>OX453240.1:920462-1335462 GCA_949709985.1 Luffia ferchaultella | reverse complement strand
GAATAATTGCTTTGGACGTGACAAAAAGGCGTATTTCCGATTAATCACGTTTCCTTCATAGGCATATTTTCACGTATGTTATAAGAATTGCTGTTTCCGTGATGACGATATAATTTCTTTGTTATTTTAGTGCGCTTAAAATATGTGTGTGCGCGCTCTCATTTCACGTGTACCAATGGACAAAGGAAACGTGTATTATTCAGTAATAACGTATTCTAAAAAAACATCGCATGACTAGGACGATGACCACGAACTCGAATATTTATTATATTAACTGAACAATGTTATTACCATACCATACCATCAGCCCATTAATGCCCCACTGCAGGAGCTTAGGCCTCCCCTTAGAAGTAGGGAGCTTGGAGCTTAATCCACCACGCTACTCCAGTGCGGGTTGGTAGATTTTAACGACGATTTTAACCGGGACCGACGGCTCAAGTTTTTAAGTAAATATTTAAATGTCTTTTCTTATATTTTTTTTTTGCCTTAATCGGTTAATGGGGTGCAACCGTAAAGGCTGTTTGTATGGTTTGTAAGTACACAATTTTTACTTCCTCGTAAATTTAACAACCGTGCAAAATTCTGACACTAAAACTATCGAACTGAATGTATTTGACATTGGTATTAGATCAGATATTTTATTAACGTCGCTTCCTTACATTAAATTCCGAAGGTCACGCCTTTGCGTGATGTCAGTTCCGCCGTATTATTAAAAAATGTAGTCTCTACTAAAAAACACCTTTATAAGTTACACGGCCTTGACAGATGGCTATCGCTTTCTTATGCGACCCGCCGCCGGGGGAAGCCAATGTCGGTTGATATGGGAATAAAATAAACTCGTATTGGCAGATAAGTGTTTTAGACGAAACTTTATTAGAAAAAGATCATGTCACAATCATAAAACCCTCAAAACATGTTTATTTACAAAGTTTTTTGATGGGTATTTAGAAGATACCTACCACAGCCTTGTTTTTGGAAGACGGTGTCGAGAGAATGCGCTCTTATGTACACATGTACAGTTTAATTACCTTATTTGGTTTGATTTCCTTTTGTTGTTTTGCGTGTGCTGATGACCATTAAGTAATCTATGCTTTCGTTTGGTTTTTCAATTGTTTTTGGTTGCATTTTTAAAGTAGTTGACGTTCAAAAAGCGGTACTTGTAATTTCATTTTCATATTTTTTTTTTTGGTATAGTGTCAGTCCACACATTACTTACTACTTTGAGGTATTTTTTGTTTCTACCAACGATGGCGAAATGTGGTGTTTTAGAAACCAGGAAAGAGCCTGCGTCCCTTTTCCATTCACCAGTACATATGTACCTATTATAATGAGTGAATGTACATTTCATTCTTAATATTATATTGCCTACTTCAGGTGGCGAGGGTATATTATAATTATAAATTATATTTTAATAATTATCTACAACTTTATATCTAAAAAGCTTTATGGTTTATCAATATAAAAAAAAGCTTTTGACTAGAAAGTTCGAGTATTAAATCTATATATCGTCGAATATTTTTTTAAAATTTCTATTTACGAAATAACTAAATTCTAGTTACATGAACGTTAAATTACTAATTAATATAAAAAATGTACTTTGAAAAACTATCAGTAAAATAGGTAATTAATGAATAAAGTCAGTTTTCTTCCAGGAAATAATTGTTTCTAAACCGTGTTTCTCTCTGACATATATATATTTTTTAAAACGTGATTTTATGAGGGGGAAAAAACGTCCTCCCTAAATCGGACCGAATCCAAAGCAGCTTATTGGAAAGATTACAGAAAGCGACGGCTTTCTCGTGCATATGTCGGATTTTCGTGTTGTTTTTTTTTCATAGTCGCGCGTATTTTCAGTAGGTATCCAATGAAATAAAATAAGGAATTAGAGAGCACAATACATCGTCTCATTACTAAATATTTTGAAAATAGCGCATTTTACAATACAGTTTTGTTAAATAAAATAATTGCTTTACGAAAAAAAAATCGTCGGATTTCGACTTGTACTTGTAAGAAATCTTTTGTATAAGCTCTATGTCGAAGTAATACTACCACCTGACTGACGATACGACCTAACAGATAAACAAAATCATAAATAAAGCTGAAATCGGTTTAGCAGCTTTCGAGCCTAGTCTAGCTCGTGCACGATTTCTTTTAAAAATTATGTTTTTTTTAATTTTTTAGTCATATTAAAATAGATATACAGTTTTAAAAAGTGTCCAATAATAATTACACTAAAATATATTTCCAACAAACAAAAAAATTATATAGTTGTCACACGCAATATAGAGAACTTGGGCATGGAAACAAAATCCAGAAAAGTTCCTTTGTCATTTTTTTATTAGATTCGAAATTTTGTTCGATAATGGTTTCTATACATTATTCTGTGTTTGTGATATCTTTCTTATACACATTTTTACCAGACTTAAACGTGCCGTCGAAACATTTTAGATTTTCGTATTTTTCAGAGCTAACTACGCCTTAACAGTTTAACAAAATCTAAAAGATATAACGCAAGGAATTTGCATTTTATCGACCGATTTTCGAGAACCGTGTGAAAACGTCAGATAACTGCGCTTAAAATAAACGTCGCTGCGATTTAAGACAGGGAGTAATCTCTCGTGAAATTGAACGTCGATCATAGCGCACACTAAGTTAAAATAAAACCTTGGTAAATTTTTATTAATAAATTCCATTGTACAGCATGTTCCGCAGTTACGGGATCCAATTTGCCTTTTTCAGTTCTCAACTAATTTTGTCGACATAACCGAAAATAAATTTAGGTATAATAAGTATTGTTTTTTTTTTATTCATTTTAAATTATTTTATGTCGCTTACTACTACGACGTAGTTCAAAATGTAGTTACTGAAATATAACAAGTCATCGTCATCATCATCAGCCCGTATAGCAGCAGCCATTGCATGATACAACCCTCTCCCAAGGCTCGCCACCACATACGGTCTTCCGCATCGCGCAGCCAACTACTTCAGGTATGATGCTTCCGGTCATCTGTTCACCTGACCGGGGTTTCCAACGTTTCGTTTTTCGGTACGTGGCCTCCAATTGAAAACTCGTATACCCCATCGGTTATCGATTCTACGGCAAATTTGACCAGCCCATTGCTACTTCAGCTTACAGATCGCATCGGTCATGTCGACAACTTCATTTCTTCGAGGGATTTCAGTGTTGCTGATTTTATCTGCCAAAGAAATACCGAGCATGGTTCGCTCCATAGCATGCTAAGCGACTTTAAATTGTGGACCAGACCAGGACCAGTAGATATTGTGGTAGTGGCGACGAGAACAGACGACGAAGCTTCCTGAAAGCAGCCCAGCAGCATTCTTCGGTCGGCCTGTAACAAGTATTACAAAATTAAAAAGCTTATTTTAAAGCCTATAAACATGAGCTTTAAATTGGTCAAACTTCAAAGTTATTACTGAAGAAACAATTACCTATTTGAGCTATGAGTGTAAATATTTTTTTGATTACGAATCTAGTTATTTAGAAAAATATATCGTATAGTGCAATATTTTGTATAAATGATACAAAAAAGTAATTAATCAATCTTTTTCTTTATGATTGAGTTTTTTTTTGTAGTATCTATATTTATTACTGTCCACAAATGTAATGTATTGTATTTATACACTTTTAAATAAAATTTTAAACTTTGTACTAGATACCAGTTGCAGTTCAAGCGATAGCCTTTATTACGCCAAACTGTGTGTCAAAGTAATGATAGAACTAAAAAAATAAAAACCGACTTCAAAAACATAAACTAAAAAGTTAAAAATAAAATTTTCACTTTAAAGAAAGGAGCATTAACAGGCGGCATATAGTTAATGAAGTCGATGCCTACTCACTCAGACACTTTAAATTGTCTTCTATTTTTGTTATAGTTATAAATATATGATTGTTGTAATTGTTATTACCTGGTAAGTACCCATTTAAAGTGTCTGAGTTGGCACCGACTTCATTAACTATATGCCGCCTGTTAATGCTCCTTTCTTTAAAGTGAAAATTTTATTTTTAACTTTTTAGTTTATGTTTTTGAACTCGGTTTTTATTTTTTTTTGAAATTATATTATTTTTCAATTTTTAGTTGAACGCATCTGTAACTTATTTGTATTTAGTATCAATGGGGCTTCTAAACGCGCTACTCTAATGAGACAGCACCGCGATTACGCAACGTAAATTCAGTGTCAAATTGACGCATCAGCATGCCTAGTAGGCAGTGGTATTCCTATGTAAAACTTCAATCTTAATTATTATTTTTGTGCGAACTGAACATTTTGGCATATTCAACCATATGAAGGAAGCCCAACAAAAGGTAACTGCTGTAAATCGTTGAGGAATTCCCTCGACTGTTTATGGTCTTCATCATCAGACCTGTAATGGCACTTATAACCCATATGAGTGCAAAGTTCTCATCAATAGAAATGAATTAAGTCCAAACACCAGGTAATTGCTGTAAATCGTTGAGGAATTCCCTCGACTGTTTATGGTCTCCATCATCAGACCTGTATTGGCACTTATAATCCATATGGGTGCAAAGATTTAATCAATAGAAATGAATCAAGTCCAAACACCAGGTAATTGCTGTAAGTCGTTCAGGAGTTCCCTCGACTGTCTTTCAGCTCCATCATCAGATCGAATCCCGACCTTCATTAAATAGTACTAGTAGTAGTACTTTATCAAAATACTTAAAATACGATACTTTAGAATACGATTTTCGAAGGTTGCCCTCGATTTCTCTGAGATGCCATCATCAGATCCTGGTTTCCTTATCATGGTACCACTCCGGAGATATCTCCCTTTCACAAAAAAAAAATCATCCAATTCGGTTCATAAACAACGAAGTTATGCCTGAACACACATAAAAAAAAAAAACATATACGATCGGATTGAGTAACTTCCTTCTTTTTTGAAGTCGCTTAAAAATAGTTAATAGTACAGTAGTAATTAGGTCTATACATTATTTTGAGTTTATCTATGATATTGGTTGAAAATTGTGATACGTAAGTTTTATTTTAAATAAACACGGAACAGACTGTATACAATCATAATTTATTTTCCATTTGTCATTTCTCTCGAATTAATCATGCCTCTGGGAATTTAAGTGAAACGCTATTTCGATGATATTGAATTATGGGCTATTTATACTTTAAAATAAAAAGTCCTAGAAATGTTTAAACAGAAATTCATTTATATAGAGACGTGCTATTTACATCACAAGATGTGATATTTTAGTGACAAAGTTCTAAACAATCATTTATACTATAGTACTAGGTACTATGTATACTATTCCATTTTAATATAGTACTTCATAATACTTTCTAAGAGTAGAGAGAAAGAGAAGAGAGAAGAGTCCGGTGTATTGTTTCTGATGTGGATGAGGTGCCATAAGTCTAATATACAAATAATTTTCTACAATAATTTTCTGGAATGCGCTAGGACGACCGAACCTTTGAGTGTAATAAAAAGCGGTGATTCCCCAATGTCAAACCCTGCGGAGCGACAGTCAAGTAATAACAACTACAACATTAATATTGAAAAGATAAACATAAAGTTGTTATGGTGATGTGTGGATTTTATGAAGATGGAAATCGTTTAGTAATTTCGTTGCGAATTGAGAACAAAAGAAAGCGCTGAAAAGAATTGTTACTAATATTCTTGTAGGTACAAAAAAATTAAATTATCGTATTAAATATTAAATTGAAGTGTTACAGTTGAAAAATTAACAACGTATAAGATTTTTGTACGTTTTTTTTAAATATGTTTATATTGTACGTTTAGTTGTCGATTCGTCTTTAGCGTTTTAGTCATAGAGTAAATTAATTTGACAGCAGCGTTTGGGTTATAGTAGGTTTTAGTCCATTGTATATTCAAACACAGCCTGTCGATTCCAGTCGTCAGACAGTATTGTAGACCATATATTCTATTACGGGTATATAGCCTGCGTCACAACACATTTTATCACTGTGTAGCAAGTTATTCAATACACTGTAGCTATTACTTGTAAGATGAGTAAAATTTTAATATGGTTTTTAAAAACTAGTCATATAAGTATTTGGATAAGGATACATATTCAGCTGAATGTTTTAACATTTTTTACTAACTTAATTTATGCACAAATATTACATAAAATTTTTCTACCTTTATAAGTAACTGTATATCACAAATTATATGTTTCCTAAAAATAGTTCTCGTGTTTACCATACCACTTTTCACATTAAATTTTTTTTAAATTAAATTTTTATTTAAAAATTAAAATAAAAGTTAATAAATAATATTTAGAATATAAAATTTAAAAGTAAATTTACACAGAACCCCATTTTAGGCGTGAATTGTCATTCAAAAGTCACCTTGCAAAGAATGTCCCAAGTATTTAAGAAAATACCTTGGATCTGTGAGTAGGATGGGGTTTTATAGCTTGTTTTTTAATTACATACTCTAATATCCTCCTAATCCCTATGTTATAGCCTCAATAAAATCACAAAATCTTTTAAAGGGCAATATATTCGCTTTTACAATAAGATCCCAGCTGACATTCAAGATCTACCCCTTAACGAGTTTAAAACTACAATAAAACGAAAGCTTTATTCAAAAGCTTATTACAAAGTATCAGACTACTTAAATGATAAAAATCCATGGGTGTAAGCCGCTCGCCTATCAGTTTGTTTCAATAATATAAATCTTTATGCAGTCATTGTTAAAAAATTGTTTATAATTTTGTTAAAAAGAGTGTCCCTCAGTTTCTTGCGTATTCTTCTGAGAGGAACTAGCATTTTTGAATGCGCCTTTGTGGTGACGTACTTCCATAAAGCAATAAAATTCACTCTTATGACGAATTTCAAGATTATGTTAGATAACTACGAAATAAAGATATTTTGATTTTTGATTTTAATCTTTTTTATTAATCAGTTCGGTGTTTTTAAGTAAAAGATTATCTTTAAAAAGTTGTTTTAAACGTTTATTTTTCATTTTGTACTTAATTAAAATTTGTTTAATTATCTGTCGTAGCGCATCGAAGCACTACTGATTGTATCTGTTCTCGTACCTGTTACCGTCTTTGTATCCGCACCTTTCCTTGTACGTGTTACCGTAACTGTTACCGAACCTGTTACTGTATCTGTCGCTGTGGCTGTCGCTGTACCTATTACTGTTACCGTAGAGTTCCTATATTGCCACATTAAGGCTCTATCATCACAATTGCATACAATCCAGATCTAGAGTATTTATTAAGACAAATATAACAAGCCAAACACGACATGGTGATTTTCTTTAGGAAGGAGTACTTATGGCCATCTTTAAGTTCCACCATCAAATACTGAATAGCATCTAACGCTTAGTCGTGTTAAAACAATTTCAACAAACCCAAAACACGACATGGCTATCTTGTTTAGATGAGGAGTTTCTATTTCTGTCTACCTTTCGGCTTCATCATTAGACAGTGGGCACTCAAGACTATTATAGCACTTGTCAAGACAAGTGCATTGAGTCCAAACATGACAGGGCTTTCTTGTTTAGTTGAGAAGCTCCTATGGTCCTCTTCCGGCTCCATCATCAAACCCTCGTCACCATGTGCTAAGAAAAGTACTCGTGAAGACATTCAACGAGCCCAAAGACTATGGGGCTGCCTTGTTCAGATAAGGATTCTTATGGACATCTTCCGTCTTCATCATCAGAACAGCTTCATGGTACCTTTTGCTTCGTCACCGAAGTTACATACGCGTGCCAAATTTAAACTCAATCGTATGCCAGCAAGTGCTTGAAAAATTTATTACAATTGCCTTAGAAAGACTGAAAATTCCATCAATGCCATCCGGGTATGTGGGCATTGAAGCACGACACCCTAAAATATGTAAAAAATTAAAATACTTCGTACGCACGAAATCATATTTGTAAAAATACTAGTACCAGTTTCTTTGTATTCAGAGAGTCAGCAGCGAAGCAAGTATGTCTTAAAGCAATTTCATAAAAGCTGACAAATTTTAGTTTATGTACAAACTCACTCAACAAAGTGTAACGCAATTATGCTAACGCTTAATTTTTCCTCCTTTTATTCCTCATAATTTATGGTGGTGTCCGTCATCTATTGGTCTACTGATAGTGAATCATTATATTATTTAAAGAACACTTATCTCAGTGTAGTTTACAAAAAATCGGTTTTTCAGATTGCTTATTTTATATTTACATATTAGTTATTGCTAGCTGGTCGCATTGGTCGTTGTCCGTCATAAAAGTACGAATTGACTAGAAGCCCTATTCTGCGCTTACCGTCTAACCACTTATACTCCAGCTAGCTAGTGTGTATCCGTTGCGAGATGGCAAGTTTCATTCCTAGGTTAGTCTGCGAGATTCCCGCGCGTTGGATTTCACCCCCGCGAAATTGCGTTTGACATTTTTGATACTGTACAGTGACATTTCTGACTCTATCAAAACCAAACCAAACGCTGCAAATTTATTTATTCTATGTTGTCTGTGAATAAACACGGTACATACAATCACACAAAATATCGGCTTATAAAAAGTCGTAATGATTTTTGGTCACGAGATCGCGGTCTATAAGGATATTAAAATCCATCGGTACGTCTCGGATACCTTCGACGGAAATTGCCCACTCGCTTCCCTTCCAGATCCATTAAGAATATAAATATTTGTGTATGCTTCCCGCGCCCTCGGGAGCCCTGGGTCTGTGCCAGCGGCGCACGGATTTTATATGCCGTTTATATGTTGGAAATTTAAATAGGTAAGCCAGTCCTATTTAAAAGATTGACGATTAATTTTCCTGAAATTTTTATGAGCAGTTATTATATTGAATATTACTCGTAGATCAGAGTAAAATCAATTAGCGAATAATTTAGCGCATTTAACATATTTTTTTTTAATATTGGCGCTCTAAAGAGTTGGAATACCTGCACAATATAGTTAAAATACGTTTCAAGGTGTACCTACAAGAATACCGGTTTCTGCCCCAACTTGCACATAAGCTCTAGAAGCACCCTAGAACAGTACAATGGTTATACATGGATCGCGCTTAGCGGTTTTTTTAATTACACAACTAAAAAACTTCCGTACTGATATATAACGTATTTTAACGTGATTACAGCTACTTACTGCCAAATGGTCCGAAAACGCATGTCAGTATAAAAATGCAAAAAAGAATTGATGTTACTCAAAATTTTCTTTTACTTGTGCTTGAAGACCATCTTCGATGCCTTTCAATGGTCCAGCTTTATGGGAAGCAACCAATGAGTTTTGATGACGCGTTAATTTATGTGAAAAAATGCTTTCAATTGTTTTAGGGTAAAGGCCATTTTACTCCGGCGTGTCGCCGGTTGCGTGCGCAACCGACCGGCCGTGCGGCGCGGTGATCAGTTTAGGATACGCTCGATCGGCGAACGCTTGTTCTATAGGCCTCCAACAAAGGCGACGCTGATGTTGGTTGCGTACGTCAGCGCTTCTTATCGTATGAAAGATCAGCAGCGCGTTTCGCATGAAGTTGTCTACGTTGTCGTACGTCGTATCGTCGTACGCAATGGACATCAGCGTCACTTTGTTTTAAGCCTAAAACCACCTTAACATCACCTTACCATTTAGGCCGGTTGCGAGCGCACGCAATCGGCGACACGTCAAGTATGAAATGGCTCTAAACTTAGAAATTTAGGTTTTCTACAGGTCTACGATTAGGCAGAGACGTTCTGTATTTGATATTAATTCAACAAATACCTTGATCCGTTACTGAATAAAAGGGTATTGACAGACAAACCGACAGACAGTCAGACCACAAACTGATGCGGATCCTTTTGTTTTTACTTATGACGAAACGTACCTTTCTTAGTTGTTGTACGGCAGGTGTAGAATCATTGTTAAGTTCTTAGCGATTTACTTACACCACGTCTGTAACACCATTATAGACCTTTGGTGTATTTTTCAAGCTTGTATGCTAGTTGGATCAAGGTTAATATACCTACACAATGTGAGAAAGAAAGGTATATAGTGTGGTATGAGAACCTAGATCAGCATACGCTCTGATCACAATTTGCGCAGCGCTTCTTTTCAGAGCATCTACTTTCAAGTTCCAAGTAAATAACATCTAGTAGAAGAAGACAATATATAGGCACTGTAAAAAATAATAAAAATAAAGAAATTACTATTAATTATCAAAAACGCAACAGAACTTGTTTATTATTAGTTTAAATTATGTGAGTAAAACATATCTATTGTTTAATTATTTATATGCTTAAACAAAAAAAGCACAAAAAGCTCGCAAGAGTTATTTAGTCAAATGGGCATAAAATAAATAACTGCGAGAGACACGAACTGTTTTTTACGCTGGAATCTGTCAGTGTGTACCCCACAAAGAAGTGGTTTTTCCTCACTGAAAGCACAACATTTTTCATACAGGATTTTAGTCTTTATTTGCATAAGCACTCTGAAAGGACAAGGGTCATCACGAAAGTGAAACTGACATGTATATTTTTTTATATTAAATATAAGTTGGAATTTATATACCACACAACAAAAATATTTGCTATTTTAATAATTTAAGTAGGTTTTTTAGTTTTTGTGTGACCTATGGCTTTATATACCACTAAAAATAAAGAGAGGTAAAGTAGCGTTCACTGGTTTATAAATGATGGCCAACGACACATCAGCTGAAAATCCTTCAAAAGTAAATTACAAACACAAAACAAAATACGTCATATTATGATAATAATATATCGAGGAGGAAAAAACTTGGCATAGAGGTTCCTTTTGATCTCTGGTTTTGTAAGTTCCATTTTGAAGCTAATTGGTGAATCTAAGATTTATAACTTACCGAATTCTCACTTATGACTTGTTATTTAATAGTGAAATAAGAAAGGAAGGTGTAGAGACAAAACAAGAATGTTTTTATTGTATAGTGTGTGAAAGTAAATAAATTCGAAACGTAAAAAAAAATAATTCAGAAACAGAAAAATGGAAATCGCACAGAATCGTTTGTTACCTAAAATATCTTCATGGACAATTTTCAATTCTTTTTGTTTAGAGAATACGCTGATAAATGAATTGTCATTCAGGAAAACAATATAGACATAGATTTACGTATTTCTTTCATTTGTGTAAATACTTCACAAACAAAAATTATCCTTTTTTTAATGTTTGTTTTATAGCAATCAAATATAGTATAATTTAAATTACCTATTTTTATACCATTGGTTTATACATAATTAATTTAATTTAATACTTCCATAAAACCAGTATATTCCTAAAGATCCGTGTAAAAGTTGTTCATTATACTCGTATTTGATAAGTTTCGGATTATGTTTTTCAAATCTCACAATGTTTTCTATCAGTTACTGGTGAAAGTTTTTGGTTGTCGTTAGAGAGATAGGAACATTCAGTTTGTTATTTCCTACGTAGGTCATGATAAAGGAGCATACGTGATGCTTTTATCGCGTCTACAACTTTGAACACTACCCGTTTCGTAGATAATTTTCGGCTTAGAGCGTTTACTTGTAATATACCAAAACGCGGTTATCTTGAAAGATAAAGTATACCCATCGTCAATATTCTTCGGGGACATCCCTTTTATTATTATAATTTTAGGGGTAAACCTAATACAATATTAGATATTGAACAACATCTATTGTATTTGCCTATTCTAGTGAGTTCGCCTATTGCTAACACTAATAGATCACAATTTTCTTTTATATATAGGTTTCTTATAATATCTTCAAATTTTTATCATTGGAAATGACTTTAATTTTGTTGGAGTATAGGGTATCATTTGGGAAATTTTTGAGACAGGCTGATTGCCCGAAAAGTTTTCGAGATTTCGGGATGAACGTGAGCAACTTGGCAAGCTCTACAAGATGGCAAAAGACAATTTGGAAAAAGTTCAAAAACAAAAAAATTATCGGCAAAAAACGAAAAAATCGCAAGTTTTCCCCCGATTTTCATTTTGGGAGCCCGATATCTCGAGAACTAGGAGCGAATAAGAAAAAAATATATAAAACGGCTGGGGTAATTAATTAAACGGGGGATCGATTGAGACTAAAATAGTTAGAATCGGACAACCGGAAGTAGTGGTTAAGGGTGCCCTTAGTTGGAAGTCGGATATGCGTCGGTGTTACATTTCGTACTAATTCGGTTTGTTCGATCCAAATGTCGTACAGAATGTTATATTTCGAAGTTTTAAGCTTATTCAGATACAGTTGTGTTATTTTTATTGCGAAAAAACTTCACTTCGAAAAATATTATCAAAAATATGTGTGTTTACTTTATTCCGTTAGGTTTATTTCCAATGTCGTAAGAAGTTCGTGCGAAAGCAGGAGATCCGTTGATTTTTGTCACAATACAACAATGGTTTTTCATAGACTACCTATAATCAATAGGTATTTGAGGAATTTTTAGACATGAAAGAGAAAAAGCATTACCATTCTCAGTTACCATTTTTTTTCATTAAAAAGAAAAATTTTAATAAAAAAGACGGAACTCGTACAAAAAGATTTTTTCATTACTTCCTAATTTTATTTCTAGGCGTTTGGTATTATCGAAATACTCTATTAAAAAAAAAATTAATAAGTAGGCCCAATTTTTATATTAAATTATTTACCCTGAAAGAATTATCGATACCGTATGATTATTTTGTAAGAAAGGGGCAACCATTAATATAGCGGGGATATCATCCTACCGGGCGTCCGCAGACGATGCAATTGTCAGTTGCACACGCATCCCCACGATAGTATGATAACTCCGTGGCAAAATATCTCAGTATCTTAGTACTAAGTAATAGCTACTAAAAGAAAAACACGTATTTTATTGTCATCAAAAATAACATTAAAATTTAAGACCTACTCAAGGTAATTTTTAAATTTTTAAAAACTCCGAGAAGCGCAGTAGTGAAGAGAGTGAAATACGTATTTGGACCGTTTCGTACATTTAAATGTTTTATATCCAACATATCTGACGTCGTCGGTACGAATAGTCAATCAATTTTGGAAGAGTAAAGGAGCGAACATACCTGCGAACTGTATACGAGTGCAATAATAGTTTGTGATTTTGTTTAGTAATAAAGTATTAGTCCATATACAACTTAATTAATTATTTTTATTGTTAAAAATGTATTAGTGGGTAATGTTATTTTTCAATACTAGGCCTTTTTACTTTACACAAATCACAAACAAGCATTCTGTTTGTGACGCATGCATAAACCATGAAAAGCAACCCGCTCGCGCGCTTAACTCCGTCCATTATTTCATTTGAAGTATCAAACTAATTTTAATCGCAAATGTATTGAAAAACGTAGTATAGATGCTCGTACTCATTAAGCTAGCTATTATAGTCATCGGTTTATTATAAGCATCTCGACTATAATATGCAGCTTACCGTACTTGCATCTTAATGCACTATAAAGATGTAGAGACAAAATGTTAATATGTAAAATTTAATAATAAATAAATAAATATTTATTTCAGGCTAGGGTCCATAATTCGTTATTAACAATAATCTTAAAGCTAATGCAAATACACAATTACATAAAATCATTTGATAATACAAAATTAAGCAAATGAAAGGTATTATTATTAGAAAGTAAAATAATATTATTGGTCTGATTAAATAATATTAGGCATGAATTGCCTAATAGACCAATAGCTATCCCAACCCAGTATTTTTTGAAGGGACTGTCTGGTGTAATAACCCAGTATCTGTAATAACTATTTCACTTAATTGATGTTTTTGTGCATACAAAAATATCTAGACCACTAGCCTGTAATGATATCAACCTATACATAAAATTATTGTTACCAGAGAAAATGACATGAAAAACATTATTTCGAGCTATTCACATGCTACGTTAACATATGGAAAGTTTGTAGTTTTCTCCATTTATCACGTCACATTCAAAGTGACCTCGACACAGACGGTCAACTTTACAACCAAATAAATAGTTTACGTGTTACAAGGCCCTAAGTGAGAGGAGAGAGTGGAATAAATTATTGTTTTAGAATAGGTAACTAAGTTTTACCGTAACATTTTACTTTGGGTGACAAATATGTAGAATTAGTGGCCACCCGCAGAACATCTCAGTGGTGCACACGTTTGTATTATATCGAGTTTAATCGATTGTATACTGTATACATATACAGGACAAACTAACCAATAACAAAAATATGTTTTATTGTGCTTTTCATGTGACAGTAAAAATTTTTACAACAAATATGTTTTATAGTTTTTATTTGTACTCGTCTTCTGCAATATTTTACATTGAATATTAAGCATTCAAAAGAAATATTTGACGTGGACTCACTTAACGACTCTAAACGAAGTAGTGTATGTTTTTTGGTTAATTATGTTACAGGTACTGGATAAACAAAAGTGTGTAAGGATAATAAAATTGCTGCCACAATATAAATGCCAATTAGTTCGTAAGTACTAACCTTTCGCTCTGCGGCTTCGATTTGGCGTCGCTGTCTCCATTTCTATTCCACTTTCTCGACACGTTCCTGAGCGATAAAGATGACAGGAGCACATTTCCAAAAATACTATTAAAATATTCCTCAAAACAGTTTGCGGGCCGTGTCTATTTCCTATTAATATGTCGTATTAATATAGAGTTTACGAATCATTATTTTGTGAACAAAAAGTATGTTTTGTTAAATTTATTAAAAAACAACAAGATGTCAAAAAAATATAAAAACACACCGCCCAGTAACAGGCTTTCTCTTATTACATATATTTTTTACACGGGCTTTTTTGTATGGAAAGCCTACCTACCACCTTAAAAGTTTTTGTAACAACAATTACCTTTAAATAGTTTTTTGACTACGTATAGTAGTAGCGCCAAAATATTCAAATCACTAATCGTTTCTGAGTATATTAAAAACAATAAAAACATATATAAGTATATGTCTCACGCATGCTCTGCGCTAATAAAATCCTAAATATACGTGAGCACAAAACAGCACAACCCGTGATTATAGTACAAAGTTTGGCATGGCAGCCAAGTTGAAGCTACAAGAGACCCAGTCATTAGTTCGCGGTTCGGCCTAGAATTACTGCTCATAAATCCAGCCGCAACACGAAACCGCTTCTGCAAGTATACCGGTCGTCCCCACTTCGCAGTACTAACTTATCTTCTGAGGCCATTAAAGCTAACTATATTGACCACTGTATATTTATAACACTAGACAAATACACTTAGAAAAAAATATATGTATATAAGCTCCCATTATGTCCAATTTTGCAATAAGTAATTGTCGGGGCTATTGTGCCCGAGAGAAAATGAATATCAGCAAAAAACACTACATATGATCTCTATAAGATCGGATTACAGTTTTAGTAGTCTAATTACTGTGGAAATGGCAGTCATTTTTAGGGTTCCGTACCCAAATGGTACAATGGGAATCCAATTACTAAGCCTCCGCTGTCCGCCGCCCGTCTGTCACAAGGCTGTATCATCTGGACCGTAATAGGTAAACATTTAAAATTATCACAGAGTATGAATTATCATGGCCGTTAAAACAACAAATAATAAAAATAAAATAAAGTTAAAATTAAAGTGGATCCGAGTGGGAGGCAGCCTCTTTTTGAAAAGGTCGTGATTCGAATCCCAGAAACGGGCACGCGCCGTTGAGTTTTTTTTTTACTTTAGTACATGAGTATGACTCTGTAGCTCAGAGAGCACGTCAAGCTGTCGGTCTAGGTTACCATCATCAGATAGCAGTCGTTAAAATCCACCTCCCACACTGGAGCAGCTTGGTGAATTAAATTCCAAGCAACTTCACCTCGAGGGGAAGCCTGAGCCCCTGCAGTTGGGTATAATGGGCTAATACGATATGATGATATGGTGACATGGAGAATGACTGTAAAAATATAATTATGTTTCTTGTAATATGATATTACTAAGACAATAATGGTGCTCGGCGAATTTTTGAAGAGTTGACGAATTAACAGAAAATATTAAATGTTTTTGCTTAAACCAGTTGATTAATGAGCATTTAAATTTAGGCTTCATTGTTGCGTTGTTGTCACTATGCGTTGTGTGTAATAGAAATCTGGTTTCCTTTAACAAAATTAAATATTGGCGTACCTCATAGCGGTATGAATTTTCTGTGAATTACTTGGTGCTTTATTTATTACTGTGGCGTACTTACATTATACAACCATCACAGATCAATCACATGCCAATCCGCCACGTCAACCGATCAAACTATTGTTTATTTATTGGATTGGTTTATCGTATCATGAATCTATTACGTGACGTCACATCATTAGGCCGGTCAATGGAATCAGAAGGCCATCGGGACCTACAATTTCCTGCCACGAAATGAAGTAAAATTTTTGAGTTTTGCGAGTTTCTGACTAATAGAAATTGCGTTGGGTAAATAAATGTAGTGTTTAATGAATGTAAATTACTGCATCTTTACTACTAGACACAATAGATTTTATATACTGCAGTCTATTTTAATTGCAATTTGGAACAGAGACGATAATTCCTGCCCCGATGGACTTTTATTTTTATCTTTCGTTACTTACTTCATTACAGTCTATTTTTTCGTAAAAAAATATTTAATTCTTTTTCGGTTATAACGTTCACATCGAACGTGGTATACTTTTCAAAATTTTTAAATTGCTTTCTATTTTAATTTTTTAGTGAATGCCTACGTCACTGTCTTAATATCAATTTGTCTATCCTTCTGTATGGTTGATGTTCTTACATGATTGATTTTATTTTATTTATGATTGGATTTTTTGAAAAAAAGAGTTCGAACGTGGTTAACGTGGAACAATGTCTTTAATGTGTGTATAAAATTGTGACAATTCGCTAATTATCTACTTGGGTATAAGTATGTTAATAATGTGCTGGCTTTAAATGCCTCCGGGTTATGAAGACAAAAACTAGTATAGGTAATATCACACGTTCACAATAAAAAATAAATCGACTATAACCCACAACCCTAATACCCTTTCAAGAAAATTGTATTAAACTAGAAGTACCTAATTACCAACTGTTACACCTATTTAGGCGTAAATTAAACAGCCCAAGGATATTTAAATATCCAAAGATAATTAAGGCCACTAGTTACAAGAGTTGAATGGCAGCTATTTGAGAGATCTCTGTCTTCCTTTGAAGCGTGACAAAACACCACTTACGTCTAAAAGGGGTCTTTTATAGATATTATTTAAAAATTGAGGTTTAAATAAAAAATGCCCTTTATTAACGCTACCTACGCTTTTAGAATATAACATGATGTAGTTGTATCTAGTTGACACTCTGTGTTAAAAAGCGAATTTAATCCTAACGTGATTTGCGGTGGATTAGACATAGTTCTAATTCATATGGTTTATTAATAAGCTTATTAGATTTCGGTGCCTATATCCACCTACAGATTTGTAAAGGTGTAATGTGTAAAGGTTACGGATTCAGCTTTTAGATTTTACTTGAATTAAATGAACAGCCATGAGTGATTAGTTAACCTGTCTTATGTGTTATTTGGGAGTATAAGTTTTATGAAAATATTCTTCTATTGAATTTTATTTGACTTTTCTATTTAAATTTATCACAATAGGCGATAAATTATAAGTGTTATGAGATTGTATTATACGATGGGACGGACAAAAATTTTATTTGAGGGCTAGCCACCGGTCAATTATTAAAACTTATATCAGCGTGTGTAGTTTATTTAAAGTTTCGGGATGCCATCGAGATTACTTTGGGCTAGGCTTGACCTCTCTGCGTGCCTTCATTGATTCAAATTAGTGCGGCGCAAGTAACCATCAAATAAAATATGTCTAATGTTAATTTGTCCCTTCCGCACCATGACTTTTTCTAGATTAATTATTGTCCTGCGTCTTAGAATTTTGATCATGATTTAAATGCATCAGATTTACTCTCCAATATATTTCTATCACAAATATTACTAAAGGTTATTTCATGCTACGCTATACTATAGTACTATATATTATAGTTTATTATTTCATAATATAAGCTTTGGTATGAGCTATATATTACTCCAAGACGTCCACACTTGACGCCATATACTACGTAATAGTATCTCGTTAGCGACTCGGCGTATGCTATAAATAGCACATCAATAACAGATTACTTAGTACAGCTAAGTTCGAACGTGCAAAACTTTTATTATGACGTAATATTATAGGATACAGTACAGTACTATAGTGTAGTTTGAAATCATCTGAACTATTATCCTGAGAAATAACACAAATAGTATCTTCACAGGTGTTTAATACATCTTTTTTCCAAACACACTAAATTAAAAAAAAAACGTTTTCTACTGACCAAAAAATCCTGTAACTTACTTGTAAATCTTTAAATCTCTAAATTGACCTTTCTGGATTTTTTTTTTCTCGAAAATAATTAGATAAAATAACCGAGGGCAGATTAGGTGATTAAGGAGAATGTTCCATAATTTCAAAACAAGCATCTTCAATGGGAGACATCGCAACTGTGGATTTGCGTGTGTAGCGTGAAGCGTTGTCTTGGTGACACGAAACAATTTTATTTCATTTGCCTCTCATTTTTTGCGTATTTTGATGGGAAAGGTGCTCCCATGATTCTACCGGCGCGGTGCGGCGGATGGAATTGCCTTGAACTTCTTTGGAGTTAGTGATGACGGTCATTGCCTCTTGTGTTGTTAATCGTGTAATAGTATAATAAACATAATAAAATAATAGTGTAATAAACATATCTTGGTTTATTTTTCACCCACAGGTACCTATAGGCTCACCATATTTTGTACCAATTTCAATCAGCTTAGCAAATTCCTCATTCCGGTTTCTTTCGACGTATCCATGAACATTGTAGGTACGTTTTAATTGAGAAAGTTAATAGTTATCACGAAAATCTGATATTTTTTAATGTTAATTGCAGGAATTGAAAGTGAATATGCGTATTTCAAGATTTTTAAAAATTTAACTTTTGAGGAAGTAAAATAGGGGATGTAATTGGTTAGAAAATTTTGTCATTCTTAAAGTTATAACCATGCACTTCATTGTTTAGATTTATGGTCGGAAATTAGTGTTTCAGGATTTATATAAAATTAAACCTTTAGAGAGCAAACTAAGAGATAAACCTTTAAAGGAGAGTTCTGTCAAATTTGAAGTTAAATGCATGAAAATTTGATTTTGACCTTTAGGTCAAAAAGTGAATATGTCGTGTTTCAAAATTATTGCAATTCAATCCATAAAAGAGTAAAAAAAGATATGAAATTAATAAGGGAATTCTACCATTCTTAAAGTTTAAAGCATGAAATTTAGTATTTGGAATTTTGAGCAGACATTAGGTTTGTGTTTCTAGCTTTAGAGAAATTTAATTCTTGAGATGGTAAAATAGGGGATAAAAAATTGAACGGGAATCTCGTCATTTCCCAAGCTAAAACCGTGGAAGTTGGTAATTAGCCTTTTAGTTGGAAACTAATAAAAAATATTTTTCATAGTTATAGAAAAACTCTTACATAGGTACAACAGTTAAAATACATTGCTTTTTTTTTGTTTTATTAAATAAAAATAAAAAATACATAAAATAAGCCTTTATTTACTGTTTACAACTATTATTAAATGCCACATCAAGTAAGCCGCTTTTAACGAAGATTTTTAAATATGTATATATATTATTTTACTATTTTTTTTATCGTTTTTCATAATTTTACATCTATCGGCAAACAGTTATTCTGTTGTAACAGGTTGTCTTTCGACAAAGGTTTCCTCTACAGATGTCCACTCTTATCTATTTTTTGCTTTCCGTATCCATGTAGGGCCCTTTCTTCCTCTTAGAACAATGGAAGTTGGTATTTAGCCCTTTAGTTGGAAAGTAATAAAAATTATTTTTCGTAATTACAGAAAAACCTTTTCGGAGGTACAACAGTTAAAATACATTGCATTTTTATTGAAAATTTATTAAATAACCCGTAATAAAAGCTAATACAGATTGTAATTTACACGAGCGAAGCCGCGGACGGCCACTAGGCAGTAATATAATAAAATCAGATCCAATATGGCTAACTTTATATAAATGTTTTGCTGCTTCTTAGGTCAAAGTTATCTTTGATATTTATCTGTTTTGTAAAACTTTCTTCGATACATAGCTTATCGTTCACTATAGTTGATATTTCGAAAAAAATATTGTATAAGATCGATGTTACATCTCGTGTACGAAATTCCTTAACATTTTATGTGTATCGTGAGAAAAATCAGTCAAGTGAGAATTAAAAAAACTGCAGGTTCTGCACAAAAAAATAAATTAACTTTTCTGAGCTTGCAATGTCGTGATAGCCGGAGCACAGGGAACCTGTTTCAAATATTTAAGGCCGAGGGGGCGTGGTTCGAGTCCGAGCGTGTACCAATGACTTTTTCTGACTTAAGGACATCACAATCACTGCCTCAGTGTCTCGGAGAGCTGGTTAAGCAGTCGGTCCCGGTCGGTTGCGGTTGCTGTCGTTACAATCCACCAACTTGCATTGGAGCAGCGTGGTGGATTTAAGCTCCAAGCTCCCTCATCCTGGCGGGAGGTCTAAGGCCCTGGGTAAAATGGGCTGATTGAATGGAATGGAATGGAGCATGCAATGGTCAGCCGAAAGCTTTTATGATAGATTAGCTTTCCGGCCACGTAGATAACACAATCGTACAGGGACAACTAAAGGAACGCAGCGTTCCAGCACCATGTTCAGACTTTTTAGAAAATTCTGAAACTTATCTACCTAAGAAATCTCTAATACTTTACTTACTGTATCGAATTTGACCTTCGTACATAATTTCATCAATACTCGTTCAAACGTTTAAATATGAGGAGTATTGTCCGCACAGGAACAATGCCTTTTTATAGGATAAAAAGTATCCTATATCACTCTCATGCTCATAAACTATATCCATGCAAAAAATCACTTCGACCCGTTGCTCCGTTGTTGCGTGATTGACTGCCAAACATCCAAATATCCAAACATTCAAACTTATGCCATTGATGGAAGCACAGTTCAGTAACAGTATATGGTCTATAAGAAAGAGACAAAAAGTATCCTATGTCGCTCCTAACATCCTTTTCATATTTCTAGTTTCCTTAAAACCGGCTGCACCGTTACGGAGAATATCCCAGACTAACAGACAGATACACAAACACAGAGAAAAAAAACCTATGTCACTTCTGGCAACTTCCTTTTTAAATCTATGAAGTTTCATTGAAATCGGTTAAGTCGTTTCGGAAATTGACGACTGACAAACCGACAGACACACAAACCCCAAAGACAAAAAGTAGCCTATGTCACTCTCTATAACATCATTTTTATGTCTGTAAAGTTTCATTAAAATCGGTTCTGCCTTTTCAGAGATTAGCCAGAAAAGACAGACAGACACTACGATTTTTTATATACATAGATATAGCTTTTTACTGTTAAAATATAATTTTGTACTTGTCATAATATGTTTTTTATAACTAAAACACTGAATGGAGCAACTTAAAACAAACATACTTTTCATCTCACTTCATTTCTTTATCAAATTATATATGTAATTGCGGAAATTGGATTTGAAGATACGATATGAAATGGAATGTCCAGAGGAATGACCTACTTCTTAAACAGATCTGTGCGAAAAATATAAGAAAGTTTCTTTTTAATTCTTGAAAGCCAATTCAGCATACATTTTTTAGTGGTATTAATTTTTGGTAGTATGTAGTAATAGGTAAGTAAATACGTATTATTTAAGGTATTATAATAATTTAAATAATCGAGCACTAATCATACGTGCTTTATGAAAATGACACACGTTTAAAGTATTTATTTTCCGATTACGAAATATACTAAAAATCACGTAAATACTAAGTTTTAACACTTTGGTATGTCAGTTACTTAAAGTTACGGCTGTTAAATAAACTCACGTAGTCTTTTGTTTCAATGGTGGAAAAATGTTCTTTCTTCGGTACCTATGGAAAAAAAACGTGAATGTATAGCATGTTTCAGTCATAGAATTATATGAACTCTGCGTTCGTGCGTGTTTTGAGAGAAGCATCATATCGTTGGTTCGTGTCCAACATTCTGGTCCAAACTAAATTTCTCATGTATACGCTGCCGTGCGCAAGTGATAATGACAACTGTTAGGGCGGTATGCCATAACCAACTGGCGAAACTTAATTTTTATATCAGAAACCGCAGCTGAGTAATTCCTGTCGCGAGACGGATCCCCGACGTGGCCAAATATTCAATTAGCTTAGTTATAACAGGTATCGCACTCTCTATTGCACTATACGGTAACATAACTTGTTTCGAATTTATTTTCATTTTGATATCCCATACGACAGAATCGCACTGACAGAAACGCAGATAAACACAATCTAAATAGATTCTAGGTATGAAAGGTATGTTACATATACAAAAATAACGCCTCTATCAATAAAATTAAAAAAATATGTTCTCAGAAGTCCGCTTCAAAATCATAGTAAAAGCTTTTTGAATGCTATTTTAGAGATCGTTTATCTATATACCTATTTTATTAAAAACAGAGGTTAGTTTTCATTTCAGATGGTCACTGTTCATTTTCTTCAGACAGCATTTCCAGTAGCATCAAAGCTTCAAACGTTTAAAATTCAGACGATGAAAAATAAACCGATTTTTTTTAATTTACGCACTCTGTTCTTTTTTAACTGTTACTTGTCATGCATCTCATTAAAATAACAAGAAAGCATTAACTAAGCCGAAATCGTTAGTGCACGGTGACACGTATGATTCGTCACGAGGAAATGTTATCATGGCTGATTCATAAGTTTTTAAAATGTAAACAGATCATTTGTACCTACCTACTTAGTTACCTATACATCGTTTAGAAGTCGTCTAGAAACTGCTCAAGGTTGCGTGCTCGTCCGCAAATACTAGTTGTTTTGTATCATGTTCGTAGAAGCGAAATTCGTTTTATTTCTCTGAGATTTATGCCTATTATGTGAAATTATTTTACCGACCTTAATTTCAATAACTACTGTAGTGTGTCTGTGTGTTTTTCTTTCACGGTTTAAGCGCTAAACCAATTTTGATGATATACATATAGTATAGTGAAATAGTTTAAAAAGTCAAAAGTAACATTGACTACTGTTACCAAAGATTCCTATAGAATATTCAATTTGACCTTTTTAACTTCCCGCTATCCAAGGGAAGTGTGTATGTAACTTTTTTTTTTGTCGTACGATATCCTGAGAACGGATTAACCAATTGAGATCCCCTATACGGCGTTTGAAAGGGTTTATTAAGATTTAGATTTAGTTAAAATTTGAAGTCAATCGGTCGAGCTGTTTCAAAAATATTCAAAAAGTAAACCTCACAAAAAAAATTTACGTTTTTTTTTTAAATAACTTAGTGATTTTCCAACTGATCTACTTGAAACCTTATATACGTTCTATGTACATAAAAAACTACGTCGAGTACTGTCAAAAATATCCAAAATCGAAAAACGCGTTTAACAGATATCGCAGTTCACAAATTTCCATAAACGAGTTTTTGTAACATAACTTGGAAATGTTATGATCATCGATTTTCGGTTTTATGCAAAAATGTTGTGCTTACAATATTATATATAATGCCGTAAATTGCATTAAAATCGAACGAAGCGTTCAAAAAATATCGCAGTCTACAAATTTCCGAAAAAGTGTTTTTTAACATAACTTTGAGATTTTACGACTTTATACAAAAGTTTTGTGCTTACAAAATTTCACGGTGAATCAAGAAGCACGGTGTCAGTGATATTGTGTACTTAAATCAGAAAAAACTCATTGGTACACGCCCGGATTCGAACCATGGCCCTATGGGGCTTTATAAATTTGAGACAGGTTCGTTGCGCTCTGGGCTATCACGACATTCTGGGTATCACATCACTTAAGGTTCTTTATTTCACCTTTGTTCGGAATATTTTGGTATACGCGTGTACACTATGGAAACCATTTCAATCAATTCACGTTAATCGTTTAGAACAAATTCAAATTAAATTTCTTAAGGCGTTGGAATATCAAACTAGTGGATACTTTATAAATTATGAGTATGCTAGGAAAAAACAGAAAATTTTGACATTAAAAAATAAGCTACTGTACCTAGATTTTATGTTTTTTTTTCAAAATCATTAATAGCAGATTCCAACATCACATTGTAAAAAAATACATTTAACATTCCCCGTACCTAATCGCGTTCAAAAAAAAAATATGGTAAACTTTTCATTTGTCGTAACAAATAAAATATCACTGTTGTGTTAGTCTAACAATCGCGTTCTAGTAAAATTAATAAAACCTTCGGTGTATCTTTTTTCAAATATAACAACACTAAAAACACCTTTGTAAGGCGATCCTGTGATAATTAAAATAAATAATTATATTAACATTTTCTCATCCCCTATTTATGAATATTAATCACAGTTTTGTGTCAAAACGATCTCATATAAATTTTGTAAAGATGACTATTTCATATAAACTACAGGCATATATGTCAAAAAAACAAACTGTGTTTATATTGTACGATTATTTCACTTGTTACTACTCTATAGCAATTTATGGAACTCTAGGTCTATTTGTAACTAGTATTAAGAAAATTATTTTGTGTGAGACTGTTTGTTTTCCCGAATAATAAAACTTGAGAAACTTCTCCATTAAATTAAACATTTGCTCTAAGTGGAACGCTACGGAAATGATGTTAATAAATCTAAAAACTTATCAAATCCCGAGGAAATGCTTATGGTCATTAATTGGAATAGTTATTGTATATTTAGGAAATATCAAAATAATTCTATTTATATAAATTAATACAAGAGCACTCCACAATGATTACAGATAAAGTAAAATTTACCTTCACATGTTTTTTTATTTTGGCTCGTATTCTCTAGAAACTATTTTGTGCCTAAGTTCTCATCTATGACGTATTGCCTCCGAAGCGGTCACCGCGACCGGAGCCGCCCGCGCACCTTGCACACCCTTCACCCCTCTATAAAGGCTTCGACGCATGAACTGGCTACGGTTAGTTTCACATTTACCACATACGAGCGCACATACGCAATGAAAGCGACACGAGTTGTACTACTGCTGGCAGTCGGCCTTGCTTTAAGTGCTGCCGCGCCAAGTCCTGCTGACGAGTCCACACCTGTTGAAGTCAAGAAGCCGGTACCCCGGCCGATCTCCACGATAGGAGACGATGGCGACTCACCCTGGTTCAGCTTTCCCGTACTAGGAAATCTGTTTGCACCTCTCTGGCAACTATTCCCGAGCTTCGAAGACATCGGCCCCAGAATCGTCGGTGACGAGAACAAGTTCCAAGTGGTCATCAGGGTGCAGGACTTCTCTAAAGACGAGATCAAGGTCAAAGTCAAGAGTGGCTTATTGTTCGTGCAGGGCTCGCACGAGTCCACCGGTCACTCGTACGACATATTCGCGAACCAGTTCTTCCACACATATACTCTGCCGGCGAACTGCAGCGCCGCTGATGTCACAGCCGAGCTGTCCAACGATGGGTATCTAATTGTCACGGCTCCGTTGGGGGCACCCGCGGACCGAACCACAGAGCCCGACAGAGAAGTACCTATCACGGAGACAGGAGCACCCTACAAACCACCCAAGGAAGAGAAGCCCGCGATCACGGAATCAGGTGAGGACAGCCGTGAGCCAACGACACCCGTCACGACCTCCGCCGATGAGAAAGAGAACAAGATCGAGCACGGGAATGAGGTGTTACCACTCTGAAATCGAAAGTTCCCAACACCTACTAATGTTTAATGTTAAGTCTTAACTTCGAAATATTTATATTGTTAAATAAAGTTAGTTATAAACAATGCGTGTTTTATGTGCCTCATCAATATGCCGGCGCTGTATGTTTTTAATGTGTTGTGCGCCTGTACGCATACAGACACGGCAGGTGCGCCCGCGCCGCCTGGTTTCTGGGAATAATTGCCGCACTTGCTTCACGATAACTGTGAAATCGTTGTGCCACTTAGGACTGCACAACCGTTACGAATGTCATTAGTTGTTATCATTCCTTAGTTAACCTGTCAGACAATAAATTTATTTGAAGGACAAAACAAAATCTAACAAAATTTGTCCTTTGCTGTATTATTTTAGAAATTGAAAATACGAAATACTTTGGGGATTAAGTAACTTTAATTGTCAGTGCTTGCTTTTCAATTGAATGTATTATTCCTTAAATTTATAGAGTAAATTAATTTGACAGCAGCGTGGTAAATTATTTTATCTTATTTAGAAATCTTTCTGAAATAGATTTTTGAAAGCTTTTGTTGGTTTAGTTATTTGATAAGGAGATGTATTTGTGAAATATATTTAGAGGCAATAATTTTTCATTGAATGTCGCCTGATTCTCTCGTAGATTTGTCGAATCTTTTGTTTTTTAGTCAATTATTTTTTTTATTAAATAATATCAGCAAACAATAGACAAGCAATCATTATTAATATAACAAGCGAATACGGGCAAATTACAAGTTAAAGTTCTTCCATACTCGCGAAGGTAGGATTCTTGTCAACATAAAACAAATAGACATTTCTGACACTTAACCTTGCAAGCATGCTTGCAAGTAGATTACAAGACAAGTAAGTAATTAATGAATGCTAACCGCAGCAGGCCAGTTTTTGATGTTTTAGCACAAAATCCAAGTTAGTTTTTTTATTTTATACAGATGTGTGCTAAAAGTAAAATTAAAAAGTTTAAAACTAGAATTGAAAATAAATAAAACTAAGAATTGAAAACATCGGTTTATCGGATGGAAAAAGTAGTAAGGCTGCGGAAATAGAAAGGAGATACCACGATGTAAAAGTAAATTGTTTATAATATTACATTATAAAGTCGATGATTAAAGTGATGTTATAAACAATATTTTTTAAACATGATAATAAGTACAAAGTTATAATCACGATCATTCGCCCGATATGATCTGTCCGACGGTCGCTTGTGACAATGGCGTGACGTCATCGCCGGCGCAAAAACATCAGGGCCGAACCGGATGCGCCGGAAATCGTATGAAATTGAGCGTGACCGGGTGACATCGAGTTTCTGCAGTAAATATTACGATCATATACCGTAAAAATCGCTAAATTATACAAATTTTTTTTTTCAATTAAAATTTGTGTTAGTTGTTTCCTCAATTAAAAAAACCGGTATTGTGTATTTTGTATCACGAATCGAATGCGAGCTCTTTCTTGCCCACGGCTTCGCCCGTGTAGACATATTGTTCCTACAAATATTTTTCTCGTTTTCTCGTTTGGTCGTCTCGTTTTCGTAATCGCATCATTTCTTCCTCCACTTCACTTATGTACCAATAAAACTATTTACATATATCCTCCCCTTCATCCCGAGGAGAAGCCTAAGACTCTACCGTCGGGCACTAATGGGCTGATGGATGGATAATGAATGATTATTATATATTACTGTTCAGAAATATATTTAATAAAAACCAGTAACGTGCGAGTCGGACTCGCGTGGAGAGGGTTTCGTGCTATGAATCATCATAATTATTTACAATGTTATTTTTTTTAACTTAAAAGTTGAACCCAACTCCTTCGTACACTAAGGAGTCGGGCAACGTAGCCGACTCATAAATCGGCTACAATGTGAACACTACACCATTTGAACTTCTTAGTTCTCAGTGAATGAACAATGAGAAAAGTACTATATTGAATTCAAATTTTATTACGATGGTTCACCAGCAGAAGAGCAATATTTAATAATAATAATAATAATTCCTGATGATCTCGATCATTAATTATTGATGATCGAGATCATCAGAAATACGAGGAAACCGAGGAGGAAAAACTAAGCGTCATCACAATTACGTTATAGGAACCATAACGACGCTGTCGCATATTTTCTTTCCTTTTCATATTCCTCGTTTTTTATTAAAGGGGTCATCCGTTGCTCGACTGATGATGAACATTTTTCTCGGGGTATGTGCATTGTCTCTTCGTGGATACTTTCCGTTTTCTACGGAATTTAAAGTTAGAATTTTCGTTTATATTTTTCTATGATTTATGAATGATACTCTAGATCCTGAATTTTAAATCTTATACTAATCAGTTTTGGAGATAAAGCGGGGGAATGCTTAACTTCCATATATTTTATTTAACACCTATTAAACTATGGATTTTAAAATGATAAAAAAAACATATCTGCATTTCTAAGAACGAGCACTTACATTTGATATGTTACACGATGCACAAATGAAATTCTTTTTTTTGCTCTAATTTGCCTTCCGAAATGATAAATTAAGTAAATTTATTAAATTACTATTATTATTTTTGATTAAATTTTAAATTTTTTAAATAAGTTGTTTCTGTTAACACTAAATGGTTTTTTTTCAAAATTTTATACTCAGCAGTATCGGAGTCAAGAGAGGAAATATCAATTTTTATATATTTTCATTTAAAATTTTTATACTATGCATCTTAAAATTAGAAAATAATATATTCGTATTTATCATTACGAGCACATTTATTTGATAAGTCAGCAGTTAAGTTAATATTTCTTATCCACCCAGAACTAACTTTTTATATAACGCTTAAGGTACAAAGAAATATAAATAAAGTATATAATAAATGAAATAAATATTGTAATAATAGTATTAATCTTATTTTCATTTATTTTCAGTAGTTTTAGAGGTACAGGGAAATGGATAATTTTCGTATATATTCAATTCTTTTTAAACTAAGCATTTTAAAATTGAAAAAAAATGTAGCATTATGAGCACTTCCATTTGATAGGCATGCAATATGATACATTTGATAAAACTTCTAAGTCAACTTCGAAAATAACAGTGAGTTTATTTAAGCTATAACTTCCGTAATTCCGTCACCTAATTCTGTATAGGTACCAAATTCAAATTTTTTTCATCCAGCTAATTCAGAGAAAAAAAGTTGTAGACACTAGAATGATCTCCTAAGCGTTTCCTTTTTTATTAGGTTTTATAAGGTAATTGTTGCAAAATTTTCAAGGTTTCATCGTTTGGTTATGCAATGAATTTTAACGATAAATGATTAAATGATTAACGACTGAGTCTTGGGCTATCATATACTATGTATTTCAGACTTTATCGAAAACAACTTTTTGTTGTTCACCTCTTCTTCAACTTCCTTCTCTTCTTTTTTCTATTTTTGACGAGTTCGCCATCAAGTAAAAGGGCTGTCACCTATCTTCTATCGTCTCTTTTTGTTTACGTTTTACAATAATTCCTCTTTATTTCGCTGTAGAATTTCTATTGGTGTTGTCAATTCACTTCTTTGATTCCTCTTCAATTCAAATATTTCTCTGTTGTTACTTAACAGTGTTCATATTTGCATCTGTAAGAGGAAAATCAAAACTAAGGGTCAAATCATATAAGTAGGTGTCAGTGGCGAGGGTTACCTATAAAAATGTTTATATTCTTTAAGCATAGAACAGAATAGAGTAGACAATCGCAATATAAATGACAAGTGTCTATCGCCTAAGTCAGTGTTGGCTATCCAATGGCACGCGATAAAACAATATTCTAAAGAATTTATTATTTTGTCAACATCTGAGATTACAAATAATTATGAGCCAGTGTGAAGGAACGATCACAGATCACGCGACAGAGATAGGTAGATTCCGCGGGTTTTTCTGGCCGAATAGCATAAGGAGTGCAAATTAGCGCGGAAGACGCGGAATGGCGGAAGAGCCGCGCTTCACTGGCTAGTGGCTAAAGACTCTAACTGTGAAACCGAGGATCGCGGGTCCCATTCCCACCCGGGACAAATATTTGTGTGCATAAACATGTTATATACATAAACAAGATATATTTGTTCCATGTCTGGATGTAAAAGTATCTATATATGTATATCTTATAAAGAATATTCAAGTATGTACATCAGTTGTCTAGTACCCTTAATAAAGGTAGGTATAGTACTTGCTTACTTTGGGACTAGATGGCGCTGTATGGAATGTCTCTATCTATCTAGTATCTATACTATTATTATTGTTTGACATATATTTACTTTTAGCTCTCTGAACAAGCTGGCTTTTGCTATTTTAATTTCCTGTACACATGATTGCCATTCATTCATTATTTTCAGAAACGAATATATAACATTTCAGACTGCCTTTGCAATAGCAGATGACTCTAGTTCTGCTTGCATTTTGCTAAAAGCGACAAAATATTACCTAATTATGTTATTTGGCATATAATTTGCGGCAACAAAAATCACACTAATATTTTCTTTAACAAATATAAAATTGGTTATATTATATAGCTGTATTAGGTAAATGTTATTATTCCTGGTTGCAAATAAAGAGTTTTAAATTGATGTCAATTAATTATTTTTTTCCTAATTTAATCATTAAGTTAAAACTCTTCAACGCAAGTCATGGCCCTATTAAACATTTTTTTAGAAAAAATAGCACGTATATTTATTAAACTCACCCCTCGCCATTGGTAGGTAATTAATCAACATAAAATACAAAGAATGATCGTCACACGTACTAAAGCATAGCTATAAAATTAATGATGGTGATTAGTAACAAATAACCTTCAAATACAATTGAATTAAAGCAGGTGAAAGCAGAAATGAAGCAAGTGAGACCACGTGCTCGTGACAACACGAAAATGATGTTCCCACAAATGTATGTCGAAGTTTAAAAACAGTTTGAAAATTACTGTAAATGAAAAGCGGGGCCCAGTGGTGCATTTGTTTGCTAAACAGAGTTTTAACAATGACATTGTTCGTCTTGGGAATGTTTGTGTCACAGTTTTCAACCATGTAAGGTACCGTTTGGTATCGTTTATATACACATAACAAGTCGTAATACACAAGCGAAAGTATACTTAATATCATTTTTGACGCCGGATTTTATGCAAAGGGTCGTCATTAAATAGTGCAAAAGTAATTCAAAAAATGTTTTTTTATTAAATTCTCGTATAATATAATACTTAAAACTAAATAAGATTGCAAAGATAAAAATCGTGTTTGTTTATGACCGAATCATAATATTGACTTCCGTACTTACTATTGAAAATAACTTTTTTGGCTTACAATAACATAACATACGTATGAATCACAAAAACGTCTAGGCCCCAAACTACGCATTAGCTTGTGTTTTGTGTGTCAAGCGAAGACACCACATACATACAACAACCAAGACCCGGTACCAGTATTAAAATTCATTATATAAATATTGATCCGACCTGGGATTCGAACCCGGGACCTCCAGCTTCGTAGGCAGGGTCGCTACCCACTAAGCTAAGCGGTCGTCTTATTAAAATATTCAAATTGCTAAGAGTTATTAATAATGATAATAATGCAATAAATATAAATGTATTTTTTTATATAGAAACAAACGAATACCAATGTGAATCAATAACAAATAGTCAATAACAAGTTGAATGTAATTCAAATAGGTATGTAGGTTTGAACTTCAATTTGAATATAAAGCAGATTCTCGCACTTAATGTTTATTAGTTTTTCGACTCTATCCGGATATTGAAATTAGATTTTTATAGTCAACTTCGCCTCGACAATATTTCCTGTTTGATTACCCGTTGACTTAAACAGTCTTTATTGACGTTCGTTTGTTTTTTCATTTATTTTTTGTTCGGGGGAAAATCTTTATTGAGATACCTAACCTTTTGAGAGATTCCACTTCCACCAGCCCATTATGCTTCAATTCAGGGGCTTGGGTCTCCCTCCAGGGTGAGGGGAATTGGAGCTTAATCCACCACGCTGCTCCAGTGCGGGTTAGTGAACTTTAACCAAGACCGACGGCATAAGTGCTCTCCGAGGCATGGTGTCGGTGATACTTATGTATTTAAATCAGAAAAAACTCATTGTCACATTCATGTTTCTGGTATTCGAACCACGACCTTCTAAACAAAAAGCGGGCTCGCTACCACTAGGCTATCACAACATGACGTTAAGATTCTCTTAATTATTTTTCTGATTAGCGGATCGCGTAACGGCGTTCAATGTAGGTAAAAAAGCAAATCGGTCAGACATAAACTTCACGCATCGGGGGTTCCATTCGTTGCATGTAGTTAAAAAGCAGTCAAGTTGAATTCTGATTCTGTAGTTTAGATTTCGTACCTATTGTATTATTATAAATACACAATGAAAAACTATTTACCTTAAAAATAAACGTTATATCGAAGTATAACTTTATTAGCTTCATTATGTCGTGATAGACTTATGGTGGCTAGCCCGATTCTTATTTAGAAGATCGTGGTTTGAATCTCAGGAACCGGCATGTGCCAATGAGTTTTTTCTGACTAATGTGCATAACTATAACTGACTCCGTGCTTCGGAGAGCACGTTAAGCCGTGTCGGTTACAGGTGCCATCATCAAGATGGCAGCCGTTAAAATCCGCCAATCCACTGGAGAAGTTTGGTGGATTAAGCTCCAAAGGACCCTCATCCCGAGGGGAGTCCTGAGCCTTTAAGTCATAATGGGTTGATATATTGTATAGCTTTCAGTGATGTGATAGCTTTACATAATCCGCGAAGAGCGCCCGCTAGGTAATGTTTATATTAAAACATGAAGTCAATAGAAAAAGTATTTAACGGCAAGGCTTTCGTCGCAATAAGTAATAGTAAAGACGTCAGGTGATTAACAGCAAATGACTTTGGGCGTTAACCACTTGAAATATGATTTTTATGAGTATTTATTACTAAGCTTCACTTGTTTGTTTATTTAATTGTTTGCAAGCTAATTGGAGCCACTTCCTCTTGCCTTACGAAATTGAATTTTTACATTAGTGTGTATGTAATTTGGCTGAAACTGAGACGATTGGTGACCGTGTCCTGATGATGAACCCAGGATCGTCTCCTCACAAAGGGAACTCCTCAACGGTCAGTCAAATCGAGTTGAAATTTTACAGAAATGGGTGTTTTGGTAAACAATCGATAATTATGGTATGTACTATCGAGCTGATCTGATGACGGATCTGAAAGGCGGACATCAGAACCGTACAATGGTTATTTATGAACCTACTGTGTTTGGGCTCATTAGATTTGTCTTCACGGTCACTTTTTATGCTACATAGTGTGGAAATGATGATAGAGCTGGAAGATGGATAACAGAAATTATGATACCCATCAATGGCTACTAGTAAACCCACCGAGTTTGGGCTCATTAGATTTGTCTACAGAAGCACTTTTCATAGCGCATAGTGATGAGGGTGCGACGATGAAGCTGCAAAGTGGATAACAGAATAGATCAATGTTTGTGAAGTCGCGTGATCATTCGAATGCTTTTTGTAATAATATCGACGTGCGTCTATGCATAGACGTTACAACAGTCTATTTCTCTTTTTCTTGTTTCTCATATCTTCCTGGTCATTTTCGTAATATTAAATGTCACTAGCTTACTTTCACTAATAACTACCCATATTTTATTAAAATTAATTTATTTCGATTCGAGTTTCATCTTATGAATGTGTTTACGACAAAGTTAGATTAAAGAGCGGTTTCCCTCGCGCTTTTACTAGGCCCCACAAAGCGTAGAACATGGCGCGGGCTTACAAATAAAATGCCGATTCGTAAACTGCAAAAGCAATATTATATTAGATTAAACAAGAACAAGTGTCATCGTAGCAAATTGTCAATCAAAAACTTTATTAATTAAATTGACGTATGCAAGGGACTACGGTAATTTGTAGAAGCTCAAGGAAGACTTATTTTTTTAATCTATGGCTTTTTTAGGTTGTAAATAAAATATTTTTATCGGTTTATCGATTCGATTCCCGCCCGGGACAAATATTTGTGTGCATGAACATGTTCACTTGTTTCGTGTCTGGGTGTAAAAGTATCTGAACATGTATGTATATTAAAAAAAAGAAAGAATATTTAAGTATGTATATAAGTTGTCTAGTACCCCATAATACTTGCTTACTTTGGTAGGTACTAGATGCCGCTGTGTGGAATGTCCCAGATATTATTATAAGATATTGTTATTCATACACATTACCCTTACATACATACATATACCCTTACACGCGCAGACACATCCCCAACACACACGCTCGTTAGTATGTATTTATTATCTTTTAAAAAAATATGTTTTTTCGCAGTATGCGATGTTCAAAAGATAATATTTTAAATAAAATTACAAATAGTGTTAAGGAAGAGCGGATACTTATAGCACATTAAAAGAAGGATCCTGCCAAGTTATGTTAATACGTAGACTTATGGCAGAAAATAAATCAATTTTGATTTTCACTTATTGGAAAGGCGAAGGTCGCTTTTCTGAAGTATCGCGTTTCGCCTAATGACATACCTAATACGACAGATTTGAAAAGCTTCCTTATCATCAAACATGCCAATATTTCTCTCTGTTTGGAAGATTTAGGAAGTTATATTACGTTAAAGTTGGCATCTGCAGTGTAATTATTAATCATAAAACCACCTTTTTATTAAGGTTCCGTAACCGTACGCATATAGTTAGAATATCAACTTCCTTGAATTTATCAATGAGGTAATTAATGTTCAGTGTCGTGTAATTTTAATATAGCATTGAGAACTGGTACAAATACTTTGCACATGTGTGTAAAAATACCTAAATTTTCTCTTTACAGAAATTGTCAATTACGAAAGAATTGAAACAGTCTTTTATTCACATAAAAAATAATTTCGCCTAAAACAGCAAATCAAGGATACATTGCGAAAGGCCGTGATTTCTTTTTCATTTTCCTTTTACAAATCATTTTTATTTTATAATGAATTTCTTCTCAAGGATGAACGATATAAGAAATTTCATGTTTGTAGCTCGTTGTATGACAACCACCAAGCCGGTTTTTTTTTAATAAACGAATTTGTTTTGTCGGAGCGCGGACTCGTTCATTATGAGACGTGTAAAGTGTTTCCACTTATTTTCAAGGTCGATTGTGTAGTATTTAAACTATATTGATTACACATAATACGTTTTTCAAACATACCTTCCCATTTGCTGTGTAAAATGCCGAAAAAGAAAAGAGTATTATCATCCACGACACAAGTTGTGATATCTAAAGAGTTTTATTTTACTGTGAAACAAAACATATCTAGACAATACCCTTTATCGAAAAATTACCATTTTGCGTGGATCTGAAAACTGAAGGTGTTTTTCATGATTTGTGATTGACCGTTAAAGGTACGCAACAATAAAAGTCAGCTACATTATTGTTGGTCGCTTTATTCAATAGGTACAATGGAATCTCCAATTAACATCTTACAGTAGTTACAAATATATTGTACGTTTGCACACCTCACAATTCGAAGCAATATGGGTTTTTAATACTTTATAATGACCCAATACTTAGGGTCTTCAATCGTTTTTAATACATATATAAAAGTATAATAAATCGTATACCACTTTATAAATTATCGAGGTTTACATATGAGGCAATTTTACATAGATGCATTGATTGATTACTAAGCTCCCACTGTCCGTCCGTCTGTCAAAAAGCTGTATCGGCAGAATCGGAATAAATATGAGACACTTAAAAATTTTACAGACTGTGTATTACTATAGTCACTATAACAATAAATAATAAAATAAAGTCCCCCGCCGCGTCTGTGTGTCTGTCTATCTGTCTGAACGCAATAAACTCAAAAACTACCAAATGTATTGGCATATTATTGACACCGATGAACAGAGTGATTGGAGAAGAAGGTTTACGTATATATTTTTTTCATGAATTATGGAAATCAGTTGAAATATGACGATTAATGTTGCAGAAGTCGGAAAAAATCAACCCGCCTGGGAGCTTTCATCGAAAACGCTGCCTAATCTCTTTTAAATATAACAAAATCATGTATGGAGGAATTGTGTCCCATTTATAGTACTAAAGAAAAGTCTGTGATGGCATATGTATATATTTTATGGATAGCTTACTATACCTATTTTTGTTTAAAAAAAAAATTGGTGTTATATGATAAGGTATTTAGAAATCAATTTATACGGATACAGTATTAATCCTTATCAAATTAAATACGTTTTTTATCTTCAGTATGTGATGCACATTATGATTGTCCTTTACACTATACAATTAAAATTAACTAACCACTCGGGTACTAGGTAAAATTTGCCATATCCATTTCTTCGATATTATTAAAACGTCCATGTTTTTATATTATGCAGTCACAAACTAATTTAAATTGTGTTAAATTTTATTATATTTTATTTAAAATACGATGTTTAAATTATAAAGCGTCAAGTAATCAAGGCGGTTATGTTTAATTTGCAAAATTCATGAGCAAAGTATCTTGTACTGTAGTCGTAATTCAAACGTATTTTGTTGTATTGTCGAATTTAATATAATTACAGAATTATATAAAAATATAATGTCTGAGTAATAATAGTCGGTGCATGTTAGTAACCAGTTTATCGCAAAAACGCCGTATTGTGCAGTGAAATGTAGTAAAAACACCTCCAAAAACAAAATAACAAAAAGGTGTAACTTTTCATGTATGATGCATGTATGTAAATGAAAATGAAAGTTTGTAAATATGAAATTGTGCGAACGCTTCTCCCCGCAAAAGCATCTCTCATCCCTGATAAATGGAACTTTCTAGTGAGAAGGCCGCGGAGAACTTCGCTATCTCTATGGTTTCTATCTACGTGACGTTTCCTTAATCGGTATCGTACGCACAAATCCAAAACACAATCGAATCGAGATAGTAATCGAATCGAGTAAAACCTCTTTGTCGTTTTGCATGATTTGTTTGACGTAAACAGCATCGTCATAACGGTCACACAGCGACCTTGTGATTATCTACTTGTTATATAACATGACATTTTATTATTATATTTCAGTTTCTCGTTTTATACAGTAAGTTTTTTGGTGTTTACTTGTCGACTATCATCGAATAGCAATTATCTTGTCGCAAATTAATTCTTAATCTGATGTGTTACTATAAGAGCCAAATAAACAAGATCTTGAATAATATTACCATAAATTACATTTTAATTTGACTGCATTTTGATTTGTTTCTTCAAATCCATTAAAATCTTGTTAGTAAAATATAATCGTCTCAGTAAACCCATAATTATTAGCTGAAATTTATTTAATTTTTGTCATGAAATGATATCACAAGTCGATATTTATAATTAATAAGAATTTGGTAAGTATCGCTGGATTATATGAGAATAGGCATTTGGTCATTTAATTATAATAATATAATAATAATAGAAGAGACATCCCACACAGCGCCATCTAGTCCCAAAGTACGCTAGTATTATGCTTGTGTTATAGGTTACTAGACAACTCATATACATACTTAATTTTTTTTAAATAATATATACGAATATTAATATTTTACACCCAGACCCGGAACGAAATTGACATGTTCATGTACACAAATATTTGTCCCGGGTGGGAATTGAACTCTCGACCCTTGGCTCCGCAGTTAGAGTGTCTAACCACTTGGCCAATCGGGTCGTCTTTCAATTATTTAAGTAAAGTTACTTGAAGCGGGACTTGAAAGTAATTTAGATCTTTTTTAGGCGAAAGTTGTAATTTTTTTGTATTTTCATTTTACAAGCCGATCCATGAGTAGGAAATAACAATTTGAGAAAACCTTAGATTACATAATCATCAAGATGGAACGTCTCATACGTTCGAAACGATCGAAAACCAGAAGAAATTGACACACTTTGAGATTAGACATACCCACCACACGTCATTTTAATTGTTTTAAACGAATATTTTGTTAAACTACACTTTAAATGTAATGCCAGAATCTTTATTTTCCTTTTCAATCCGAATATCACATGTGAGTCCCACTAAATTCTATCCCACAGAGAATAAAAATATTTCATAATATCAAAAATGTATTTGGTCTGTGGTGTGGTGGTGTACGGTAGGTATCTTGATGCATATTCACGGACTAAATATAAGAAGCTTGGTCATACACATATTAAAATAATAGATGGATTCCTAAATGCCACGTGTAATATCCGTAATATCACAAACTAAAATAAAACGTGTTATTTCCCAATTTATACATTTATAAATAGCACAATTAATTTAATTTATATACATACATTTATATACAAACATAGATGTTTTCATAAAAAGTGATAAAATAAATTTGGTTTGGCTTGCAGAACTTCTATCCAAGCCATATTTAAAAAAAGAACAAAACGTGTTCATAAGTACTATATGAACCGGTTATTGTAAACAAAGCACGCTGACGATTACATTATGGATCAGTTTTGGCTTTTCCGTAGCTCTTTTTGGACCTACTTATTTTAAACGCTGATACAGTTTGGTAGTCCGAGACCGTATTCGTATGCACTTTTTGGACAGGAACGCTAGTATTTTTGAAACTTTCGTAGTTATGAACTAAACAGAAGCAAATAAGAAAATCTTCTATTCCTCTATTTCAAAGGGAACGTCTGTCGGCGCCAAGTTGCAAAAAATCCGTTACCAAACAACAACATCAGAGCGGGAATGGACGAACGAACAGACAGACTACTATACCAATATTATTAAGTACATAGCGGTTTTTAATAAGAAACGAGAACGTCACATGCGGATACAATAAAATTGACACGAGAAACACGTCTATAATAGAATTACTCTAAAATCATCGGTAATCTGCGAGACAATCGTTCCTGGACTCAATCAATGTGATTATTAAACAATTAGTTGCCATCGAATCGTTAACCGGGTTAGCGCTCGTTACGTTCAATCTTCGATGAAATATCTTTTGGATCCACAAAACTGAACCTGGTACGGAATAAGTGTCCTTTTTAGTCATGTTACCATCGGAAAATACTACACTTTTGCTTCGTTTATAATCCATGTGTTTTCGAGCCATTTGGTTTGAAATAACTATTTGAGGACTAGAAAATTAATAATTAGTTGTCGAAGGTAGGAAGTAAGAAATAAAATTTCTTACGTATTGTGTCGTTTAAATGTCGCTCTGGTAATTATCTCTCGTAGTTTTGCTATCATACTATCGCGTCATAGAGTAGAAGTTTCACATTACTGTTGACACACAAAGAAAATTAGAAAGTATAAGTTTCTAGAATAACCTCTCAAAACATAATTTTTTTCTGTTCACGAATTTGCCAGATATTTTTGAAAAATTTATCTGAATTTGACATTGTTTCTTTGACGTCACCTTAGCGGTTAAACTTGTTGCGCTGCCTGCCACAGTAAAAAACTAAAGCTAAAACTAAACAAAATATATTAAGGTAAGCTTACTACGTCAAATGAAGCTATAATCCTCATGAATCAATTAAAATAGTATGTCTTTATTTAGTTTAAGATTATGTAAATAGTAAACATGTGTCCAGATGACGTCATAATTTATTAGTAAATTTTTGGAAAATGAGAGAAAATTATAGAATATTTTCTTTTAATATGTTGAAAGGAAGGTATAAACTGGTCTATATTTTTGGAAAAAAAAATATAAAAAGTATGTATTAAAAAGTTTGTCCAAGCCGAGAAGGCCGTGGATAAATATGTTACTGATGCATTTACTCAAATGTTTAGCCATCATGAGACTCTTTCGTTGTGTTGTCGCATGAATTAGTGTTGTTGCGAGTGCGTGCCTTATAATACCACGTAAATAAAGCGATGAAAACATGACGTACACATGTTACAATCATGTTGACTACTATTCTTACTTCCGCTGTGTATCTAATAAGATATATGGTCGATGCCTACAGTCGACTCGTCGAAAAACCTCCAACACTATTTTTATTAATCAAAATTTTTAAATGTCAAGGCGCTTTGAATTCACTTTTTAATAAAACGGAATTATTTCAATTTTTATTTCTGTAAATAGGGCCCCAGTTTAAAAGCGATTTCTATTAAAAAGACTTCAAGGAAAAACACGATTTTAAATTAAACATGCCAGTGGTTTTTCCAAGTTGTTTATCGTACATATGCTAACGCGATAATATTTTATAGCGAACTTTGACGTATCACTGCAAAAAATCAATTTAAACTGTGCTATTCCATTGAAGTGGGGATCGTTGTTATTGAGTTTAATTTTTAGAGTTCCGTACGCAAAGGGTTCCGACGGGACCTATTATTAAGACTCCGCTGTCCGTCCGTCTGTCTCTCACGGGGCTGTATCCTCTGAACCGTTATAGGTAGACATATTGTTATAATAGTAGAACATATTGTTAGTTTGTACAAATTGGATTGAAGTCGAATGGGCTTATTTGTCCGTTAGGTACATTTGGAAAAAAATAAAGTATTTCCAGTTGATCCAATAGGATTGGAAAACACGCCGGTTTGTCAACTTTATTGGATATACTGAAAATAGTAGATGAGTTATTTATTTTATTATTGACCGAATATTTAAACCGTTGACAGGTCGGTCAAAAAAATATATAGTTTTTAACTAATGCAGAGAAACGTCAACTAGCTATGTAAAATGTAATGACAATTCATAAAAAAAAATCATGCCACCTAGAAACACGGGGATAGAAATAAAAAAACCATCTTAGTGCAAGTCAGACTCACACACGAAGGGTTCCGTACCACCGTAAAATATAAAAAAAAACACGTTTCTTGTATGGGGACCCCCTTTAATTTTTAACATAATTTTCATTATTTGTTGTTATAGCGGCCATACTCTGTGAAAATTTCAAATGTCTGCCTATTACGATTCAGACGATACAGCCCTGACGACGATGACAGGCGGACGGACAGACGGCGGAGCTTTAGTAATAGGGTTCCCGTTGGTACCCTTTGGGAACGGAACCCTAAAATCGGAAGTATCACATTGAGCTAGCTATATACGACGATGCCATATAAGAGGCACCAAGCCCAAGCAAATTAAACATTTACAGCTTTTCGATGTGTTGCAGCTTGCACATAGCAGCTTTGCTTGGACTACCTGCAAGAGTTAAACGTGTACACGTATAAGTATGACGGAGGTGATAAAGTAGATGGACGCGTAGTCCCGTGGTGAACTGTCTGCTAAATACAATCGCCAATAAAAAATATAGGTAATGTACTGTTGAGTGGCCCGTAGTACTTTTTTACAACTTTTAGGGAAAAAATTAAAGTATTGTAATAAAAAAAAATAACTGTGTATTGTAACTGCTCTGTATAAAAAGTTTTTAGAGGTGTTTTTAAAAAGTGAATATCTGTATGAAATGCTCAAAACTTCTCGAAATGAATATATTTTTTTCAAAATTCGGTCAGATACGAGCGGGACTCACGGAGGAAAGATTCCATATTATAAATCATCGCATTATATTTTAATTTCTTTTATTCTAATCCTAATATAGGTTAGAATTTTAACTAGATTCTTTCGTTTAAGTAGGCTATCTACCCACTAGATCAATCGAATTTGTTAGTTCTCGCCATGTTCTCGCTAAAACCTCGTTCTACATATTTTGTTTATTACTGCTCTTCTCCTAGAAATAGCAGCATAATGCGTAGTATATTCTAAATCAAGATTTCGCGTATTTCAAAATGAATGTTTTCTCAAAAATGGTACTTGAGCTCACGTCAAAAAAAGTACGAAATCCCGTACAACCAGTTGTACATAGTAGCCCATTTCCATTAGTAGTCCCACGGCCAAAAATCTACAGATTGTGCACTTCTCGAAACTCTCGGAGGACATTTAAATGACCATAAAAAGTAGTTTAAACTTAGACTTATAACCTCATTTTGTCAAACATTTGATAAAATTTTTCAAAAAAGTTATGCACCAATTTTCGAAAATTTGGTACCATACGATGCTTCGCGAGCTTCCGCATTTTTTGACACTACTGGCTTTTGTCTACCTTTTTAACTTTCTGAAATATAGTTGCATCTCTCTCTCCGGAGTAACTGATCTGATAATCCTTCATTTCCGATATCCGAATTGAATTTAAATTAAATTAAATTAAAGAAAAGTTACAAACTGATTTAAAAAAAAATGGTATCATACTATGCCGCAGTAGCACCTGCATCTTATGACATCACTGTCTTTTGTCTAGATTTACGTCTATATGTCTACCTAATTTAAAATATGTTTTTAAATTAGTTTGGGGCCTAGACGTTGTTATGATGTATATGTTATTATTATTATATTATTAAATTGGCCGACTAGCGTTTATCGCTTTCACAAATCACCTTCCTAGACATAATCGGATATCGTCGTCCATTTTTTTTGCAACCAAATTATGTTATATTGCATAATTACGTTTTTCTCGAGGTTCAAACCATGAAGTTCTAGGAAAAAAAGTTTCATATTGTTGAACACCATCTGTTAACGAGTATAAACTATATCTTTTGACCGCAAAATACTGTGGAAACGTTTAACTGTTATAGAATAGTTAATCAAAACGCCACCTCATAGTGAATATTTATATGAATTGTTTACATATTTATAAAGGAACTCCGTTACTTCCCGATTCGAATGATTCCGTCACACGCTTGTTTGCAAAATCTATATAATGCCCGCTCTTGTAATTTGAACCTCTTTGCTCGTAGACCAATTGGTATGGTAGTAGGTACATCTCTGGTAGTACCACGAACAAGTCATGGTGTTTTCTTTTGCATTGAGAAGTGATTAATTAGCAAATTGAAATTTTTCCAACATCATGTTTTAGTTTTTCTACAGATTTATTCTTTCTACTTATCATAGCTTTTTTAAATAAACCGCAACAGCAAACAGATAAAGGAAAAACAAGTGAGTAATTCTTTGAAGGTCATGTTTTATTTTTGAATTATGGCACGTTAAATAACGAGTTTTCACATACTCGAATTCAACGAAAAATAATAGAAACATACAAAATGCTGCCTGTAGTTATGCTATACAAAGCGTCGTAAGCGATTCGTCTTGGTTTTGACTTCGCTTTCATGAATCATAATGGAAAATTTCTGCGCTCACATAAATCTTTCTCAGGAGCAAATTCGAGAGGAAAACGTATTTCGCATACACAGTGACACGTGTAACATTAGAACATTTTGGATTCATGAGAACCCCTTTGAAAGGTTTGTGTAATGGATAATGTTGCCATGATTGAACGTATTTCGTTTTGAATTTTAATTAATAATTATATTATAACGTACCAGCGACAGTGGAGTGGTAGCGAACCCGCTTTCTGCTTAGAATGCCGTGATTCGAAACCCAGGGCATATATCTACCAATAAGTTTCTAACTTATGTACGTAACTAACACGGACTCTGTGCCTCGGAGACAACATTAAGCCGTCAGTTCCGGTAGCCATCGATAGATGGCAGTCGTTAAAATCCATCAACCCGCACTAAAGCAGTGTGGTAGATTAAGCTCTAAACCCCCTTTTTCCAAGGGGAGGCCTAAGACTTTACAGTGGGGCATTAATTGGCTGATGATATTGTACTTTGCGTGGATTACATATAAACATTAGTATTTATTAAGGGTTATTTTACAATTTTACGAAAATACTGAAACGTTTTATTTCTATTTATCCTCGTTAAGGGTTGAATTTCTATAAACTCTAAGCACAAGAGGAGTCATAATGCCAAATTATATAAGAAAAAGTATATTTAAGTTTTTATATCAGTTATCTAGTAACCTATCATACAAGCATAAAACTTGTTTACTTTGTGACTAGATGGCGCTGTGAAGGATGTACCAAGTTTATTATTTACTATTGGAAAAATACAAATTTTATGGTTTGTAAGTACCTACTTTAAAAATGAAGGAAGTTGCGTAAAAAGTTTCATCTCTTGGTTCATTTTAAAATTTCCAAAAAAGACACGCATTTTGATTTTTTAACGCGTTTTTTTAGCTTGACCTGTATGTATCTATCATTGTAATGGAATCTTTATGTTCTGACCAGGATCTTCAGCAAAACAAATCCACTGACTATTTTTTAACATATAGATAAGTGACAGTTAAAATCGAGTTTCTTGATCACTATAATAGTGGATTTCGTTTCAAGAATTAAAAAAAATTAAAAAAGATTAAAAAAACCTACCAAGTGCGAGTTGGACGCGCACACGAAGGATTTCGTACCACCGTACAATATGAACAAAATACGTTTCTTGTATAGGAAATCTCTGTAATTTTTAACTTTATTTTATTTCTATTATTTTGTTGTTATAGCGAACATAGTAATACATACAATCTGAAAATTTCAAGTGTGTACCTATTTCGATTCAGACGATACAGCCTTGTGACAGACGGCGGACGGACGGACGGACAGCGGAGCCTTAGTAATAGGGTTCCCGTTGGTACACTTTGGGTACGGGACACTAAAAAACAAAATAAAATAATAGTCAATGATAAAAGAGAGACGGATCGCTGGACGTGTCAGACTAGTTGATAATAGAATTGTGGAGTGTTTGTACAAACTGTACACTGGCACCTACTTCAAAACGAGGTGACTTCATATGTTTTTCCAGGACGACGTTCTTAATAGGTGAAGAAAGTAAATATTATAAGTATTCAAATATTGAAAAGAAAATACGAAATGAAAAACAATAGAATGCAGTACAGCTAGACTGGTGACACGGTTGTTATTGTAGACATGAAAAATAATTAGAACATCTAGAATTTTCCGTTTGACGTGGTCTACAGAATTGAGTTTAATGACTGTACATTGTTAAGTAGCCATTAATGTCAATTGATGTGATGAATCGTGCACCTGATTCAAATTTTTATCATTCTTGTCACAATTATTATTTTACTACGTTCGATGGATAATAAATTAAAGTTTTAATAGTTTTGTATCCGTCGCCGCCAAACTGTAGTCGGCTTGAAATCCATGTTTTTAACCTTCTAAAAATTATTTTTTTATTGTCTTCATTCGTAAAGTTCCGGAACCCAAGACGACTTAATAAAAAGAAAATAAAAATATTATACTCTCACAACACTTGCAACACTGCTATCGCTTGCAAATTAACCAAACTGCAAGTATATCTATGTAATACTGCTGAATATTGATATTTGGTATATATTATAATAACGTTATATATATTTTTAAGCCTTTGATAATTCGTTTTAAAGGCGAATAAACGAGTACTAGACTTCGAAATGGCAGCGCTGCATAAATCAAGTGGGTTGTCGATTTCCTTTCTTTTCTACTCTGCTGCAACGAATCCCGACAGGTCCGTGGAATTGAATTTAGATCGACAGTGGTCAAAGTTGTGAAATATATTTAGGCCTATACGCAGGCAGTTTACGTAGATAGATGCAACATGGCTCTCACATCCTGATACCCAGGCTGAAATTAGTGGCAGGCCCCTGTAAGGTTTTCTAAAAGAAGTTGAATCAAAGGCAACACAAGTGTGTGACAGAAAGCACAATCTCACTCACTCGGCCCTTGCGTGTCGAACTCGGACAAACGTACAATTCTCAAAATTACGTTTTCAAAGTCTATCCGTTATATTAGACCACAGACGCCGGCGTCGGTATCCTTTGAGACGGCAGCCAAGTGCCGGCGGCTTTCTTTGTGAACTTTTGTCGGTATGCGGTGTCCACGTGTCAAAAGGTGTGGGTTAATATAATGGATAAACTTTTACAGTGTCGCGGCCCACCAATTTCTGGGCTCCTTGTGAGGGCCAGCAGATTTAGAGTTGAAAAATCTCCAAAGCGCGCCTTTTACATCTATTTCATTACTATGGAACTAAGAAGGAAGATTGACTTACGAAAGGCCCAAATTTTTGGCATTCGAAACGATTGATTAACCTTATTGAAGCGAAACATATATAATATGATATATAAGAACCATGGCAATGAATATCTATTGTATTTGCTGCTCCTCTGGGGAAACGGTGTGTGCTTTGTTTATGTAGATAGCTTCTATCAGTCTTCCTTTCATTCACTGTTTTTTAAAATATGTGTTCTAATGTAATAAAAGTAAATAAATATTTAAAAAGTGTTATTGATTTTCAAAAACACAAGGTCGTTATTGGAGAAGCATCACTGCAAAATTTAAGTAAAAGGCATAATTTGTTCAATTCGAGATATATCTACCTGTACTTTTTTAGAGCATAGAAGTGTGAAATAGTTCCAGATTACTCGAATGTAAACTTTAAAAAAAAATATAAAGATTGTTAAACGCGCTATTCAATGATCTTAAAGCTGGAAAATTAGATTATTACCGGCCATTGTTCTGTAGACGTCTAGTATTATATCTCTTATATCTGTAATTTAATTTAAAGTTTTGTAGAGCGAATCCATCCCTCACTGTTGGATTTTTACACGTAAATTTACAATTTCTGCGATCTGACTATTCTAATTATGTTTATAATGTTTTCCAGTTGATCTTACTTCTAATTACAGTTTTGCTCTTGGCCCCATTTCCATAATTTCTTCGTTTTTATGTATTAGAAGAGATTTTTAAAAACGTACGAAAATAAGTAGTTGTTTTTATACCGGAAATTAGTATCGTGACTGTCACACAAACGAACATTTAGTAAAATGTGTTAGTTTGTGGGTTGTAACTAGTGTTGAGTAAATAGTACGTATTAGTAAAGATTAAAGTCTTTACAAATAAAACCTAGACCAACTCTCTTTTGCGTATTAGGTATAGGGGTAAATTTGGAAGGGTTTGTAGTTGCTGGGAAAATTTACATCTGTCTGACTCTAGTACTTGTAGAAAGAAGGGAAGGTTATCGTGTCTTCAGCCACGTGTTGCGGACCAGTAGATGTTGTAGTAAAACAAAAATGAATTGACTTATGAAATAAATTTAATAAACTTAACACAAGAAATTATTTACAATATTATAGAACACAAGTCTAGACAAAGACTTGCGTACATACCTGAGTACGGTGCGGTGGTGTTTCTACTGGTAAGGAATAGTATAATTACAAGGTATTTTATATGATTTAACAGGCGTCGTTTCGCTACCTGATAGGCTTGACACGTTTCGACAATTTTGTGTTTTGGTCAATCAGAAAACATTCGAGAGTTCAAAGTATTTGGGCCGTGCGATGACACGTGTACTGAGCCAGCAGAAATATTGTTTTTGAATAAAAATAAATTACGGTGAAAAATGATCGGAAAATGTTGCGACATTGGGGTTACCGATTTCGATTTTTTTTTTTTTTTTTATTTTAACTTCATCTACCATAGACTCGAAGTCCATGTTCTTATATGAGCTTTTATTACTAAATTTTATGAGCAACACATGCACCGCGTTTGCAGTGTTCTCTTGTGTCAGTGAGTTTGCCCTACCTTACCTATATCCTATTCTCTATCTAATCATATATATATACATGCATATTTTTTTTTTTTTTTTTTTTTTAAATGTTTACATTTATGACACTTTTATGATTTAAGCACACCCGAGCTGGCCTAATCCCCCCACGCAGCGCCTGTTCACAGACACGGCGAGAAGAAGCAGCCGTCACCCTGCTCAACCATTTTTGAGGGAACAGAATAACCCGCCACTCCTGCCACTGCGCTTCATGATTTTGAGTGTGCGGCCAACTCCAGTGCTTTACATTTTTGGGAACACTTAAAACTAATTTTGACATTATGGATCTTAATTTAGGGGGAACTTTTAGGGAGCAAATTAGGGGATTTCAATATAGCCATTTGGAACCGAAACTTGCCAGCCGGGGAGTCGTGCCTCATCGCTGTTGTTTCGTCATCGCCTCCACGACCGCTCCGTCCCCGCTCCTAATTGCCATTTTTAGGTTGTACTCTTTTATTTTGCCAGTCGAAGCGTTCACCGCCCTCGCGACGAACCTTCCTATGGCGTCATCGCTTTCGTCAGTGTGGTATGTACAGCAGAGGGTATGCCGAGTTATTGCAACCACAGCGTGTTGGACACTGTCATGCAGCTGCAATCTCTCTGCCGTCCGCACTATAATTACCCGATCGTAGGTCAGACCCTGAGCCTCGTGTATGGTTAAGGTGCGCGAGCCTTCACCTTTCCCAAATCCCTGATTAATCAGGGATTTTTTCTCTGACTGTGTGTGTGTTAAGTACAGAGTGTTGGGGAGGGTTGCCGGTATTCGCACGCCCGAGTACCTCTCGAGACTCAGGGACCGAATCTCTGCCCTAGACGAGTATACACCACTGTATATCTCGTTCAAGGCGTATGCCACGTCCATCGGGTTCCTATGAGTGCAGAGTAGCTCCCTGGTTATACACGCCACACTGCCGGGACGGGTATACTCCATCCTAAATAGTCCTTCCCTGTCAATAAACGGGAGTTGGTTCACGTCACCGATAAGCATTAGTTCGGATGCCCCAGACAAACGCGTTGCCATTACTATGGCCCCGAAGTGGTTCATAAGGGCTTCGTCGATAATGAGTCGGCTACACCAACCCCTATCTGACTCCCTTATTCCATTTACGAGTAGCGAGGCCATAGTTCGCACCTTGGATTTGCCGTTTGATCCTATGCGGTTGGCTAGCCTTTGTCTTAGGTCGGCTGCTGCTTCTGTAGTTGTGGTGACGATCACGTCTCTCTCGACATCGAAGTTCCGGACTATCCAGGTCGTTTTCCCACACCCAGGAACCCCGTTAACCCACTCTATCCTAGGCACCGACCAGGCCCTCCAGGCCGCATCAGATTCCGTCGTCCACGAGAAGGCTTTCGCCTTTTCTAGGATTCCATCCTCCAACGCAATCCTCGTACACCGAGCGGTGACCACTACCGGGTCATCGGGGGGGGGGGGGGGGTTTCATACACTGGTCTGCCCGCACGATCGGACGCTTCCTTGTCAAGTACCACGAAACCACATGTCCAATTGTCAATAACCTTATAAGCATTAAACCAAGGAATACCCAGACGTAGCATCGCAAACTAACTACCCATGCACCTTAGTAAGTCAGCTGGCTACGTACGCAGACGTCAACTTGAACACACTCATACCATAATAAGTACCGACCGCCAGTACGCTGTGAATTTCCATTCGCACACACGCGGTCGCTATTGCAGCACTTCATTATTGGTTGTTAAGTGACAGGTAATCTAGAGCTTTTATTACGCATATGCCTTCACGACTCTTTTTTTTTTAAAGTTCTTATTTCACGGAAAAATCTATTTGTTTATCACGTTAAAGTAATGAATTAACTTAATTCCTTGGATAATTAAGTAGCAGAGACAGTGATCGAGTATGCAGCGAGTGGGCTATGGCAGCGGATCACTTGGGCGTATAACATTAACATAATTCGCGCATTACACCGGCCGCTAGAATTGTGAGCTACGGATCTCGAATATTAAAACTCTTCACGGGTTATATTCGTAAAGATGGACTAAACGGGCCAAATGCGGTAAAGTGACTTTTTAGTAGTAGAAGAAGCGACGACTTTAAAATAAATAGATGAGGATACAAGTAATAAAACGGCACTCTTAAATAAAGCAGATTTTATAAATAAGTTGCAAAATAAAAAAAAAGTACTTCTTTAATGAAAATTCATCAAGAGATCGCATTCCAGTGAATATTCTTCGTACCTTAAAATCCCGGCAACAATTTTTATAGCGTACGAATCCCGTAATCTTCTTATGAGAAGCACAATAATATATTTTGAAAGTATAACTTTTATTGACAGATTTTGATGAAACAAGAAATTAATTAACACAAAATTGCGCAAATGATAAATCAGGTCTTTCAGTCTGTCAGTCTGCAACTCCTTTTATAACTAAAGAGCAGCTACACCGATATGTATTGAGATATTCATTTGCCAATACATTTATTTACCTCTTTTGCCTAACGTATATTTAAAAACAATAATAATAATACCCGGGACATCCCTCGTAGCGCCATGCAAACTAAGCAAAGCTTGTATTATGGGTACCAGACAACTGATATAGATATGTAAATATTCTTTATGCTATATCCATATATAGATATTTCACACCCAGACATTAAACAAATAGACATCATGCACATAAATGTTTGTCCCGGGTGGGAATCAAATTCGCAACCATCGGCTTCGCAACTAGAGTCTCTAACGTAAAGTAAAATTCAGTCGCGCGTTTTTCTCAGTAACCGTTAGTTTGCGCTATCTACTTACATAAAGCTTTTTGTTTGATTCGGTAAGCTTTACAAGCTCTATAAGTTTAGACTCCCTTAAACCGAACACCCTTGCGTACACTAAAAGGACGTAGACAATTTTATTGCATTAATTGAAATAAAATGCAGAACAATTATAAGCAAATTCAGAAAGCCCCATACACCGTAAATTGTACTAATGACAACTGACTTGACAACAAGGGGAACTGATTTGATTTTATTGACGTTTCGCCTTTTTCTGATTTTTTGTGCTGTTTTTTAAAAAACTGCATCAAAATATTTTACCGCATTTTTGTTCTATTTGATGCAGGAAATAATGAACGCAAGCATTTCCTAATTGTTAGTTGAACTTATTTTTAGATTATTTTAGAGAATTCATTATAGAGATTTTTATTCTATACAATAAACAGCTTTATTTAGCCCCGCCATCACAGTTGGGACGGAAGTCAACACCGCTTTATGGTTTTCAATTAAATTTCCTTCATTGAATTTTTCGCGTGACTGACATATGGGTAATGTGTACTTACTTCCTTTGCTAGGTTTATAAATTAATTATTTTACTGACCGGTTGGCCGAGTGGTTAAAGACGGTCGCGGGTTCGATTCTCGCCCAGGACAAATATTTGTGTGCATGAATATGTCTATTTGTTCCGTGTCTGTCATGGGTATAAAAGGATCTATATGTGTATATTTTATAAAAAAAGAATATTTAAGTATATCAGTGGTCTAGTACCCCATAATACAAACATAATATTTGCTTACTTTAGAACTAGATGGCGCTGTATGGGATGACCCAAATGGGCTTAGACCAAAATTTTAAAAGCATGGTTTTTATATTTTGCTTCGAAACTGTAAACCGATCTAAATCTTAATCTAAAAATAAAAATTTTTTTGTCATATTCTTAGTAATTTTTATTTAATATATTATATTACATCCCTGTGACATAATCCGGATAGATATTTATTATTTACATTATCAAAAGGAAGCCTGTGAGCTTGACCCTATACATCGTAAGTATTGACCCTTTTTTAATCGATGGAGTAAAAATAATTTTGATGACCCATGGCATATAGCTCATATTTTATGTAAGTACACATTAAAAAAAAATGTTTTTCAGAGAACAGCCGTGGGCCGATGCAGGTATTTGCTCTTTATCACAATTAAAAATTCTCAAAGTTTTTAATTAAAGTTTTCTTTTAAAAATTTTGGCATATTACGTCACCCTATAAAAATATTCTAAAATGTTATTATATATTTACATAAATACCGACCTAAAAATTATTTCTGATTTGTTTTTAAAATTGCCTATCATTTTGAAAAAAAAAAATATAACTGACTTTAGGTAAAAATTTTGGGTAAGGTCAATTTACATAAAACACATTATATGGTTATCTAGGTGGGGGCCACCATATCAGCAAATCGGCATTTGTTCAAGGCTATATTTTATCACCTTTTGTATTATAATGTACGCATTATATACTATGTCATGGGTAATTCAAATTATTTATTATATATAACAGGACGTCGTTTTACGTAATCGGTTTTTAGTTTTCATTATTTACGTTCACCCATAAATTAGAAACTTCTATTTACTAATAATCTGAGTTGAGCTCTCTGTTTACAAAGGATTAACTGCTTTGTAATGTTCAAATTTATTTTAGCTCGGTAACAACAAAAAGGTAGGGTCAAAATTTTTGTGACAGGCGCTAATGACCTCTTCAGTTATATCAGAGTTATATTTTATTTAGGTCGCATTAATTTAAAGAAATATATAAAAGAAAAATTGACAGTGATTTTTTTCTTTCAGGCTAATGTGAAAAGAATCATGATTTATCACCCGAGATTATGGTATAAACGACTTACTACTTTCCTCCGTTGAAGGGTTGTCGGCAAACCGCCACCAAATAACACGAGCCGCCTTTTGCTTTTCAAACATATTTTGGGGTACCAAGCGATAAACTAGCTTCCTGATACTCAATTCACTGCGCGGAATGGTTTGACTTAGAGTCATTCTAGTACCTATAGTTTGATAACCATTTTTGGCACAGCTGCGATGTTTTCAGGCGTTAGCTGAAGAACGTACAAACGACCACAGATCAAGTTTACCCACTATACATAAGCCAAATTGTATACCTCATATTGTTAGAAAGAAAGCGCATTGCGTAACCAATTAAGATATGTATGTGTATATTTGGCAATGTGTGCGCTTACCGCTTCGGTGGTGGCAGGCACGCACACTAACGCAGTTTGACACAACGAGCAAATATAAAGCTATCTATCATACGTTTTCTCTGTTCAACTTCAAGGGGTCCAAAGTCCAAGTGGGTAAACTTGATCTGTGTTCGTGTATACAATGCCGAGCGAAGCACGACCCCATTTCTGTTTGTCTGTTTGATTAGATGCTTCCACATCATAAATAAAACAAGCTCAGCAAGACATTCATCTTGAGATAACTCTTTGCAAAATCTATGGTAGATTACAGCACGGAAATTTTCATGTGTGTGCTCCATTTTGTATATACCTATATATTTTTAATGTTCTTAATTAATTGTGTAAATGTCAACACAATTTCAAATGACCAAATTCAAAATTTCATATTCACGTTATAGAAAATATTTTTACTTCACGAGTCCAAAGTACTTGATTCCCGATAATTTCGGTGTGCCCCTATAGCTCAGTAATTATAAGCAAAAATCTAGGACTAATTCCGACGGATCGATCCGGTTAGATCGCGAGTATGCTCCTCCCTCTCCGCCCTCAAACGTCTCCCTAATTGTTGCTTTTTCTACTTATTTATCTCAAAAGCGGTTGAAGCTAGAAGAAAGTTGTCAACGTAAGACACAATTGTTATAAAATAGCCTACCCGTCAATACTTCGTTCATTAAGATGTCAGCTACAGTTTCTGATCTGATATATCTATCGACATTTCAGCAAATAAGTTCTATGTAATGTATAAACATTCACTCCGGTACAGTGTCATCAAGTTTAATAGTATAGATTCCCACTTTATATACGATGTTACATAAATATCACAAAACAGTACAAAGTTCAAGCGAAATTGAGCCTAACAAATTCAGTAGAATGTCATTATGTACGAGAGTGCAATTTGTTCCGATGTGAAGGATGCACGGCTTTTATTATTCACTGTAACATGTCCTGTTGTGTGAGACTAATGAGCGCTGGTGGTTAATTTAATGCGTCGCAGGCATAAGGCGAAATAGGACATTTCTAATAGTCATTAGACAGTTTATTTTGAGATTTGACCTTTGTTTACACCTTTTTCCAAAACACTTTCCAAAACACACAAACAATAAAATTGATTGCTACATTTGAAGAAAATTTAATATTATTTAATTATATGTGAGTCACGGGATATTAGAAAGTAGATAAAGATGAACTAATTATTCATTAATACTAGAATAATGTTATAATTTAATCAATAGAAGCTTGTGTTAAATTAAAATGTAATTAAAAACATTCTTTTAAATAAAAAAATATTATTTAAATCAGTGCCCTACGGCTGAGAGCCCAAAAGTTGTGTTTAAAGTGAAGAAAATCTTCAATACTGAAATGAATAGATCAGAAAATTCAGAGGCGAACATTTTCAAATTCCAAACTAATACTCTGTTGCTATAAGTTATAGACTACTTTCATGAAAAAAGATTACTTTTTCAAATGTTACAAAATTGAAACACAGTAGATGAAATGATAATTTACATAGAAGTATCGGCATGTTAATAAAGGTGGTAGTAAGGCTTTTGTTTTTCATATCACGAAAGTTTTGGCCAAAAGTCTAAAAATTATGGTTGCGACCCATCACTTTTAAGAAGTTTACGCATTAGAAATAGTAAAGGTTCCTGTTGGTAGCCTTTGTGTATGGAACCCAAAAAAATTATAATAAGTAGGTACTTATAATAAGTACGTGCATTATAATAATATGTAAAAATAATTGTTTAAAGCGCAGCTTAATAAATGACAAAGTTAAATTATTTTAATGTAAGTATATAACTCACGAGTACAAAGTACTGAAGTTGTCAAAAGTTAATATTAATGCATGAGGAAAATTCCTATTGCCAGCTACACGACAGAGAGCATTCAGCGGAACTGAAAGCGAATTATAATAATTATCGTGATTTGATTGTGATCTATTGATGTTATTTCGCAAATTACATGGCGTAAGAGCGATTCACTATAGAATTTATGTATGTCATTCTAAAATTATAATATCTACATTAGGTATGAATTATAATGGACATACTCGTAATTAAAAATAATAATAATTTTTAAAACATTTTTTTTGTTAAATATACTAAAGTATGATTTAGTATTACAAGGCAAAATAAATTAAAACAAATTGTATCTATACTAATATTAAAAAGAGGAAAGATTTATTTTTTTGATTGCTTGTTACGGATAAATTAAAAAACTACTTAACTAGTTTTAAAAATTCATTCACCTATGAAAACTACATTATTAGCGAGTGACATGGGCTATATTGTATTTCAAACTAGCTTTTCGCCCGCGGTTCCGCTCATGTCGACTACACTGTTATACCGGGACTTTCCTAAAAGGTTAATTGTTTCGATTGAACTTGTTTAATAATTTCGACGTGGATAACTTTCTTTATGCCAAAAGCAAAAATATGTTTGTAAATTAATATTCAGGACTTCAAATTAACTACTTTTTTAAATATTTCACTAACAAAGAACGTAAAAAATTATGTCGAGTAGTAAATTATAAAATAAAGAATTATTGACCATTTGCTTTTATGCCTTGGAAGATTAATTATAACTAATACCCTATTTAATGTCACTTACCACATAATATTTAAGTCTTAGCTACAATGGAGACAAAACGGATGATCACAGCGTTTCAGCAGTAGGCCTATCGCGTTAGCAGAGCGGGATTATGTGCTTTGGGCCGATGTTATTTTAAGATATACGAGGGGACTTAATGCCACTAAAGTATTACTGGGTTGTTAATGTTGCCGAGGAAGAAGATCCTCAGGATATTATCTAGTTTTCTGCGTTTCCCTTAGAAACGTCTCACACGAAATGTTCTAAGTTTTCTACGCAGCGTATGTTAACGGACAGCCAGTTTCAATGTCGTCTTGTCGACGGTCTCAAAAATTGAAATTCGTACCAACGTAAACACAGTCACGCCAAAAATGTGTATTATTATTGGAGCTAGCTATAGAATATGATCGAGGCGTAATGGAGTTCCAAACGCAAAGCGTCGCATAGATGGTGCCAGTGGTGCCAGACTTACTACCAGCGATTCGAAGCGTTTTTTGTTGAAGTTTTTTTTAGTTCTCACTATTAAATCCTGCTAATTCACGGACTATACTAGCACTAAACATGGAATTTAAAGAATTTTAAATCTGAATTAAAAAGAAGGGGGGTAATTCAGTCTGGATGAACGGACGGACCTTGTTGATAAGTATGGACTGTTGGAGACTTTACATGATATTCTTGGAAAATAGTAGAACAGGTGGATTAATATATACACCTGTGCTGTTTACTAGATAATAAATTTAAGTAATGTACAATACAACATACGTAGGTCAGAAATTGGATGTATGCATAAAGATTCGATACCTCTTTAAAAGTGACATTCATGTTCTAAAAAGACTTTTTTATTTAAGAGTAGTTTTTGAGATGTGCGCGGTCCTAAAGACCTAAAAAGTGTGTCCCCCTCCTGTAATTTTTCCAAAAAGGGGTGGAAAATAGAGAAAAAATTTATATCATTACAATTAGAAATAAAAATTTGCAATCAAAACTGGCTTGAATCAGACATGTTGAGTACTTTTTGAGATATGGGACGGTTTCGATTACATACTACTTTGATTTTCCCCCGAATCGAATTTTATACCAATCACGGAACCCTTCATTCTGCGTGGTGAAATGGTTAGTTTTTTTATTCAACAATTTTATGGATCCGTTTTAAAATATACGGCACACGAACGTGGGACTGCGCCTGTGTTTAAGTTTTTTGTTCGTAGATATACCGGGTGTTCAGCTGAACGTAGTACACTCATAAAACGTGTAGAGCTTACCGAACTAAACACAATGTTTCAAAGAAAAAATAAGAAATTTGGAAATTTAAACATGTTTTTCTCGGTAACCGTTAGTTTGCGTCAGCTGCTCATTTGAAACTTTTTGTTTAGTTCGGTAAACTCCACATGCTCTATTAAGTCAACTATGGTCAGCCGAACATAGTGTATATTACAAGTTAATTGAAAATATCGCAATATCGCAACAATTTATCGCATACATCGCTGTTAGTATGAAAGGAAGGTTAGACGTAAACCCGACGTCTTATCTGAAATAACAGTTGAGCAATTTGCAATGGTCTGAGGAATGCATGTATGGAATGGGCGCGTATTTGCTGAAATTGTTTTGGGCACTGTACGTTAATTTTAATATAAGTCATGTCATTAAATAACATCAGTATTCTAGTAAAGCATACTTATGTAAATGAATACATTATCTAGATATTTTTTTCTGAATTTATGACCTATTTTGTGTTTACTGACTAAATTTTATTCTTAATGAAAAATATAATGCTGAAAATTTTCAAATAGAAACAAGTCTTTTAACTTGTGACAATAAACTTTAAGGTGGCTTTGCACGGTCACAGTAAGTTATTGTTTATTTTTTATTTTTCAGAATAGTAATAAAGACTCCTGTAGATGAGGACAACAATAACTGATCCACAATCTAGATAGATTATTTATTTATTTAATTTTAAAAAAAGAAATTTGTTGTCAGTTTCTTTAAAGTATGATCGAGGGCTGGTTAGAGGGATACAAAAGCGATTAATGAAGTTTCGATGATTTTCAATAATATTAATTTAATTCTTAAAACATTTTTTTTAGGATATAATTTGCAATGCATCCATAAATAACTAAGCTAGATCCCTAGAGAGGTCGAATTATATTTGATGATTTTCTTCTTCTTCGAGAATCATTCTTTCAGATGGACGTTATGTGTTTTTTTATGTAAAAAATAATAAATATTTTAGAATTACGTTAACAAACGGCAAAAATAAAACGCTTATAATTTTGTTCTGTCCGTCTGTCTGTATATCACAGGCTGTATATCCTTGCCATCTTTTCATAAATTCCTTACCGTTTGGCTCCAAGCGGTTAGACCGTAAATACAGATTTACCTAAAGGTCTCGGGTTCGATACCCGCCCGGGACAAATATTTGTGTACATGAACATGTCTATTTGTTCCGTGACTGGATGAAAAATATTTATATATGTATGTATTATTAAAAAATATACCGAAGTATCTATCTATATATCAGTTATTTGCTACCCACAATACAATCTCTTTCTAGTTTGGGGCTAGATGACCGTGTGTTGAATATCCTAGCTATTGTTATGTAGACCACAATACAAATCTGAAAATAAATTTTGAAAACTAAAATAGGTATGTGCTACGTGTGTCAGCACATTTTCCGCCTCTCACCTTGGTCGCACTATGAGTTCAGCTGGAGCCGCTGCGGAGTCTGCGGTCGCCAGAAAACGAGTCAAATACTCTACTGTGGAGAGTAAATACTTGTTCGTCCCTCTCGCGGTGGAAGATGCTAGCTGTTGGGGGAGTGACGCCAAAAATTTCGTCGCGGGCATCGACCGTCGTCTGAGGGAAAGGGGATTCGACCCCCGCTCCGGTTCCTTCCTGGTGGAAAGAATTGCCATTGCCATTTAGCTCGGCAATGCGATGAGTGTCTTGGGCTCCTTTGCGTCAGGGGTGACGAGAGGTGGATTACTGGATAAGTTTTATTTGTAGGTATTTTTAGTTTTTAATTAATTTTTAATTTGGTAGAAGCTTTTATTTTTAATTAGTATTAGCTTTTGTATACGTTTTAAGACGAACGAATTGTAATATAATCATTTATGTTTCACTACAGCAAATTACACATAAGTTAAGTATATATATATATATACACTTTTACCCCTAAATATTTTGTTATGTACGCCTTTTTCTTCGGACATATTGTAATGAATTTTTAGTACACTTCGAGGAGCCTTTGACATGAAAAAAGGAAAATTAAGTATGACGGAAAATCTCTTGAGGCGATTGTCCCAAACCACAATAGTTTTCTTACACAGATAATCCTCTAAGATTAGGGTACCGTTACGTTATATCTGGTAGTTAAGGAACCCTGTAATAACATGTTACGTGGGATGACACATTATGTACTTATTTTGTTCAGGACAGTATCTAGCTTGTCGTAAAAATCCACTTGCCTTACCCAATTTTCTTAAGTAAGATAACTATAAAAGGCGTCTTGCGGTCATAACAAAACTTTTAGACCTCTCCAGCCTTTTTCAAGATATTTAATAAAGTGTGGAGGCGCAGTGCTCGTAGACACTAAAAGAAAGTGCTTCTGTATCGGTAGGGGTGTTTTTTTTAGTATGTGAGATAGGTTCCGTTTACACGTGTTTAACACGATTGTCGAAATTCATACACTTAAAAATATATTCAAACATGTTCCGATGTGCTGTTGTAGTACAATTTGTATTTAATTTGGAAAAACATGTTCAGTCGTTACATTTGGTTAAAATTTAAGTAAATTTTAGTAATGTATAATATTATTAAGCTATATTAGAAGGATTGCTATGACTGTGTGAGTTTTGGACTTGTAGGGTTGTTTTTTTCTCTATCAATATAGAAATTTTTATTTTATTTATTTAACCTTTTTATTGCAACTTAAATTTCGTAAAATTATAAAACTACTGAATTCGATCTGAAAAATTGAGAATTATCACATTAAATTGATATAATACGTTTTTTTTAGAAAAATTGTAATGTTACATATTTGTATATAATTTGTTATTCAGGCTACTTACATAAACTTCTTTTAACACCTTACATCAATAACTGATTCATAATGAGTTCATGAGTGAGAAAGATGGAGAAGTCTCGTAAAAGCCGCAACCACCCAAAGAGACGTTTTGCAGCCACGACCACCGAGAAGAAGAAGAGTGACTTTACGATATATGATGAAAGAACATAGATTTCTGCGTTTTTGTGTGTTTTTATTTTCGTACAATCTCTGCTCTTAATCTGTGAACTATCTGTGAAAATCGATGTGGGATATATATAATTTTTTTTTTAAATAGTTATATTGTAATTTAGATATTTATGTATTCGTTAAAATTTGTTAATAAATAAAAAAAGTAAAATATATCATAATTAACAATCAAGACAAATTTTCTTGAATATCGAGATTTGTTACGAAATTTTCATTTTGTATTAAAGATGTGCATTTTTTTTAATGGTTAATTAATGTAATTAGCGTGAACTGATAATATTATACAATTAAAATTTTTAATTGATTGTAATGAATAAATTTCAGTATTCACTTTTGAATCGTTGCTTTGTTTTTATTTTTCTAAAGCACGTAACCTTCTAATTTGGGTAATTTTTACATTTAAAATTATATGGAGTAAACTTTAGTTTTTTATTAGTCTACAATGAAAATAAATAATTTTGTTTATAAATCATGCTTAACTATTTTTATCACTAACACTAGTATTTCTTTCTTTGCGGAACCTTAAACGTGGAGACTTGGTAAAAGAGGGTGAAATAAGTGCCGCAAAAAGTTCTAAAAGATTTACACATTTATGCAATTTTGAGTCTTCTTCATTGTGTACTGATGGATTACACTTACATTAAATTACAGAAAAAACCGCAACGTTTAATGTTATCGTATGTTAAAGGTTATTAAATACATCAAAGATGAAACAACGAAACTTATAAGATCACTTTGGAATTCGTTTGCCCATCTGTATCAGCTCATTTTCTCTGAATTACTTGACGAAATAAAATTGGTTCATAAACAGAGTTCGGTGACACGATCACGGATATATGGCGTACATAAACGAATTTATGGGGTTAATATTAAGAAAAACTTTTTTCAAGTGACACTATGTGACATTATTAAATGAAAGTGCTTGTAAGGAGACATACAAATATATTTTTATATAAAATACATAACTTAAAGATATTAAATAAATACGGGCCTCACAGATTGATGGTTTACAGAAAAATGTTAATATCCTAAAATTTCAAATACCCGTAGGCAATGGAAAATATTCGAGAAAAGAAAACGCGTGTAAGATGTGTTCCTTAATTTGACAGGCTCTAATAAATACGGGCATAATTATTTGGTCTAGCGTTATTCACACGAAGGATTTGGATTAAAATTCAAGAGTAAATTAGAGTCAGATTTTAAAAAAAGCTCCGAGTAGGTAATACGATCATTTATAGTACGGATCCTACTCCACGCGAATCTGACGGGAAATAAACGTAGCTTTCCTCAATGACGGTGGCTACTCAACGGGCTATGACAGAAGCTAAACGTGTCCAACTTTGTCGAAAACTTTCAGGTTTTTAATTCATTTGGTTTAGGTAATATGGAGTTTGAAATGAACTATTTCCTGTATTTTTTATTTACTGACATAAGAATGTAATTAAAGTACATTAGCACTAAAAGTATTTTGACTGACCGGTTGGCCGAGTGGTTAGAGTCCTTATCTGCGGAGCCGAGGGTTACGGGTTCGATACCCACCCGGGACAAATATTTGTGGGCATGATCATGTCTATTTGTTCCGTAAGTATCTATTAATATATATATCATTAAAAAAAAGAATACTTAAGTGTGTATCTCAGTTGTCTATTACCCCAAAATATAAGCATAATACTTGCTTACTTTGGGACTAGATAGCGCTGTGTGGGATTTCAAATATTTTTATTATTAATATATTTATAATATATTAATAAAAATAATAATAATAAGAATAATAACAATAATTATTATCATTTCTTGAGTAGGTACGCATAGTATGTGCAAAAAGCTAAAATGTCACGAATAAGAGTCCAATTTGATTCTTGTTGGACTTCTTCAAATATTATAGGTAATTTATGCATAGAACGTATAGAAAACGTAAGTAAAACAAGAAACAAAGTATGCTACCATTCTTCAGTTAGTAAAAACAACACTAAGGAAACTCTTAAGTTGACAAACAACTAAACGAAAGTAAAACAGCGTACGTAAACGTCTAATAAATAACTTTGGTAAAATGTTATACATCAGATATTCTGCCCGCAGCCATAACACGTCTGTGGTCATAAATCTCAATGGAGCTTCCAACGTTAAGTTTACTCTCACGTACAAATCGGTGCTTCGGCGAAATACCGCTTTGTTTTTGTCCTGAAAGCTCGCTGTAAAAAGTTCGCTTCTAAAAACCTCTGATAGGACAACCCTGATAGTACAGAAAGCAGCCCGTCCTGTAAAAGCAACGCAGATACGAACATGAAACTTGGGATGATATATGGAGCGGAGTATCGTACATAGGACTTTATGAAACATTTTAATGTAAAGTATTTTGTGACGTTTTCGGGCAGTTTATTAATTTATGGAGGTGTATAAAATAAACTTTCTTGTTAAAATAGTATACAGGTAAGTAGGCATATTTTTTTAGGAATCCGAATATAAAAAGAAGGAAAATGAGCCATAAGATGTAATGTGGTGGTCTGTCTGTCTTTTGGAGTTCATTGACTGAAGGGCACCGCTAAGAGCTTGTGAATCAGAGCTATTTAGTCAACGATTGCCCCTATCAATTTTGTTGTAAAATTAACAAAAGTCTTGACTATGAAACTGGTTGCAAAGTAAGCTGAAGTGAGTGACTTCTACTTCAGCATTTATTAGCTCTTAAGGAGGTCTTATAAGGTGTTAGTTAACACGAAATGTAACAACATTTAATTATATTTAGTCACGCGTGATAACCGTGTGGTGGCGAGCCCGTCTCTTGTTAAGAAGGTCGTGGTTCGAAACCCAGGGCATGTATCAATGAGATTTTTCTGACTTACATAACTATCAATGACGCCGTGCCTCTGAGAGCACGCTAAGCCGTCGGTTCCGGTAGTTATTTTTAGATGGTAGTCATAAAAATCTACCAACACACACTGGAGCAGCACAGTGTGGTGGAGTAAGCTCCAAACACCCTCATCCTGAAATGAGGCTTCCTTGCAGTAGGGCTTATTCACTAAATGAATATTTTACACGCTACTTGTTATGCAGCATAATTTTAAAACGCTATCGTTGTCTAAAAAATACAAGAAAATAATTTTAATCTTGATATTTGTGACACATATGTTTTTTTTTAAATCAGGAGGGTTTTGCTATTACTTGAAAATTAAATTTAACTAGCTTAAGATAGCTTTCCGACAGTGGAAATTCCGTGGTACGGAATTCTCGGCATGTAAGTTTAATTCAAACTTAAACCATTTTTTTCTTTGTTGGAGACGGTCGCTGAAAGACGAAATATTCTAATATATCTGAAAATTTTCGGAAAACACGGAGAAATTTTTTCAGTACATAAACGTTTACTTATAGAGTTATGCTTATGGTAGTTTTATTTCATGAACGCGTTAAAAATTCTGATTCGTAAATTTTTACGAGCTCAGTCTATTCAGTTGATGAAAAAACATGATATTGTAACAATCTCATGAATTCCGTGCGGTAAAATAAAACTCACGACACTGTCCTCAAGTTCATTTCGTATACAGTTTGAGCAACATTTATGCTTATATACTTTTTTGTTCACTAGTTAATTCCACAAATTTCTCCCATTAGCTTGACATCTCGTAGGAACTTGATTCTTCTTTTTAACCTTCTCATCTTTCATTGCCATCTTGATACTTATCACTGACATTGACACAACCGCCACTAAGCGTATTTCTTTCTATAATGCAGGTCTCGCCGTTCTACAAAAAAACTTCAAATTTAATTTACAGTCATTTGATTTTCATTGAATGTTCATGCATAATTAGTGTTGGGAAAAAGAATGTTGATAACAGATATCGTGGTCTTGATAATATTTTCAATTAAATCAGATGTTTTCGATCAAATTTTCCATGCCAATACCGATGCAATAAATAAAAGCAGGATTTCAAGGGAATTTGTCTGTAAAACGAAATTGCGTGTAACGGGTACACAAATTACGCTTTTAAAAGGATTACGCTTTATAAAGTAACTACGTTCAAATTAACCGATCCGTTTGCGATCAATTACATTAAAGGTTTATTTACTCGAATAAAACACACAATTAAATTTTGATTGGAATGTCCGATGAGTATTCGGAACAGATGTCCAGATATAGTCCGAGTGCTGGCGGATATTTTAGAGTACGATACTTTTATAATAATAAGATAGTCTTACTAATATTATAAACTAGCTGTGCCCGTGACATCATCCGCGTGGACATTTTATCTCAGCCGGTTATAACTAATACGCAAGGTGACATTATCCTCCGCGACATACCGCCCTGCAATACAGGGCACGTGTGACGCAGCGCTGGGGCCCAGCAGCGCAGCGTGGTGTTGAGTTTTATAACCTAAACTTATAAGTTTAATATCTTTTGATTCTGTAAGTCGATTTTGATAAAATAAACACCAAAAATTATTCAGAATAAAGTTTTATATTTTGCTATAATTAGATTTTGCATCCAGTGAGTGACTTGTAAGTGGTGTGCCTATAAACAAACAAACACAAACGAACGAATGACGGAACGAACGAACAAACAAACATTATGAGACACAAAAAAATTGTTTTTTATGTATTATTACTCATTTCTTGCGCCTATCAGTATTTTTTTTTTGCAAAAATCGGTAATGTACACACACGGAAAGACTACTATTTTATTATTTGTATAAATAAGTTTTCAGCTACAAAATTCTTCACTATAAATACATAACGACACAAGGGACATTCCACACAGCGCCATCTAAACCCAAAGTAAGCAAGTATTATGCTTGTGTTATGGGTTACTAGACAACTGATACACATACTTAAATATTCTTTTTATAATATACACATAATTTACACCCAGACATGGAACAAATAGACATATTCATGCACACAAATATTTATCCTGGGCGGGAATCAAACCCGTACCTTTGGTTCTACAGTTAGGGTCTTTCTTCTTTCAACTTTAATAATCATTAGCGCAACTTTAAAATTTTATTCCAAGCCCAGTTAAAAAATATTTTAGTAATTACCGAAAAATCTCACTAACATACCCCAGAGACATCGGTTTTAAAAAATCATTAATTTTTATGGGTTATAATAATTTAGCTGCCAATAAAATTGTAGCAGGGCTAATATTCACAAAATGGTATTCAATTGCCAAACACGCGTACCTACACTGCGTAGCTACAAAATAATTTTCTAGTTTTCACGATATTAAAAATATGACATAGATTTAAATAAAACAATAGAAAAATATTTGTCTACGATAATGTAGTCGATAAATAAAGTAAAGTTAATATCGCGTTATTGGGAATGGAAAACGGGCCCGAGGGTGTGAAACTCCGCGTCATGTTCGGTAATGGAGAGTTGTACGTGTTGTGAAATCGCACATGTGGGTGACAGCCTTGATAACTATTGGATTTTATGTGCTGTACCCAGTCATTGGATAATCTGATACTTTTCGTGACAACCGATATGCCTAATCGGTTTACTAAAAGTAAGTTCAATTCAATAATAAAAAATCATTAATACAACAAGGCTTTAGAAATTGTCATTTACAATAATAAATTAGATAATTTGATGAACAAAGACTATAAATTTGGAAATAATCCAAGATGGCAGCCTTGAAACTACCACAGAAGTTTGAACGACTCTTCTATGATAAACAAAGGTCACTGAAATAAATTACTATCGATTATTTGAAAATTGCAGTCCGGTTGTGAAGTGGATTGAATTCAGGTATTGTGGGCAAATGTAAGAGGGATCACATTTCTCTTTTCTAGATAACCACTTATACAATCGACATAGGATGGCTGTTTTGATATTTTATAATAGTGATGTGACACATTTCAAATTATGATCGAAAAAAAATAGTAGTATGCGAGACGCACTTGCAAGTCTTCGTAAGTTGTAAGTAGTAGTACCTATTTAAATAGTTTTAGTAAAATACATTTTCTTGGGATGAAATTTTTTTCTTAGTATAATTAATCATATTTATCTATACTGTATTCACTGGCATCGTTGCTATTACCACCTACATTAATTATAAATTAATTCTCTAAAATACAATCTACTCTCACATTTTTCATAATATTTCATTATTAATTTAACAGTACAATCTTTTCCCAGTCTCCTTTAATAACATGTTCAGAAGCTTCAGTGTTGTATACACGATTAAATTTTACTTTTAAAAGTTTCAAATTAACTGGCGCAGAACATAGATTCATGTTAACCGTAAATAATATCAATAACGTATGTATATAATACTATGAATGCTAAAAAAATTAATGCTGTATTAATTTTGTGTAGGTACTGAATTCCAAGAATCGATAAATTATAATTTTGGCGTACTCCCATCATGTCACTTTTAATAAACTACATGTGAGGATAAACATAAAAACAGTTATCATACCTACCACTAGAATGATACGTTAGATTATAAAGTTTACAATTGAAATTAAAAATAAATTAATTCTTCATAAGAAACATCAAATACCTAGTGTTCGGCTAAACGTAGTCCAAACTTAAAGAGCCTGTAGAGCTTACCTAACTAAACACAAAGTTAAAAAACAAGAAATTTTAAACTTTAATAGGTTTTTTTGGTATCCATCAGTTTGCGCCATCTGCTCACTTGACACTTTTTGTTTAGTTTGGTAAGTTTTACATGCTCTACCACTTTGGACTAGGTTCAGCCGAGCATCTGAACTACTACCTTGGCCTTTTTATACAGTAAATGTTCAATTTAATCCAATGGCTTTTATTTAAGTAGCTGCACGGAACTGCATTGGAATTAGTCCATTAAAGAAACGTTTTCCTGTTTGTCGATAGTAAAAATAGATCTTACTTACTAATGACGTTACGTACTTTTAAGCCCTAAGTTGTTTGTATTGATTTTCTCCGGCTTCTTCTCTAGTAACACGTATTTACTTCCTTGTATGTTTGTCTGTTAGTTTATGTTTCTACACAAATCTATACATTATTTATTTCGCGCAATTTTCTTAACATATGTAACTTCCCCAGAACAAATGAAATAGAACGGATGACCGGGACGACCACAGTAAATTAGGTTGGGAAGAAAGTCTTTTCGTATTATGTTTGTTTAAAGTTGTAATCCTATCTCTTTGGTTGTGTTCTTTGTAAACGACTGGTTATGATATTGTTACGAAGGTGACATTTTAAAAAGAATAACGAAAAAATAATAAAACGTTTACCGCCATTAAACAACTGTTTTTTCTGTTCTGAAATGAGTGAATCTGACGAAAAAATTCGATATGATTTAAAATTTAGTTACAAAAAAGTGCAAGGTCCAAGTCGATTTTCAGCGGCCATTTAGCAAATCAACGCTTCATAAAAAATCATCGAGGTCGGTTGAGAGACATTAAAAAAAATCCCCTAAAAATTGATTAATTTTAATGTAAAATGCCTAGGAAATATTTAGTAAGTATATTTTTTTGTGTCTACATAGACACCGCGGATGTTGTTGTTGTTTACTGTAAACACAGACTGAAAATAACAAAAACCCGATCCCGAATTGAAAATTAAAATTATGGTACAACACGGTGAAAAAATTACATTTAATATCTTTTTTGCGACTCAGTTTTTGTCGCATATCGCTGGGTTCCACAAAACCCATAGCATCAGTCATCGTGAGATGAATGTTAGCAATATATAACGCTGGTCCGACTTTTGTGGTCTTCTTTCGTCGGTGGTTGATTTATCGTGGCCGACGTGTGGTCGTGTTAGATAACGTTACTATTACAGAATTTAATGTAGACCTAAGCAAGCGTCTGGATTCAAAACTCCTGTCATATGTAATTGTGACATAACAAATCTATGAACCTATGTTATCATAAAACTTAGGTATTTCATTATTGATTACAGCAACGACCTGCTGCTTCATTCGCGTGGACTGCATATTTGTATGCATAGCACTTAAACATCCATTTCTTAATAGGATAAGGGAAAAACAATTTTTTCGTTCTGTCTTGTATTTTTACTTATACTTCTTCGCGTTCCGCTTGTCATTTCAAAACCCAAAGGAGAATCCTTTGATAATTAAGCTCATATTAATAAAAAGCCTTTTCCAAGCCTTTATTTGTAAGCCAAACACGTATTTTATTTATGTGTGTAGAATATATAAATATTTCCGAGATAAAATGTTATCTAGATTACTCTCCGAAAGTCCCTCATTTGGTAATGGAAGTCTTATCAAAATTGCTTTAGCCGTTTCGAAAATCAGCACGGACAAACAAATGACATTTTAAAAAATGCACGTAAGGGGGAGTCGTGATAGCCCAAAGCGCAACGAACCTGTCTCAAATTTATAAGGCCATAGGGCCATGGTTCAAATCCGGGCGTGTACCAATGAGTTTATCTGACTTAAGTACATAACTGTCACTGACTCCGTGTCTCGGAGCGCACGTTAAGCAGTCGGTCCCGGACGCTGTAAATAGATGGCGGTCGTTACAATCCCAAACCCGCAGTGGAGCAGCGTGGTCGATTTAAGCTCAAAGCTCCCTTACCCCGGGGGAGGCCTAAGCCCCTGCAGTGGGGTAAAAATGGACTGTTGAAGTGAAGTGAATGTACGGGTTTTGGTTACATGCAAATAAATATAAGAATAAGATAACTTTTTACTTCAAAATTACAGACAGACATTCAATATTATCATATTTATATGTATAGATATATAGTCATTAGGTAGGGCAAGGGGATTAATATCCCTAAACGGAAAATTCAAATTTTTTAACAGCGTTTTATTATTTTTATTTATTTTAATATGGAACAAACAGTCACATTTAAACAATATTAATTTTTGACATGGCACTAAGGTGACCTGGAGTTTCCATTATGCGTTTTCGTTTTATTCATCATTACAATTATAATATTCTTATTATTAGAAATAGAAAAAAATTTCAAATGTATTTTCTTTTTTATTCTTGCAGTATTCACTCTCCTGATTGTGTCGTCGACGATACGGCACGCCGTGCCTATTTGTGAAGTGTCGTGTACTTTTGGAAATATAATAGTGTTAAATAGTACTAAATAGTGATAAACTATAATAGTGTAGTAACAATATAGTTTTAAGACGAACTAAGATTACGTTTCGACATAGAGCCGCTTAGTAAGAACTGTAAATAGATATGTAAACCGAGCACTTAAGTATACGATAGTTAATACATAGTTATTATTTGTTACTAGATATAAGACGCTACGAAAGTAAACGGTCCTCTCTCTGCTACGTGCTCGTCCGTCCTTTTACGTAATACGTTCGCCTGAAGTCGGCGTCGCAAGGCAAGAGAGCAGCGGGAGCGTGCCATAAACCATTGACCATTGAAGGTGTATCGTGAACAACAGTGAACGAGTCAGCATACTATCTCTGACAGCTTAATCGTTATTACCGATCATAATGTTTATTAATTATTTTATTGTTTTTCTTTTTTTTTAAATCATTTACTAGCAAACGATGTGTAGAAAAAGAACAAATAGGTACAAACAAAGAAATATATATAACAAAAAATATTTTATGACATTGACAAAATGTGTAACATCGCTAAGCATGTTCCCGCAGAAATCTGTTTTTTATGTTTCCTCCTCCGTCCTAAATATGCTTAAAATGACATAGTTTTTGCATAACAATACACCGAGCGACCTAATTATGTAACCGAAAAATGTTAACATTCAATTTGCATGAAAAAACGAAATTCCGCTGTTATGCCTGTATTAGGCAATACGTTCTAGGGCTGTCATTGAATAAAAAAAAAAAATACTGTACAATACGAGTCCTAGAAGTGAAAGTTCTTTGCCGTCGAAGAAAAATAAACTTTATGTAGATTTTTGCATTGACAGGGTATACCTACCGCCATTTAGATGAGCATTTTTAGGGTTCCGTACCGAAAGGGTACCAATGGGCATCCTATTATTAAGGCTCCGCTGTACACGCGTCCGTCCGTCCGTCTGTCACAAGGCTGTATTGTCTGAACCGTAATAGATCGACACTTGAAATTTTCACAGAGTGTATTAATTACTATGGCCACTATAACAAAAATAATAAAAATAAAATAAAGTTACAAATTAAAGGGGTCCTCATACAAAATAAGTGTTTTTTCGAAATTTTTGTTGATTGGTGGCTGTAAGATCATTGCTTACACTTCAAATTTTCATGAAGTATGTACTACTATAGCCGCTATAACAAGAATTAATAAAAATAAAATAAAGTTAAGAATCAAAGGGGGAATACATGAAACGTGTTTTTTTTATTTTGTACGGTGGTACGGAACTCTTCGTGTGCGAGTCCGACTCGCACTTAGGCGGTTTAGGCGGTAGAGATTGTTATAAAATTACATCAACTTATTACAAAAAAATTACAAATTTCAAAAAAAACTACATCAAGTAACGGATTTGAACAGATTTGTAAATGGTTAGTTTGGAAAATTAGAAGACTAAAATGGAGATGACCATTTGAATACGACCCTTTTCAACTTACCAACGATTTTATGATATTCAAAACGTTGAAGTATTTGAAGTTTTTTTATGACAAGCGCTTATTTCTGTTCCACGACGTTGTTTAGATAAGTTGCGAACGCATATTTCGCCTCCGCTTAGATTGGCAATCATTTTTTCATACAAAAATATACTTAATGTTGCCTCCAGAGGACGAGGCGCGAGAACTGTAATAGCTCCATTATTTACCTATGCATTCATATATGGAGCATACTCAAACGATTTCATTATCATTTCTCTAAATACAACGTCGCGAATATTGAAGAGTTTTTCTTAAAGGATTTCATCAATATACACGTGGGTGATAAATCGAAGAACTTTATGGTAGAGACATAACATTGTAATCTTAGTCTATGATCTAAATATAAGATTGCAGTACGTTAATAAAAAAGCTTCCTTTTTAATATGACGATGTAAACAGTCTGTCTTCACACAAAGCTTCATCTATAGAACAAAGTGCTTTGCATAATTCTCATTCAAAAGCCGTTTTTATTAAGAAAGCCTAAGTGGTAATGGAAAGAAAATAAGAAAGAGTTAATGAAATTTTTCCACTGTTAACTTTTAACGTTTGGATATCCTTTGATTTATGTGAATTGTCGCATTTTTCTAAAAACCAATATGAAAGGAAATATACGTGTTATGAAATATGCACTTTATAAACAAAAATGCATACAGAACCTTAATATATGTCTTACTTTGATTTTAACTTTATTTACGAAAAGCAATTTACTTTAACCAAATAATTTTATAAACATTGTAATTTAAAATTTCAAACGTTATGAAATTTTAAAATTTAATCATAGCTTTACATATGGTACTTTATTGTGTTCTTTATGACATTGCCACTCTGATTTCCATTTCACATTCTCGTATTTATTCTTACTCTTATAATGGCTAATCCAGTGTGAACATCTGCTATATACCATTTCATTATGCAGGCAGAGCGACATTGATACATTTATTATGAGTTGAATTTCCAGTCTTGCATTTCCCTCGAGAATCGGGTGGAAATTCGATAGATTGATAGCTTATATCTTACTCCGGTTCTTACGGATTCTACGTATAACGTTTGCTAAATAAGTTCAATAGTTAAAACGTAAAGTATTTACTCGAATAAACGAACAAATTTATATTTACGTACGTATACGATTTGAATTTTTTTTTTATTATGTTCCAAATTTTGATATTATGACTTTTAGTGAAAGTAATAAAGTATGTAGTTTTTCTTTTAGTTAAACTCAGTAGGTACTAAAATATACGACGCAACAAAATTATCTTATTAGTGTGGGGATGCGCGGACGATTGACAATTGCGTCGGTCGGCGCCTGCCGGTGGGATACTTCTTCCGCTACACTCGCGGTCACCCCTTTCTCGTGTGTAAAATTTGTATTTGATTTAGTAGCCATGCTGTATGGAAAAATCGTTCCGTAACATAATGTTCGAATTGGATGTAATGGGGAGTAAGAGAAGAAGGTAATGAACATCGCTATTTGTTCCGTGTCTGGGTGTAAAAGTATCTATATAAGTAGGTATACATTATAAAGAATATTTAAGTATGTTAAATCAGTTGTTTCGTACTCATGATACAAGCTTTGCTTAGTTTAGGACTAGATGGCGTTGTGTAGCATGTCCGGTATATCATTATTATCATCCCAAACGTCAACCTCGCCTGCACGAGCGAGATGGCGCAAATGGGTTCCGTGGCACACCCTGCTGGATAACCAACGAGGCTCTGGTGACCGAGTAAGTGGCGGATAACCACCCATCTACCTAGAGTAGATGAAGCTACAGCCTTGAGGTCCAAATAACCTCCAAATGAATGTATGTACGATTAACCGATGTACCACGATATACCGATTTTTTAGAATTTTAACTCGTGGTGACGCGTCCGGTAACAAGATTAGCATGACTGCCGATCGTAAAACTTGTAAATTGATTTTCAGGTTTTAGAGAGTAGTTGCGAGGTATATGGTTTCTATACGAAATTAAAGCCCCCACGCCAAACGCTAACGAAACCATCTGACTGACGGCAGCCTATTTCTCTACTGCAATACTTAATGTGACGCATTATTTAAAAAAGTTACATTTTAGAAAATGCTTGCAATTTTCGGTCGCTCAACTTTCGGACTATATACGGAAATAAAACATCTTTTAGACCATGTTGCTAAACTTGGTACAATGCCCATTGTGTTTACTATCACTATTTCTTAATACTGAGTGTTGTATTCTAAGTAGAAATCACTATGAAGTTTGTCATACCTTCAGATTCTAATGTTTATCTGAAAATCAAAATATTCGTATTTTTAAGCAATCAGACATGCACAAGTATTTTAGAATCGTCTAGATTTACAGTTACAGTTGTTGTTTCATGTTATATTTTAGTTACTATCGGTTCATAATGTAGTTTCTATTGAGAAGAAACGACGAGAAATCCAGCACTTACTTGTTTCAAAATCTTATAAGTACCAATAATAAGTATATATCCATGATATATGCAAACAGCAAAACTTTCAAATTAAGAAATAAATAAAGCAAAAAAAAAATTAATGAAAATATGCCAACTGCTTAGATTTACATTCATACATTTCGGTCACTTAAATAATAATTTACTGTGCAGCCCTTTCCAAAATAAGAAAAATATTTACAATAATTTTAAATTTATGTAATGGCAAATTTATTACTTTTGAAGGTAATGGAATAATAACATTATCTGAGACATCCCACGCTGCGTCATCTGGTCCAAACTAACTAAAGAATCACCCTCTTCTTTCAATTTGTATTGTAGTATTTTAAGCTATTTCTTTAATCTATTGAGTTCACGTTCCAATATCATACAATTCTTGTTTCCTCAATTTCTTAATTATATTTTTGCTTCTCCATATTTTTGGTTTTTTAAGGGGATTTTGGATATAATTCTAAAGCTTTTATTATGTATAACTAGGCAACTGAAATACATACTTAAATAACCTTTATTATATATACACATATAGATATTTCAAACTCAGACACGGAATAAATAGATAATATTTTTCCCGTGCGGGAATCGAACCCGCGACCCTTGGCTCCGCAGTTAGAATCTCTAACCAAAATCGGTGAGTCGATGTGTTATAAATGCGTGAATCAAATCAAATCAATGATTTGTGCATAAAACAGTTATGAACTTTTTTCAAGTGATATTATGGTAGTATTAGCTTATGTCTATTTCGTGAATTAACAATGTGACCATTAACTACAGTGTTCATAAAATTTATTAATATTTTGATGATGCACACATATTATATTACTATAAATACATTGAGATTCCACAGTTAAGATACCAAAGTTTCGAAATCGCTCCAGGAGAGAAACCCGAGCTTTCAAGTAGTACATTGCTTGTATAGCTTTTTTGTTTTATAAAAATTATGCTGAATTAATAATATTATGAGAAGTTGCCGTCAAAAAGCTTTTTTTTTCAGTTACAAATTATAGAACATGTTACGTTAATAATAGTTTCTAGAGGCTTGCTAGCCGGTTGTATAACAATCAATTATGTGATACTGATGTAAAGAAACTGGTCTTGACTGTTTTGTCGGAAGGGAGTAGCAGTCACCATTTTATTGTATTTAGTTTATATGTGTGATGTTACAGTTAATTTTTGTTGGACTTTTATTTCTATTTTTATATAACCTATTTTATGCAGTAAGATATGCTCTAGGATATGGCTCTAGGTCTATGAGAAATTAAATGTTTATTATGTAAGTTAATCAAAAGACTGTTTGTCTCTAATAAATAAAAATAAGAGAAATAAATAAAAATTAAAAAATAAATAATCTAATTTTTAATGTCATCGCTTAAGTGGATAATTTGAATAAAAAAGATTTATCTCATTCAACAAAAGATGTCATAAAATTTAACTGAATGAATGAATTTAGTAAGAGCGTGGCATTTTTTCAATACTGAGACAAAGAAAAATTAATGAAACATCTCTATTCTCTCGACTACATTTCTTTTTGTGTTACCTAATTAATATTTGACCGGCGCGGGCGTCTCTATGTGATACGGAAATGTCAATCGAAAAGAGAAAATTCATTTTAACACCAACTTAAAAATAAGTTAAAATAAAACGTTCAGTGACTCACTATTTCTACAGGTGAGCAAGGTACATGTTAACACATGACACATTTATTTGCTTCAGCTGTTCATACAAAAATGCTATTGTTATACAAATGTTTTCAGCTTGGTTCACGTGGACTCGGCTTCACTAATCAATGCATTCGTATGTAAATAATGCTTCTAATATTGGTCACGTCAATTTTAACGTATTAGTGAACAATGGCTCAGTGAACGTCTCTGATTTCTCAGAATAACGTGACTTGTCTTTAAGTTTTTAATTTACATAAATGAAGTAATAGAAAACGTTGAAGTGTGAACCTGGAGCACCTTTACAGGGTTCCGTTATTACCATATTTCATACATACATATGTTACCGGCTATGTGTATAACCCAGTGTTCTATAGAATACCCAGGTATTCTGTGGAATGCCTTAGATAATTAGGCAATGTATACATTATCATTTTAAACAAGACTTTACAGGTATAGCGACCTAGGTACATAAAAAACTTGTTTCCTTACTTTCGCTACCCCACTGTATAGCGGTTCATAGATTACACCTATTTCCCAAATTTTATCTGTATAATGTCAATATAAAATGGCGGTGACAGACGGACGGACAAAACGAAATTACAAGGATTCCGTTTTTGCCATTGGACTTCGAAACCCTAAAAACGAGAGGCAATTTCATGCGGCTAGTTCAACGTGGCGATAGTATTTTGTGCCGATGCGATGGTTCTATAGAATAACTCAGGAGAATCGTTGACCTTTAAAATGCATATTTTAATGGATTTTTGTTTTATTGTCTTGTACAAATTTTTAAATAATGTTTCTATTTTATGTTCTTGAATGTGAGGACTTAGCTGAAACTACAAATAAAACGCAATTTCGTCGGTAACATTGATCGGTCGGCCGAGTGGTTTGACATCCTAACTGCGGAGGAGCCAAGGGTCGATTCTCGCCCGGGACAAATATTTGCGTGCATGAACATGTTTATTTGTTCCGTGTCTTGGTGTAAAATACATGTATATGTATGTATTATAAAGAATATTTAAGTATGTTATCAGTTGCCTGGTACCCATAATACAAGTTTTGCTTTGTTTGGGACTAGGTGGCGTTATATGGAATGTCCTAGGTACTATTATTATTCTAAATATGCGATTTTTCACCTTTTCCGTATTAACAATCAGTGGTGTCAGCGGTGTGTTAGTTTCTGAGCTAAATGATCTGATATATAGATAACTTTTTAGTAAATTTAATCTAGTTTTCAGTACTTTACACTCGATAACTTTTAATACAATAAAGTGCAGAAATTGGAGTCAGAAGTTCCGCGCATGAGGCCCTATCACAATTGACGACAGTTGAGAATATATGTTTGTTGCAGTTGTGGCCTACAGCTAAGGGGGAAATATATAAAAAGGGACTACTAAAATAATAACTTTATATTCACGTTTCATAAAATAATAATTCTTCACCATTATTTTGTACCACTCCACGGTTAGCTGAAAATTACGAAACTGTAGGCTTTCAGTTAAAAAAACAGTGCCTCTTTGTTCTAGGCAATTAATTTTTGTACTCGAAATATACGAGTAATCTCGCAATTAAAATACGTAAGCTCTCAATATATGAACAATCTAACAATAAATACAACCCCTAAGAAAATCTAAAGTTTAACGCAGAACGCGTTTTAAACACTTTTAAGTGCCACTTGAAGTGCTGGTGAATCAAAACTTTTTAAATATCACGCGGTTGTTTGACGTGGTTATTAAATTTTAAGTGAATATCTATTTGTTAAAAATTACTGTAAATGAAGTGTATTAATGTAGACACAATAAGTTTCTAATATGAGTAGGTAATTTCCGCGGAAGTTTTTTGAATATCAACACTGGGGGGCACACTCACTTAACTATTTTAAGTACGTACCTAGTGTTTGTGGATAAAGGCACTACTGAGCTGATAGTTTGATAAAACACGCTAAAATAAATGTCGACAAACATCAAGCAAGGCAAATAAAGCAAATGGTGAAAAGCTGAAGTCTTGGTGAGAACTTTTCATTATAGCATACCAAATTATAAGAAATAACGGTTACATAAAATATTTGATAGTGATTTACAATATTTGGCGAACGATAGGATGATAAATACAAAGCTATACCGGTCAACACCTATGCATATTGAGTTACAACAGTGTCATTCAATTCGAGAAGAGGACTTACTGTGATTTACGTAGCCGCGAAATTGGTACGTGGTGCTCGAAAAAAGGCGGGAAAAATTTAAACTCAAATCACTTCGCACGAGAATAGTAGATTGTTACACAAGGGCCTAAATAGATCTTTCATCCGAGGTTAAACATTCTGCTTTTCATTACGAATATGAAGAAAGTAAAAAAAAACGCGTTAAATCCATATCTGAGTCTTATGAACTCATTTTGTACTAGTATCTGTATATGTAGGTAAATAATCAGCACTCGCCAAAACAACTGAAGATCGAATGTCGCCTTTTCGCATTTTTTATTTTTCTTTGACTGTGGCATTCTACCAGCCAGTACTTTTTATCAATGATGATGGAAAATGTTTACGTCAAATCTATGTAAAGTAAATAAAAATTTAGTTAAAAGTAAATTATAAGTATAAAGTCATACTACAAAATTGTTGATAATATTTTTAATTACAATTTTACGCCACCATTTCACAGAATTGTATGAAAAGTTGAGACATAACTTAAATAATTTTTTTTTTAAATTTTCTGACATCAGGGAAAATCGTTTCCCAGGGACGAAAAGTACTACTTTTATCCCTCTGATTAGTTAACTTCAAGTGTACTTTCCGAGTATGAGTATAAAGTACTTTATTTGGCGAGGCAATTATTTCAAATAAAAATTCAATACCTATGGTTGACGGATTGTGCGGAATTTTTTCACGTAGTGAAGTGTAGCACACCTGTTTTGATTTTGAATTAATTAAATAGCGTAATGTTATTTTATATATTTTTGTGTTGGTGCTCATGTAAGCTATGATTTATGATGAAGTCCGGTGATGTAAGTGTTTTTGAGAGGTACTTGAATGAAACACGACTGCAGTGTGTAACGTGATAAAAAAAGGCCGTTCTGACGACACCTTTGGAGCACTTGTAGCCGAGCCATGACAGCTCAACAAACTTATACATAAAGAATATATAAATATGGGGTTTGCTGTAATTACAACCTGTAAACACTTTATTTCATGTTTATCTGTTTTCTGTCTGTTAGATGTGCTTTTCAACCACATGTGAAGTAATTAAAATGTCAATGAAAAAACTACAATTATTTTGATTAAAAACATGCAAACTCTTTAATATTTATAAGAACTACTTAAAACAATACAAACTTTAAAACCAGAAAACGGTGCTACTACCGATACTTGGTTCACAAACAAAAAGAAAGATACAAAGTAAATACAGCACCCGAGTATACAGAAGGTAAAAAGATCATAGTTAGACTTATATTCACTTTGATAGGTTTCGTGAATCAAGACATTCAACACTACGAGCGTCTTCACCTGAATTAGATAAAACTAGCAGGAGATAGACGAGGAATAAAGGAAACTGCAACTGAAATATCCCTACATAATATATACTTACGCTATAATATTTATCTACCCCTTCTGTCTTCTGTCTCTGGCTACAGGTTGTATATAAACTGATTGGTTAAAAAATCCCCTGACTCCCTTTCCGAGCTGCTACTTCCCTTTCCCATTTCCTGTCCCACCACGACCCTTCGGTGTATTGGGATTTATTCTTTTTAGTTGTACGTACCGTTTGTTGAAGGAGAGGCACTGATGATGATTATGTTGAAAGTATTTATCTTCTAGGAGAGATGTGTCACAATATCACCTGCAGATGGCTCTAAAAAATAAAAATGGGAATAAATATCGTCAATGTTGATGTAACGCATTTTTTTTTAATATAAATGATTTTATTTTCAAAAACAATATAACACCTAAAAATGCATAAATGAAACAATAAACATTCGAATATAATAAAAATAAAGTTAATCTGCTAGAAGTTCTAACAGATGGTGCTTTGTTAGTAGTACGGTGAACACTTGAAACAAACTTTCCGGTTTGCATATATTCATATTTTAAATCGATCATAGTGAGTATCTATAGAAATGTCATTAAATTCAAAATATATTTAAAAATATCATAAAACGTGAGTTGAATTAAATTATGTTGCCCAGCGTTATTCACGAAGATTAGCGAAGATACTCGACGCAAATAGCTTACAAATTATATAGTTATCTACCTGCGAAGTTTGTAATAAAGTTTTCCTGTTAGCAAACCGCGATGATTATAAAACTTGTTATTTTTTCTGACGGCCAAAATTAAGAATAGAAAATCATCTTCTAGAGTGCTCCTAGAAATGTTTTTCGATGTTAATAACCATAGAATTTCAAATCGTCGTCACGCGCCCGATGACTATATGAAGATATATTATGACGATGTGATGGCGATACTTACGGCAAATAGAAAATATTCATGAAGAGAAGTCGTGTTAATATCACCGAGAAATAATAAGTTCAATAAACGATATATTCAGGAATTTTCCTTCGTGATGTGGCATACATACTTTTTTAGACCTAGATAAGACCTAGACTCGACCCAACATCTAGATAACTAATCGTATTTCCGTCCCGCTCATCTACCAGCCTCATTCTGTATAACTTTGCTTCTTATAGTTTGTCGCTTTGAACAGTTTTATGAAGGTAGTTATGCAAGTTGCATAATGTCGCCACCAAAATTATAGTCGGTTTCGAAATCTTTAATTTATCCATTCCATAATTATTACCTTACTATCTTCCACTTTAAAGTTCCAGAACCCAAGACAACACACACAATCAAAATAAAAACAATATTGAAATCAGTTCAGCAGTTTCGGAGATCAGCTCAAACAGACAGAAGGACAGACAGACAAAAAGTTGCATATGTCATCCCCGACAATGCCTTCTGCACGCCTGTCAAGTTTCTTCGAAATCGGTTCAGCCGTTTCGGAGATTAGCTCAAACAGACAAACAGACGACGACCGACAGACAAAAAAAAAGTAATCATGTCACCCCTGAAAATGCCCCCTGCACGTCTGCAAAGTTTCATTGAAATTAGTTCAGCCGTTTCGGAGATTAGGCGGAACAGACAGACACTTCAATTTTATTAATACAGAGATATTATGATATTATAAACTTTTATAGTAAACTTTAATATTGCTATTGTGCAACTATAGGTTAAAACTAAACTGATTTTTACGTTCTTGTGTTATTTTTAATATTTTTTTCGTAATCACGGTACATCTGAAATGTTTACTACGATCTAAGTTCAGAAGTCAAAATTGCTCGTTCTCTTTCAGTTTGCAGTCGGTCAATAACAAGTTTGGATCGTTTCAGCGTAATTGTCTAGTACTTGTCCTCAACAAACAGGGTCGGCAGGTCGGGTCGTGGTCCAACTGTCTTTTATTATTTGAACACGACTGTTTGCACAAATATGAAAGGATGTAAGGTTTTACATGTAGCGAACGCATTTGACACACAACAAATATTATAACATGAATACATTTCTATGTACTCATTTTTGTAACAAAACAATATAAATGTATTCATTGAGGCCTCAGTCGTGTGGTGTCTTCTGCTGGAAAAAAAATCTTCCTTTTAGATCTCCACATAGAGATAGCGAAGCTCCCCGCCGCCTCTCCACTAGAAACACGGTAAGACATTCACTTTACGAAACGCAGCGTTCCATTTAGTGGGGGTGTGAGACGCGTTTGCGGGGGGAAACATCCACACGATTTCATACTTATACATGAAAATTTACGTCACTCATTGTTGTTTTTGCTTTTGGACGGGTTTTTACAACATTTTACTATTGCATGATTCGGCGTTTTCGCAATGAAATAGGTACTTGCCATCGGGCATTTGCCGACTAACGATCGGTGGTGGCATGCACTACTAGCGGGATGTATGAGCAATCGCTCATAACGTGCTGTGGTTCTAGTGGTAAGCGGGGCGGACGCGTTTCGTTACTTCTATGGATTTCCACGATGAACGTTGTTGGGCCACTTGTAACCAATAGTGGTCTCATATTTTTGTCTGATTGATAGTAAACCAGTGCGGTTCTGTCTCATCCTACGACGTCCGGTTCACGATCGCCACTTAAGAATTTGTCTTTTCCAGCAGTAACAGTTCTGCGGTGTGGCCTGCTTGTTGCCATTTCTATGAGATACCTATGCCTGTAACTCTTTTTTCCCAGTTTTTCTGCAGATTTTCGTTACGATTTTTGTGTCCTCTCTTTTGTAAGTCATTAATAGCAACACGTACCGTTCAAATATTTTTATCTTTACTTGAGGTGGATTGGACTCAACGGCAGTACATGGTTACCTGACCGTATTTTATGAATAAATAATACTTTTTGTTTCAGAAAACGTATAAAAAAATTTACATGAATTTGTACGAATACGCTAGTCCGATAGTGTTTGTTAAACTTTTTACTTTGCATTCAGCAATAGGAGCGTTAGTAGCGATATCACAAATCAGAATAGTTCAACTTATACAACATTAATAAAACAATATCTTTTGAATGGACGAGAAGATTAGAATATCCACTATAAAACATAAATTTACCAAACGCTATGTAGAGAAAAATTATTCTTAAAAGTGCAGATTACAGAAAAAAAAACCCGGTCATTTGCATTTTACACAAAGCCGGCGCTGCGCCCACGTCACACCACCACCGTAATCAGTTATGCATATGAAGGATAACGTTCTAAGAAGGGTACTGTTTCCATTGCGAACTGCGTGACGTTTAAACGGTTTTTAAACGGTTTTTAAACCTTTTAGCGAATCTCAAATTAACCTTCTGCGACTGAGGTGACTCTGTAGAAACAATACGATTGAGGTGTAGTCTGTCAGACGTAATTATTATGTACTGTTAATATTATGAAAATGCAAGAGTATATAAGTTTTTTTTATACAATATCAATAAAATGTTACCGTTTCATGAAAAAACACATGAATACTGTTTTAGAAATAAAAGAAGGTGGTATTATATAATCATTTATTGAGATCGGAAATTTCCAGGCTTTTTGATCTTATTATACAAAACTATGCAAAAAAAAAATTACAATAAAACTTTCAAAAACTTATTAGTATTTTCTTTGAAAACATTATATAATATATCTTTATCAGTAAATTTAATGAGATCCAACGGTTCATTTAGGCAATAATCAGTTTCAAAGTTAACCCTAAAACTACAAATTTAATTGGCAATCTTGACACAATTGAGACGAACACTGTAAGCAGATGTGCTTTTTACACACACAACAACGGTATCTAGTTTGCCTTTTTAGCTTACTTGGACAAATGTTAATATTACTTTGTGTCGACATCTGAAAAAGAAATGCAGAAAATTATTTTTACAAATTAAGTATGAGGTTACGTCTACGAAACACTATGGCATCAATGATATGTTACTTGTTTTTTAAAAAGATATTAGTGAGGTGACGTCTAACAGAATCAGTGTTCATTACTGTACTTACGTCTGTGGGACACCTACAGCTCGAAACTCCACACGTGTACACCGCGCCGCCGCTCGCGCTGCACTGGCCGTTGGAGCGTGCCATCGTAGGAAGGTACTGAGCGAGACAGAAATATATCACGCCACCTTGCGATCCTGGCAACGTTTTTTTATTCAACGGTGTCTGACAGACTACCACCTCAGTTGCAGAAGGTTAAATTGCAAAATCTTCGCTCCATAGCACGCGCATCGATTCAGTGTTATTGTGCGGTTAAACAAGTTATTCTGAAAATTTATCACTAAACAAAAAGTAAATCGCACTCGTATAACGATATACTTAAGATTTTTTTTAAAAAAGTACGTTGTTATACTGACATGTAACTTAAAATTATTGTTTTGTGCACAGACTGTGCTATTTTTGCGACTAGACTAATACAATCGAATCAGGCCATCCCAGTAAAACAAACTTATTAAATGACAAAAGGAATGTCGTGTGATAATGGAAACACTGGCATCACAGCAAGCTTTAGTGTTCATACCGTTGTCAGACGTTCTTTGAAAGGTTCCGACTTGAGTGCAATTTAACTCTCGACTAGTCCCGATAGTAACTAATATATTACAATATACTCGTAGATACAAGAATTTGATGGTCATTAAACTTTCAATTTTATCATAAAATGTTATCACAATTCAATGTATTAAGGATGTATTACAAGTAGGAATAATAATATAATACCTGGGACATCCCACACAGTGCGGTCTAGTTCCAAACTAAGCAGAGCTAACATTATGTGTACTAGACAACTAATTTACATTAAAACAATAATATTTAACATACTTAATTGTTCTTTATAATATTACACATGTAGATACTTTGCACCCAACACGGAACAAACACGAAGTATTGATTTAGTTGTGTTATTAACACTGCTGTTACTACATCAACTGGCGGACTAAGTAACTACAATTTATTTTATGAGTTGTTTTGATACGTTGATGATAATCAAATGTTTGTTACAAATTTCTGTATAATTTCAAATAGGATATATAGGATATATCAATAAAGAAGGCGGATAATCCACTAAACATTGATATAATATGAAAGTAGAAAAACAAAGATTTCAGCTACAGTCGTTGTTTTATGTCTGGGAAATATATTTCTTTGATAAGCTGCTCTGTTTGCTCCTAGAAGATTAATCCCTTGGACTTGCTCTAATTAATCAAATACTAAAAATAATTATCAAGTTCACTCGGTTTTTACTCAAAGGGTCGGTCCCTTTTTACACCCATATGTATACAATAATGTTGTCAAGGCCTGCACTATAAGTGGATTAACAATATACAGCGCACAACGATTGTTAACTAATTGGCTACTAACCTGTCTTATAGTGAAACTGAAAGAATATTGGAAGTAATTAAATAATTCTCTGTTCTCTTGAGTGACGTGATACTGTTTTTTATCGGTAAGTGGCTCATTGAATCTTACCAATCAGAATATCGTTAAACGGATACTTAATTTCTAATTATGCGGATGTTTTACGTTTTGTTAATTTTAAAGTTAATAAACGATTATAATGATTATGAATTATAGTGGTATTTGTATATTTTATTAATATGGTGAAAAAAAAAACTATTCTCTTATTTGTACCTACACCAGTACTATACCAAAAAAAAAAACGGAACCCTTGTACTTTTGTCACGTTCGTCCGTCTGTCTTGTCTGTCACGCTCTCGTATTAATTATATATTATACACGCAGAGTTAACATCTCATTGATCGATGAAAAAATATTCTGTTTTGTTGGACGAAATTCATTTACGACTTATCCCACAATGTAAAGTGTTGTTAGAAAGTTCCTTTAAAATTAGATTTTGTGCATTTTTTTATTTTGACCAGTCGTTTTCGATATTTTCAAGTCCAAAATACTTTTTCAGGTGTCCGTCTTGGCATTCTTAAACGAAAAAGAACAAAGTTCAGTATTGACCAACATTAATGTTTTCAAAATAAAACCACTGCCTCTTAAGAAAATCAATATCAAAAATAAAGTTACGCGAAAATACCTTTAATTTCGATTTTGTGACTATTTATTCAACGGGGTTTGATAAACTCTGAAAAAGGGAGGGAAATTGCGATATGAATGAGAGATGACACATCCAAACCAAACTCATCCAATAGACGTAGCGAAATATAAATTGAAATAGAGTTGCTGTATCTTACCATAGATGGAGCTTTTTAACAAATTGTTATTCTTTGCAACAGGTAAAGCTATCACTAAAGCTGTCTTGAATAAACCTTAATCATTAAGTTTTTAAATATCAATGATTTTTAACAAAAATTATAAGCTTTCAAATTTCAAACAAGTTACATGTATTGTTTCGGAAAAATAACTATTGCCTGAAATAAAAACATTCGGATGCAACTGTTTGACATAAAAATATGCCACTACGTTTACATGTTTTGATTCCATTCCCTTAACAATTTTCAAAAAAAGATGATCTTTCTAATGACATATGTTGCTGTTTGAGGTAACTTATAGTCACGTGCAGTACCAATCAAACTTTATGGCAGATATGAATATAGGCACAAGTCGCGTCTCAGTAACCTGTTTTAGGTGCAACGGGACGCAGTGAAGCGAGGGGTATGTGACTGTACCTGCGCAAGCACGCTTATAGCCTTGTATTCCGACCCGCCATAAAGTTTGAGGTGAACTATAATACTAATTTGGGTGAATTGCTCATGACGTAATAAGCATTGTCATTGAAAAATTTAATTTAAATAAATCTCTTAGGTGGACATTGAATAGCGTGTGCAAGAAAAAATGTTTTCAGTGACCTTAATAAATTAGTATGGGATTAACCAGGAAAAATCACTAAGACCGACACTCCATGGTTAGAGGCATACTGGCTACGGAACACTACATCGCACTAAGTGTTTTTACATTTAACCGATTATGATTACATAAAATTATTTTACATATTTTGTAATTGAAAGCTTCTGTTAAATCAATTTTAATATATTTAAATATATTACCATAATAAGACTATCACGAAAAATATTTAACCATGTTCAAGGAGCAATAAAGAACACAAAATATAAAAAATCTGCTTCGTAGGCAACTATAAAAGGGCATTGAAAATAAACAATTATTATACATGTACCTACGTGAACTTTTTGCTTTATTTGGTTGTGTATTAACATTAGTTTTAAGAATATTGTTATTAACCAACTATGGACCCTAAAGTCTGAAATACACGTTTATTATTATTAAACTCTCCAAAACTCACAACACAGACATCATCTTGATGAAAACTAAGTAGTGCTTCAGTGCCACTTAGCAACGTCATTTGGTACTTTTTTGGCACTTTTGGAGCAACACGCCATGAGGTCATTTTCGGGACCTTTTGTTCTACTCGATATTTGAAGTCAGGCCGGTCAAACATTTGCATTGTTAAAATACAGTATCTACTATTTAATTTGCACCTTATATAAACATTTAGAACACTATAGAAACAGTAAAACTACTCTCAAAGTATTTACCAAGGAATAGATGTAATGCCAAGAGAAAAATGACTCGATTAATTTTTCTATCTGGCAAGCAGCGAAACGGAAAAGAAGCACGGGCTTTGTTAAATCATTCGGAGAAACATTAAGCAGTACTTATGTAGACGATTTATTTTTAAAGAAGTGCTCGAGAGAGGTTTAATGGCATGGCTTTGATAGAGCAGTATTCGGAACAGTTCGACTCGTCTTTGTTGCGTTGATTTGTTTTGTACGAACAAAAATATTCTTTAGAACGTAAGTCTTATGTAGTCGTATGCATTATCGCTCCTATTAAATTGTACCATTGCGTTACGAACAATTTGATTATGATTAATATCGACATAAATCTAGAATACTCGGACATAGCATCGTGAACTAATTCGTGAAGCACCCCTAGTAAGTCTGCTTGCTATGTATGTACGTACGCGTCAACTTGAATACATTCATACCATAGAAAGTCATGCCAGTATACTGCAACTGGAAAGTTATATATCAAGAAAATATAAAAATAGACTTAATACGATAACATTTCTAAAAAAATTATATTGTTTAATTTCATCTCTGTTTTTTCAAAACGATATTTAACATTATTTTTTATATGGCCTGACGTCACACATACGAGGTACGCCTCGTGAGGAATTGCCCTTTCAGTCTAACAGAACATTTTAAACATTCTAACAAATAAAAATTTGTTTAAATCATTTCACTGTTGTTACATATTTAGAAAACTCTTTCATATAAAATATTTTTTAAAAGATAGTCCACTGATCTATTGTGAAATCAATCGAATAACTTCAGACGGCTTCCATATTTCCACAGCCTCACGTGAACATCGCCTTATGCAGCTTATATTCAGTCTAATTTAAAAACTAGTCAACTGCCTGTCGGACTCGGGCGAAGAGGGAACCGTACATGACGTACTATGAATCATCGCTTTAGCTATTGTATTTTTTTTTAAATCTGACTCAAATTTAAGCTAGAAGTTAAACCCGACTCTGTCGCTTAAGTAGGATACCATAGTTACCAGTAAACCAATTAAACTTACTAGTTCTCAGTGAAATCAATCAACACCTTCATATGCCTTTCGTCTTTATGAATATTTTCCGTTTCCCGTAAGTATTTTAAGACATGATTTTCGTTTATGTTTTCCTGTAAACTGCGATGAGGACCCAGATTTTGTATTTTGAGTTCATTAGTTTTGGAGTTAAGGGGAGTAATGGTCGATTTACGTATATTTTCTTTAATAAATTTAAACTATACATTTCAAAAACATAAAAAAAAACTTTTTATTTTTCAAAACGAGCGCTTTCATTTAATATGTCACATGACGGACTTAAGAAAAGTTTTTAAAATTTCCTCAATCGCCCCCAAAAACTCCTGAAATGAGATATGTACTAAACTTCATATTTTTTGTCGTCTTATTGATGTGGAGAAAATATGCTGTGACAGACAGACACCAGATCTTATACGGGTTACGTTTTTCATCTGTATTGTACAGAACCTTATAACAGTGACATAAGGCCGCGCGGCGACAAAATTATGGTGTAGGGAGGGAATACGTTTAGGAGCTCGCACTGAGTCAGTAGTAATCGATGGAGAGAATATGACAGCTGGCCAGTATATTAGGGATAGGATTTGAACGACGACGTTGGCCATTTGCCCTCTGTATTGGTGACGGCTTTTTTCTAATGCAGGACAATGCTCGGGCTCATAGTGCTCGCTCAATTCAGATATATCTAAAGCTTGTGGATATAGCGGCGATGCAAGGTCTAGCAATGTCTTTTGATATGAATTTAATAGAATATTTGGGACTTGTTAAAGAAAGTTTTGAAATTCCACTCCCCAGTAATATGGGCGAGATGCGTTACTTGAACAGATCTTCGAGGTTATCCTAAGAAACAATTATCATTCGCAGCACCAGACATTGGAACCGTAGTCAGAACACGAGAGGGGGTGAAACGCGTTATTAAACTTTCATTGGATTAATATTTATTTTTATTATAGCTTTATTGTTCCACTTAACAATTTCTTATCAATTTATGATTATTTTTCTTTTTAGTATTAAACTGTTATAATTCTTAAATTTTCGGCCGTTCTGTGTTATGAATCTAAAAAATCATAATAATTAAATAAATTAAATAATAATAATTAAATAATTACTTTATATTTTTTTCTATAACAATTATGCAAGGCTTTTAAAAGTCGATGCTAAAAGGTATAAATTTATTTAGTACTTAATGTCTAAATATTATTTTTTTAAATATAAACGTTACTATTTTAAATTCTCAAATTTTTGTGCCTCTCAATGTACTTTCGTATGTATAATTAAACAGTATATATATATATTACTAACTAATATGTACTAACATTATTTTTAGACGACTACCGGTATCCGTGAAAATTGTGAAGACATACAAGAATTTTATGTTACATATGGGAACAGCCATAGTCATGTCTTACGGCCGTACATGATTTATAACTACCTCCCGAGATGACTTTTTGTGTCTCTAGTAAGGATTTTTCGAGAGGATTTATCTTTGGCCGCTGCAATATATCATATGATTTTGGTCTCCCAACTTTTTGAACATTCATCATGGTCTCTCGCAAAATTAAAAAGGTTGCGTTTAATTGCCCGAGAAAAAGCCTGATTTGTTGTACTTAATAAAGTTTTTTTTTTGCTTACGTACTGGTTGGATTCTGTTGGTAAATAAGCTTGATACCACAACGAAAATTTTCATGAAAATATACACCTATCAATTAACAGCAGAGGCACTTAATTTCGTTTGGGTTCCGCAATTGAGTTGTTTCAATACCCAACAAACAAATTAATGAAATGTTGTGAGAAAAAATACTTGCTAATGGTTACTTCATTCACATTTAATTTGTTTTTGATTCCTTAAAAAAATATGTTTTATTAATAATTTCATGTAACTGCAAGACAATCGATGTTGTTTTTCTAATTGCTATATCATTTATTTTTAAGCGGAGCATTAGCCGAAGTTTGGCCAGAGTTTGGCGAATGAATCAAGACCCTGATTGGCCGTGTTTTGTCCCTTTTTTATGTGATAGTACTACTGGAACATAAAGAGTTAATACACAATCTACTAGGATCACGATTCATTGGGCAGACTCTATTTACTAAACGCCTTATTCATGCCGAGTCATTCATATTTCGTACGAAATTCAATTTTCATGTGACAATATTTCCGTGGGGTGTTATATCTAACAACAATACAACAATTTACAGCTCACACGACAATTTTCATCAAATATCGTTTGAAAAATTCTCCTTTGACAATTTCCGCATGAGAAATTTCGGGCTCGGACGCCAGTCTTTGAATATTTCATAGCAGGCCATGTGAGGTACCTACTCACGTAACACAACTCAAACTTTAACCAGCAGTCAGCAGACCGTGTGGTCCGCTACGATCCCATGATTTCATATTCGTTTTGTGCGTTTGGCTGGCTAAATGATTACATATTAATTTAATAACAATTTTAGCGGGAACGCTGAGGTATGCCGGCCTCCCATCTAGCTTACGGGTATTAGCAAAAAAATATGGAGCTTGTTACGAGTATCACTACATATTATAAACTAAAGTCCCCCACCACGTCTGTCTGTCTGTCCATCTGAACCCGATAAACTCGACAACTACCGAATCTATTTTCATAAGGTTGTCAACAATAGAAGGAGTAATTTAATAAAAACGTTTATGCATATAATTTGTAAATTAGTTGACATATGAAGATGATTGTGGAATATATCGGAAAAAATCAAGCCCCATTGAAATAAAACAAAACAATGTATGAAGTAATTGTTCCTCTTTCATAAATCTAAAGAAAATTTTGTGACGGCATATATCTATCATTTAAAGATAGCATACTATACTTATTTTAATGTTTATAATAATGGTCAGATATACTGTGGTAATTGGAAAGCTATTTATACTGATACGATATTAATCCTTGTCGAACTGACCACGTCAGTTATTTTAAGCATTTCATGCACATTATAATTGTCCTTTACAGTATAAAATTTAAATTAATATCTATGAGTAACTATGCAGACATCAAAAACAGGTTGGTAGGGGTTATATAGGCAATATAGTCTGTTTGTACCGGCCTTTATATATATATACTATAACTGTGTAGTCCACGCGGGCGAAGCCGCGGGCTGAAAGTTAGTACAATATGAATTTTATTTAGAGCTTTTACCAAATTATTGAACAAAATATGAATCATCTATTGTTTTGTATTATAATGAAGTAATTTTCATAATAATTTTCTATTGAATAATGGGAGAATATAATCCTATTATAAATTTTTGAGAAAATATTATATTTGACTAAATCAACAGTATTATCGAAACCATTGAGGATGTACTCATAAATTTAAATACTTATATAATATATTTTATGAATTGGATCTAATAGATGCTAACTTAATGTATATTTTCAAGGACAAAATAGAATACTTACCGTTATTGGATTTAATGAGGTAGTATCTTAAAAGTATCCAGTATCTTATCCACCAGTATCTTAAAAATATTAGTTAATACCGATTTAATGATTTTCTGACTTATGTCAGGACTGATAACCGAACGCACGTCTGATGGAAAGCTTTGAGGTACTGTAGCACCCCTTGATGAACCTGACCGCAAAACTTATCTAATTAGCTATTCGTAGGTGATTCTTATGTAACACGAAAAACCGCATCAAAATCTGCTTAGCCGTTTTAAAAGAACTATGCACCGTTGGTGGCTTACGTTCGTAAAGCATTACCTATATTGTCACTTTAAACATAATAAGAAACATTCAAAAAATTTAACTTAAAATAAGTCGAATAATTTTTAAGTGGAATCGTTACAAACATACACGAAGATTTTTAATGAACAAAACAGCGCATTACTTTAGCCGCTCAATTGCGTTAGGTACATAAAATTAGAAAACGCACTATTTTCTATAAATGAAATCAATTAATAGATATGTATTATTTATTATAGTTTCTTTACTTGATTAAATAGTCGAGAATAGTTCCATAATATAAATCTAGAGTTAGTATAAATTTACAGAAATTTTTAAAATAAAATTTAATAAAATTTAAAAAATTTGGTGTACTACCTATAGTTTAAAATATTTTGGGACCAAGAATGAAAATATAAAATAGAGCCTAAAAAACTGAAAAAAAACCGCGCTTATTAAAGCGCGGTTTTTATTTTGCTTTTAAGTTCGATTTGTTTAATAACTTAAAAGCAAAAAAAAAAAATTTCAATTATTTATATTTTATTCAACAATCACTAACTACTAAGTCTACTAACTCAATTTGATTCAATATACTTCAACAATTCTAAAATAAAAATAAAGTGATAAAGAAAAAAACAGTATATCATTTGTAGCTATATATTTTTAAAAATAGGTTTACAATAAAAATATAATTAAAAGCATCCCATGCTTTTTTTTGCAATGAAATTGATTTGCTCCTTACAACATTATTTTAATTTTAAATTTGTTGAGGCATATTGAAGCATATTAATTTAGTACACTTTCCATGGTTGAATGAAATATAAATAATATCCAGTAAATTTTTAAAAATTAAATATTTTTCTTTTACTTCGATAAAGAAGGACAATATTTACAATCATTATATTGACCATAAGTGTTTGATCTGTAGAAACAGTCACCATTTTCTTTCATTTCATTTCACGCAAGGAATTTATAACAAATTAAAAATAAAAAATTCAATCGACCCTTAAAACGTCCCTACTGCCTGACGCACAGGTATTGTAACCAAAACCAGACACATACAGTACTCGCTGTTATAACTCTCCGGGAGTGGGTAACTTGCTCGCTTGCGAACTTCCTTGGATGTGGTAGCCGTTTCTCAGGTTCTCTCTCTGAGAGAAAATAGCTTGTTTTCTCTTTAACACGATGATCCTGGCCAGGAGATCGGGACAAAGTCATGAAATTATGATATTGTCATCGATCTTTAATGCGTGTGCAAATTTTCAAATCAATTAAACTTCTTAATAAAGTAGGTAAGTAGGTGAAAATCGTGTTGAAAAATTCCGTTTAATAGTTACATATACTCGTATACACGCAGGTGAAGCATTCGATTTTATTAAAAAGGGTGTTAAAAAAGAAAAATGTAGGTTGAAATAGCGTGCACAATTTTTGTACGAAACGAGAATTCCATTGACAATGAACGTTATTACTTTTGAGCAAGTCAGGCAGACGCCAGGCATATACGCTTTGAAGTTTTTGAAGAACGATTAAAGAAAGAACTGTCTCCACATCGCATAAAGTCTTTCACCTTGAGAATTTTTACTCGGGTCGTACTTTCTATGACTTTAGGCATCTTAAACCACTTTTTAAACGTTTATAGACAATTAAATTCGACATTCGACAAAATTTTCATACTACGTCCAAACCTAGATAATCGATCACTTTAAAAGTTCATTTTTTTGCCGCGGGACTTCTTTGGTGGCGCGTCTTCTAGGCTAAAACTGCCTATCAAATGATTTTTCAAGTTTTTTTTTAATAATACCAAGAGGAATTCGGAAAATATGAAAAGTCGTGATAAGCGATATTTAAATATCAAATGTCCTCTAATAGGAATTCCGCTGTATAAAATAGGTACTTACTTTAATTTATTTCAACAAAAGAGTTCTAATCAAAGACAGATTCAATATTACTAATTTTGTAAACTGAACCGGAGAGAAAGGTTAAGATTTTAATGGGTACTGTACTCGCCAAAATTTTAAGTCTCTTTGACTCTGACTCCAGCACACAATCCTGTCCGTATTAAAATAATTAATTCGGGTCCCATCCTTGTTAGGATAGGTCCCGCCGGGTAAACCAAAGGCAAATTTAAATTTTATTAGCAGGAAAAATATAATAATAAGGTTTAAAAATGTGTGTGTTATTTATTTATCAGTGAGAGCACAAAATATATATAACGTAATATCGCATGCATTAACGTATAGAAAAAATCTTAATAGTTTAAACTGTCACACAAAAAGAAAAGAAATAAGAAAAAAATTCAAAAACAAAAGATAAAATGTAGCGCCAAAAGCGCTCTTCGTAGCCTAATAATCTCTCGTCTAATTCCAATTGGTTGTTTCAAAAAAGTGACCACGGTCCAATTCTGAGGGCTGGGCCACTAGTTTCAGTAGATGAATTACATAGTGAATGTGTATTTATTTCCTTGGACCCCTATTTCTTAAGAAAATAAATTTCAAATCTGAGAGACGATGTTCATCATCATCATCATCATCATCATCATCAGCCCGTGTCTCTCCACTGCAGGATATAGGCCTCTCCCAAGGCTCGCCACCACACACGGTCCTCCGCCTTTCGCATCCAACTACCCCCGGTATGGCGCTTCAGGTCATCTGTCCACCTGGCCGGGGGGCGTCCAACGCTTCGCTTTCCGGTACGTGGCCTCCATTCGAGAACTCGTCTACCCCATCGGTTATCAGTTCTACGGCAAATATGACCGGCCCATTGCCACTTCAGCCTGCTGATCGCTTCGGCTATGTCGACAACTTTAGTTCTTTGACGGATTTCAGTGTTTCTGATTTTATCCATCAAAGAAACACCGAGCATAGCCCGCTCCATAGCACGCTGAGCGACTTTGAATTTATGGATCAGTCCTGCCGTGAGAGTCCATGTTTCGGCACCGTACGTCATTGTAGGTAGGACGCATTGGTTGAAGACCTTGGTCTTCAGACATTGTGGTAGTGGCGACGAGAACAGATGACGAAGCTTCCCGAAAGCAGCCCAGCCCAGCTGAATTCTTCGGTCGGCTTCTTTGTTGAAGTTGTGTTTGCCTAACTGGACAATCTGTCCTAAATAAACATAGTCTTGCACAACTTCTAGAGTCGCACCCTCTACGGTTACCGGTCTCGGGAGAATATGTTCGTTAAACATGACTTTCGTCTTGTTCGATGTTCGATGTTCAAGTACTGTAAATGTCTTTTTCAATACATTCGCTATTAATACGGTCCTTATGACATCGAAGAATCTACGGTAATGTTGTATTTTACAGTACTAGGCCTTTTTACTTTACACCAATCAAAAACGAGCTTTTTGTTTGTGACGCATGCGTAGAAAGACAAGCTTGTGAAACTTTAAAGAAAAAGAGTCTATCATGTCAAAAGTAAATTATTTTAATCCTGCTCATGTGTTAGCTCGTTGTAGATATGTTGAGAGATTTGCTATCCATTTCATTCAAAGGTACCAAGACTTTTGTGCAGTTGAATTCGTAATTAATTTTGTTGATGTTTTAAAGTCAATTTATTTTCGATCAAATAATTTAGTCGAGATAACATTTCAATGGAAATAAATTTATTCCCGAAATTTACTCGAGTAAATACAATTTTCAAGTTATCTTGATCTTTGCCTTAATAAACTCTAACTTTTATAATAAAACGAAATAAAATCGTTGAACCTTTCAAATATTTCAGCATTACATAATGTTAGCGCCATAAAAACTTATAACATCAGCGTCATGATACAGTTTAATTTACTTTGCCTTGGCTTTGTCGAGCATTATTTTGACCAAACTACCGGCTTTGGTGTATCTATTCGGAAACGACTGCTTAAACTCACATGCGTTCAAATACTTTTCCTCTCTTTCTTTTAACCCGTGTCTCAATTCAAAGATAAGGACAAAATATATTTTAACTAAACTAAAGTAAATACTTGTTCGTCCCTCTTGCGGTGGAAGATGCTGGCTGTTGGGGGAGTGAAGCCAAACGTTTCGTCGCGGGACTCGACCCCCGTTCCGGTTTCTTCCTGGTGTAAAGAATTGCCATTGCAATTCAGCGCGGCAATGCGATGAGCGTCATGGGCACATTTGCGTCGGGGGCGACGAGGGGTGGATTATTAGATGAGTTTTATTGGATCACCATTAGAAATAGTTTACATCAAGTCCTTTTATTCTGTGTTTTAACTAAACTAGGTTTAAATAAACTTTTCCGAATAGCCATAAGTTTGCAACTTGGTAAAAAAAAAGTATTTATAGGAATAGGTGTCCTTACTCAACAGAAAAACCGGTCAAGGGTGAGTCGGACTCGCATATGAAGGGTTCTGTATCACCGTACAATATAAAAAAATTACGTTTCTTGCATAGGAACCCCTTAAATTTTTAAACAACTTCTAAAAAGAAGGAGGTTTTTATATTTATTTTTTGTTGTTATAGCGATCATAGTAATACACAATCTGTGATAATTTTAACTGTCTATTATGTTCAGACAATACAGCCCTGTGACAAACGGACGGACGGATGTATGGCCTGCGGAGTCTTAGTAATAGGGTTCCCGTTGGTTCCCTTTGGGTACTGAACCTTAAACATATGAAATGTTTTGGACGCGTCATAACAGAGATTTAAAAAACACTTGACACAAAAAAAACTAACCGTTAATTATTAGGTATTTTAAGTTTACTTAGCGGTCCCAAACGCCTCTAAGGACCAAAAATCATTAGACAATGAACAAACTTGTATTATTTCACACTTTTTAAAGATAATTTTTTTTGTGTCGGGGGTTTTTTAAATTTTTAATTTAATTTTATTTCAAAATTTTTAAACTTAGTTATTTTGTTATACTAATTCATACATGATCAGACAAAAAATAATTTTCAAGTTTTTAGTTTTCATTTCGTTATTTAATATTCTTCATTCCCTTTAAATACAGTGTATATGTTATAGGCAATGTGTATAATCCGGCATTGTATAGAATGCCTAGGCATTATATACATTGCCTAAAACGTTCAGGCAATGTATATAATACAATTCATTTCATACATTGCCTAGGTATTGTATAAAATGTCCGAAGCGCATCAGGCAATGTGTATAATGAACGACCACGGGAAGGAGACGCGTGTGCGGCGTGCAGGACTACCCCATAAGCAAGTTGCAACGATTTTTATTATTATTTACATATTACATTACAAAATTATTATCATTTATTAGATTACAAAAGTTTTTTAATTTACATTATTGAGAGTAATGTTTGTGTTAAACTAAAGTTTAATAATGTTGATTTTGAATGGTATAATCAAACTTTACCTAGGTATTTTTTGAATAATATGTTATTACTTTGATAGCGTAGCGCATAGGTTTTGTGTCGATTACTGCACAGGTAAGATACTTAGAAAATAATTGTTTGTGTTATTAAGTACCTACAAGTAGGTAGTAATTAGATTGCAATTTTAATATTACCCTATTTTAGTTTATTCAAAGATGTTACCTTAGATCTTACTTCCTTTCAAATTATAATTATGTTACCTACATTTTATAAAAAGTATAATAAAAGCTTATTTTAAATGAAAACTGTTGGTTTTTTTCGTATCATGATCAAATTTCCATAATTAAGTGGTAAGAAATGAACAGGGCAAGTTTCTGCAGCAATTTTTTAGTACGTTGTAAATGTAAACGTTTATCCGAAGGGAATTGCTATGTGAGAAACGCTCTCGACGCAAAAACTCGTAGGTACCTACTTAGGCATACCAACCAAGAGAACACATGCTTTATCAGCGCTGTCTGCTGGTGGAAGTTGAAATTAGGATTAGCTCTAAAAAGGTCAGTACCTATCTAACTAAATCATAGAGAAGAAAAATCGATTACATACATTACCTATGCTTCAACCGGTATTCTATACAATGCCTAGGTATTCTATACATTTCCTAGGTAAAGTGTAAAATAGTTTAAACATTGAACATCATTTCATACATTGCCTGAACGACCCCGGCATTCTATACATTTCCTAGGTATTGTATAGAATGCCTGCATTATATACATTGCCTATAACATATACATTATTCTACTAGACAAGTCCTTTCATTTGATACCCATATTGATGGAGTAGCGAAAAAAAAATATTATTCGCTATTTTGTAGTGGCGGCCGTCTTGGATTTGAAATTTGTCATTGTGTAGTCTAGTAGTCAAGTCCTTTTATCTGATACCCATACTGATCGAGTAGTGAAAAAGATATGTAATCCCCCATTTCGTGGTGGCGGCCATCTTGGATTTGAAATTTGTCATAATGTATAGTATTCTACTAGTTAAGCCCCTTAATTTGATACCCATATTGATGGAGTAGCGAAAAAATATGGTATCCGCCATTTCGTGGCGGCGGCCATCTTGAACAGATTTTCATCAAACATAGCCAAGAACACTCACGACTAATTCACCTTTCATATAAAAGAAACCGCATCCAAATCGGTTCATCCGTTTGGGAGCTACGATGTCACGGATAGATACATAGATACACACACACGTCAAACTTATAACACCCCTCTTTTTGCGTCGCGGGTTAATAAAAAGAAAATGCGAAACAATAATGCCCACATTAATCTGAGCATTAATGTTCACATGCTATAATATAAAGCGGTCGCGCTTTAATTAGTAGCACCTAGTGACATCAGCCATAATTTTTTAACAATGGATTGTTCCTTCAAAATGCATATCTTTTTTTAATTACTAAAATTCTCCAGATTGTCTATATTATCATAAAAAAGTATTCAAATGTAATGTGAAAATCGGACAGACAATAAATCTGACATCAATCCTTGACTTTGGATATGATGACGTTGTATTGTGATGTACACATGGATTTATGAATTGATTAAGTGGATCTCAGAGTATCAAGACAATTCGATTTTAGCTTAGATCTCTATCAGATTACAATCTGACGCTATAATTACAATACGTCAGTCACTCATCAGTCACAGTGAAAAACAATTTCCAAAAGTTCATTTATACCTTATTAAAGATTTATCTTATAAATAAACGATCGGTTCATTTTTATTTCATTTTATTTTATTCATTTTATTCACATTTATCATTTATATTATATTATTATATTCATATTTATCACATTCATTTAATTCACGTAATAGTCTTTTTTACCATTGTCGCTCATTTCTTCTAATCAATTTATATTATTATGCTTGTATTATAGGGTACTATACAACTGATATACATACTTAAATGTTCTTTTTTTATAATATATATACATATATAGATACTTATACACCCAGACTCGAAACAAATAAAGATGTTCATTCACACAAATATTTGTCCCGGGCGGGAATCGGACCCTCGGCTCCGCAGTTAGGGTCTCTAGCTACTTGACCAACCGTTCAGTCGCTGTTACAACTATAGCCGCATTCTAACTGAATATAAATACATATAACATAAACATGCAAAAGTTATATTGCCTACTTTTTTCTGTTCCCTAGTAAAGTGATACAGGTGATTGCACCAATAAATATAATTTTGCATATTTCTTATGCTTTTATACTTTAAAATCGAGAACAAAAATGCAATCAGTTTTTTTCTTAACTAAGGATACCTATTAACATATTTCAATAGACAATTATATTCGTGACATATTTGTTTAAATATAATATTTGATAAAAAATATTGTAGCTTTCATTTGTAAACAGATGAGTGAAGGTCGAGCCCTCTCCGGATCCTTTTATATTACTACTTCGAGCTATTCGAGCTACAGAATTAATGTTACAAAACCGGCATTTCCCGTGACCGTGACTGACTAGACATCTATTTACTTAACAAATGGATAATTATATTATTTTGTTTTAGTTTTATTTAGTTCGTTTTTAATGTTTTTGTGTCGCAGCACTGTGCATGTGTATTATTAAGTGATTGACCACTAACTTGTTTTATAAAACCGAAATTAAGAAAAAAGTTATCCCATGTAATTGCGAATTAATTACAAATGAATTCACTAGCTGAGAGAACCCATCATTTCATATTTTGTATTGAATTTCGTTTTTAATATGAGTAAAGAAAATTAGAAAATTTTGCTTTACTGAAATATTCTTATATTGCATTAAAATTATGCATTATTACCCATAAATAACATTAAATTTGTTTTCATTTTACCTTAACTGCTATTTACCTTCTATAAATTTGTTTCTTTTTTCCTTTCCTGATGGGTTTCATAATAAAGTTGATTTATGAAAATTTCAAGAAGGAGATTATAAAATTATAAACATCAATACCATTGTTATAAAATGTAATTTTAACTAATATTAAAATTGTTAAAATATGTTTGTCTTTTCTTCGTGTCGTAAAGGAGCAACGACATGATATTTGGTACAGAGATAATTCTTTAGAAATGGGGAGTAGTTCCCATTGCATACAAATTCGATATGTATAATAAATAATAATAACGCACCAAACAACAGTGGAGGTAAAACACAAGTAATAGAGTAGAAAAAGTACATTATGAACGCTGTTATGGTATTTCTACGTGGACGAGACGTATTCCTAGAAGGGTATCAATCAACATTTTAGCTTGGTGCTTTAAGCGGAATTTAAAAAAAATACGTGAAATTTGAAATGAAATTTAATTTGACAATTGTAAACATGTTACACAAAGTAAATACTTAAACTAAAACCAATACTATAAAGTTTAACTGTCTTATTTACGGTGCTTATAAACCGTTGGCCCCACACTAGGCAAAATTTGCCTGCCCTATGTATATTCATAACGACAAATAACGACATCATCCGTCAGGCTTTTTCCCGTAACGGCTCTACTAGAGACGAATGGAATTGTACGTGACGACGGCAAGAGACTCAACGGCATGACCGTCGTTCCGTAAAACCGGGGGAGGTCGCTGGTGTGGAATGCCACTTGTGTCTCAGCTGTAGATGACGTGGCAGCGACTGCTAAATATCTGAAACGACGCAAATATGCTGCCTTAGGAAGCAGCTACGTGATTGTGTTGTTACATAAACAGCACAATCACGTAGCCGTAGGGGCCTGAGGTACGTTGGTTTTTCCAAGATTTATCGACGTGCCTGGTCGACGCCTAGGGCACCATCGGGTGACCGAAGGGCTGGCACTTATCTCGGGTAACGCATAAGCATTGCCATATACAGCGAAGTAATGCCGCCAGCTTTTTGGAGACTGCGTTAAGGCACTGATTTAGATGATATTTCTTTTTTGTACGTATTTTCAGTTTTCATTTAGTATACTTAAGCTTCTGTTTGTATTACTTAAGGTTTATAAGTAGTTGTAAATATATTTAATATCACAATGAAAAAATATTCACAAATAAATTTAAGATCTAAATACATTTTAAAAAGTTTTTATTGAAGAAATATTTAATTATTTTCCTCGAAGAACACCATTCCAAATTTGAGCTTGGTGTTCTTCGTGAATTGGAAAATCTTAGAGCAGCAACCCAATATACTGTTTTTTTGATAATTTAATAAGAATTTAATTATTAAAAATTTATATGTTAGTGCAAAATATTCACCCAAAGGTTGTCTGGACGAGATGACTGTTTAGTGATAAGGCCGCCTATAGTATGCACATACATTGTACTTTTATTTAATTTTTATTTTGTACTCTTTGATGTACAAAAAAGAACATATATTATTATTATTTATGTCCGGGAGAGCAAAAATGATATGAAATTGAAAAAAGAAAACGGTAAGCACTTCTGTTTTCCAAACAAAAAGTGCATAAATATTTACTAGGAAATTGCTTTTTCCTTTTAGACTTAACTATAGGAAATGGACGTACGAAGTTCAAGAAGTGAAAACTGTTATTGGCAAAGTCGAGCCGAGGTCTCGATGTCTTGGAACTTTTCCGTTTGGACAGTTTATATTTTCCATTAGGTACAGTATTATGAAGCGTTTATAAATGTTTACCTAAATGAATAAAGTAATGCAGTTTGTTGTCCAATAAATACAAACAATCGCTATAAAATATTATTACTTTAATCAAATTATACGGTGCACTAGCTTTTCGGTCGCTGTTTCGCCTGCGTGTACTACCCAGTTGTACCGGGATAGCTAAAGGGACGCGACGCTCCAGAACATTGAAAGACTTTCTAAAATATTCTGAACCTTGAGTACCTTACCTAAGAAATCTCTGTACCAAATTTCATCAATATCCATTTAGCGATTTTTGCATGAAGACTAACAGGAAATTTTCGTTTTACAGAATAGAAATTTCTCCTGTGTTTTACACTAAGACCTCGAGACCTTTGTATTGAATTTCATCAATATCTCTTCTGCCATTACAACATGAGGAACAGTTATCCCACAGGGATCGTGCATTTTGTCCGAGATAAAAAGTAGCCTATGTCACTCTCCAGCTCGCCAAATATATCTATGCAAAAAATCACTTGGACCCATTGTTCGATTGCTGCGTGATTGACTGCCAGACATTTAAATGTCCAAACATACAAACATCACCATTGATAGAAGCAGAGTCCACTGATAGTTTATGGTCTTTCAGAAATAGACAAAAAGTAGCCTATGTCACTCTTGACAACTTCCTTTTCATGTCGGTTTAGTCGTGTTGAAGATTAGCCGTAACAGACAGACAGATATATACAAAAAAATTTCATAATTAGGTACATTACAAAAATCTCTTGTATTATTCCTGACAATACCCTCTTCATGTTTCCAAAATTTCATTAAAATCGAATCAGGCGTTTCGGAGATTAGTCCGGACCAAAAACAACCTTTGTCACTTCTAATAACCCCTTTTTTTATGTCTGCGAAGATTTATTGAAATCGATTTAGTGGTTTCGGAGATTTGCCGAGGAAAACAGACAGACAAACACACAGACAAAAAATTACATATGTCACTTGGCTATAACTATGACAGCCCCTTTTAGTTATAACAAAGTTTTATTGAAATCACTTCTATCTTTTGGGATAGACAACCAGATAGACAGACAGGTGGACAAACACACAAAAATTACCTATTTCACTTGACTATTACTATGACAAGCATTAATTTGATATTTGCAAAGTTTCATTGAAATCACTTCTATCTTTTAGGAGTTTACCTCGAACAGCCAGATAGACAAACAGACAGACAGATAAAAGTAGCCTATGTCGCTCCTAACAATCTTCTTTTCACGTCTAAGAAATTTCATCAAAATTGGATCAGCCATATTAGCCGATCAAAATAAAACTAAAGCTAGTAAATAGCTACCAACAAAAAAAAGAAGAAAATCGGTTGACAAACGGATGAGAAAAGGGTACTGAACTGTTTTTGCTTTGCCTATTTATTTGTTAGGTAATTAGTTAGATTGCCTAACCAAGCCAATAGTAAGATAAAAGGATATTCTTGGTCACTTAAATAATTATCTTCTGTGTAGTAGCCCTATCCAGTTAATTTTTCTTTACAATAATTTCCGCTAATTTAATTTACTTCCAGAGCGACTTACATCATTCCTAACCATTTGTGTTGTTTTGTGCACAGAGAAACGAGTAGGTTAGATGTGCCATGTGACGCTATTTGTTCAGAGACACGTGTCCCAAAAATAATTACTCACACAAAGAATATACGTAAAAAAATTACGCATACGCAAACAGTTTTTTCTCAGATTTATATCATTTTAGATAGTGGTCAAGTCGTTCATCTCTTTTACTTACATATTTGGTACATTTTAGAGTTTAGGTTATAAGATCTGTCTTATATATGTAACATACGCATACTTGAAAGGGACAGCGTATCCGCCTACATGCCAACTCTAACCTACAATAATGCTCTGTGGTTTTGTGGTCACACGTGTAGCTGGAAGAATGGCAGAAGGAAACCCTTAAAGAGTTCACGAAAATTTTATGACGCTAGTGACTGGAGCCGCGAATGGAAAACAAAAGCAATTAAAGTTCGCAACTCCAACCCAGATGCAGTTAGGACTAAAATCTACTCTGAACTCAGAAAATTCAATATAGAACGTCCCGCTTTACATAAACTAGCTAGCATTGAAATCTGAATAACTCGTTTCCAGAAAAGTTTGTGAAATATAAAATCAGTACGGACTTCCGACGCACGAAATTTACCTTGAATGCCTTATAGCTGCAACTGACGGGTAATAAATATGAATATTATTTTTATTCAGTAAATATCAAGGTAGATTCAAGAAAGTTACCTATAAATTTTTTAAAGAATTTATTAGCATTTCGTTTCTGACGTCAAAGGCTTTCAATTCGTCGCCTAAATTATTATTATGTAATATAATCTCATAATCTTCTCTCCGTGCAAGTTTTTCGATAACAATTTTTCTTAAGTTTTATTTATTTTTTATCATAAAGTCAATTATTTTGACAGCAGCCTTTGGTTTTAATAGAGTCATATATGTCATTTCACAGTTGTCGAAGTGATATTACGCAATTTCGCGGGGTTGAAAACTGTCGCGCGGGGATTTCACGGGGGTGCAAACTTGTTATTTTGCTAGCTAGACCAGCTAGCTAGAGTGTGAGTGGTTAGACGGTAAAGGCAGAAGAGGGCTTGTAGTCGAATCGTACTTTTATGGCTTTTATGTACGAAGCTAAGATTTGAATTGAAGAATGAAAGAGAAAACGATGGAACTGGTGTCAAGCGAAGGTTTAAACTTCGGAATTTAAAATAAATAATTGAGTTAATAAAATATCGAGGTTTTTCAAATACGGATTATTAAATGACACTCTAATCATGTCAGTGTAAATTCATTGATTAGAAAATATAATAATAAAAAAACGGTTTTATAGGTAGATACTAGCTGTATATTGTTGATCCAACCTGTATAGTCCGGTCGTGGGACACTAAATTTTACTAAAAGGTTTTGATAATTCTAAAGTTGTTCGTTTTTGGTGAGTGGATAGATAAAGTGCATGGTGAGCTACTGTCAAAAAGTTAGAAGTTTTAGGGCTGTGCTAAGGGAATGGCTTAGGTTTTTCTTAATATTTCGTGTAACACAGTGTATATAGAATTAAAATTTGAAATTTAAATCCTACTAATATTAACTCACAATGCACTTTATCTATCCACTCATTAAAAAACGAACAGCTTTAGAATTTTCAAAACTTTTTTATGAAATTTAATGTCCCACGACCAACTTATTTTTTTAAATTTTCATAGTATCCCTTATGTTATCTTTCTAAAAATTTTACACTATGAGGTTAAGATAGTTCTAATTAAAAACTAATCAAAATTTCAAATTTTAATTCTATATACAGTGTGTTACACGAAATATTAAGAAATACCTAGTTACACCCTTAGCACAGCCCTAAAACTTCTAACTTTTTGACAATAGCTCACAATCCACTTTGTCTATCCACTCATCAAAAAAGGAACAGCTTACGAATCATCAAAACTTTTTTATGAATTTTAATGTCTCACGACCAGACTGTTATTTTTTTTAAATTTTCGTAATATCCCTTATGTTATCTTTCTTAAAATTTTACAAAGCGAGCATAAGTTAGTTCTAATTAAAACCAATCAAAATTTCAAATTTTAATTCTATATACAGGATGTTACACAAAATATTAAGAAATACCTAGCCACACCCTTAGCACAGCCCTAAAACTTCTAACTTTTTGACAATAGTTCACAATCCACTTTATCTATCCACTCACCAAAAACGAAGATCCTTGGAATTATCGTAAGTAATTTTTCTCTGGCTACGCGACTAGTATATACATTGAAATTTTCGTTTCTTTTCCGAGTATGTTAGAATAAAATCGTGCAAATTTTGCATTTCATCTATAACCATAGAACTATATAGTAGTTGAACACTTTGGACTCAAACCGATGTAATCGCATTATTGCGAATAAAGTACATACCAAGGTAGTTTCAAAAAAGTAAATACCCCGTTGCACGAACTTTAGATAATAATTATGTCCATGCGGACGGAGCTGCATGCAAAATTTATATAAAATTAAAACAAGGACATGTATTTATCCAAGTGATCAAAAGGCCTTAAGATGGTCGATCATTACGTTCCGTATCGTTTGACCTAACCTACCCTACTTATCTCGGCCAAATTCTGTGTGGCTATCTGGCTCGTCTCGCTGCTCCGGTACATTCCTTGCATAGACATTACAGTCAGGCCTGACGTAACCTATCCGTTTAGAAATGACTAAAAATTCTTTAAAAGATTAGCGAAATCTTCTTTAGCTGTCATAGAAAAGAAATATTAACCCGTTCAATTTATATTATCTCTTTCATTATGGTCCGTTACTAAAAGTATAGCGCGTATAAACGAATAATGTAAAATAATTATGTTAAACTTCAGCTACATAACATTGATAGTCATCGCGTAAAACGGCTGTGATAGACAAACAGACAGACACACGGAGATTACCAACTACTAGGACTCCTGATTTGATCATGAAACCCTAAAAATCGAGTCGATGAAAAGCTTTGTTTTTCCTGAAAGTTAAATAATACGACAATTTGCAGCACTACATTTGGTTAATTTTACAATCACTACATATTATAAAATAAAGTCCCCCACCGCGTCTGTCTGACCGCGATAAACTCAAAAACTACCGAACGGATTGGCATATTGTTGACACCAATGGACAGAGTGATTAAACAGAAAGGTTTACGTGTATAATTAATTAATGTTTTCTGAAATTTTTTTGAAATATGACGATTATTGTTGAACAAGTCGGAAAAAAATCAAGCCGGCTGGGATCTTTCATCGAAAACGCTGCCTAATCCTTTTGAGGTATAACAAAATAATGTATGGAGGAATTGTGTATCTTATATAGGACTAAAGAAAAGTCCGCGATGGCATATGTCTGTCTTTTTTGGATAGCTTACTATTCCTATTTTTATGTTTAAAAAAAGGTGTCATATGATGAGGTAATTGGAAAGCAATTTATATGGATACAGTATTAATCCTTATCAAATTAAATACCTTATTTACTTTCAGCATTTTATGCACATTATGGTTGCCCTTTACACTATACAATTTAAATTAATATCTTACGAGCTATCGTGAAATATAAATATCGCGCGACCAGCCGGGCGGCCATACGGGACGACGCGACACACGTAGTTAGGTTAGGTTAAGTTATATGTATTTATTCTTTACTTTTTCAAATATTTATAGGATTGGAAATGAAATACTTTAAAAATACTCCAAGAAGGATGAATGATAAATATTTGAAAACTATTTTCCTGCAAAATGCGAATATAATTCATTTAGCTCTATTTAAAATAATACAAGGTCAATCAATTGTACTACCTATTATACTCGAGCATTATGTTTGTATGTCTCGAAGTAACAGAAATATATTTTTTTAGGGTTATGTACCTCAAAAGCAAGAAAGGAACTGTATAGGATCACTTCTTTGGCTGTCCGTCGAGATCCTTTTCCTCAGGAACGCGCGGCGGTATCAAGTTGAAATCAATGTAAAATGTCTACTTAAAAGTCTACAGTCCCTTGGTGCTGTACAAAAATCAAACTTTTAAGTCAACATGATCGAAAGCTACGGCTATTTTATATTAAAGTTTGACACTCGCGAATTAACCAAAACAGTACATGTTACTTTCTAGAAACATGAAAAAATCCAAAAAGCGTTAATTTGTTGTTATATTGACAATCGATTGGCCGAGTGATTAGACACCCTAATCGCGGAGCCAAGAGTCGCGGGTTCGATTCCCGCCCGAAACAAATATTTGTGTGCTTGAACATGTTTATTTCGTTCTTGGTCTGGGTGTGAAATACTTATATATGTATATATAATAAAGAAAAAGAATATTTAAGTACGTATATTAGTTGTCGAGTAACCCATAACACAAGCATAATACTTGCTTACTTTGGGACTAGATGGCGCTGTGTGTACGAGTATAATTATATAGAACTCTCGTTGCGCAATACCCACTCGTACTTGGCCAAGCTTTTTAATTATAATATTAGGATGACGAAGCGAAAATGACAGATGACGCCACGACTAGCCGCGAATGCAGTCCTGTGGATTTTGGCGAACGCTGCATTAAAATAACTATTTTGTCATTATCATCGGACTTTAATAATTTTTTCAGTGTTTAATGATTCGTTAAGTTACATTTATATTGATACTACAATAACGAAAAACGTGTCCGATTTTCATTGTAATTTATAATAAAAAACCTATTCTAGAAAAACATGCCGCTGAATCGATCAGGTTTATCAATGTCTGCACACAAGTACCCATAGAAAGGCAGTTAACCAACAATTATATTTTCTGTTGGCACAGGAAATAACAAATCATCGTGTCAGCACGTCTAGGGATAATCCGACGTGTGGGGCTGATTATTAAGGGAGAAATTACGGCGAAGGGTCGTGACGTGACAACACAACGGTCGGAACAGCTGCGCTCTATGTTACGTTTTTCATTCACTTTATGTTAGCCTAGTATTGCAGAGTTAACGTACACTGAAATGTCAACATTAATTTAAGAAACTAAAAAAAGGTTTCTAAGATTACGGTAGCGGGTTCCTTCCCTATACAAACAGCAAAGGCGATTATTCATTATATAATTGACACATGTCAAGGACTAAGCTGGGTTTAGATTTATTTCCACTTTATTTACCAACAAGGCAACGGGATGAAAACAGTATATATGTAAGAGGCTGTGTGTTTTTGTGCGTGTATATCTGTAGTCCATTATCCTCATAACCAATTTTAACATGGCTTTTCATATTACGTAGATATTTTTCTTTATTTCCTAAAACAACTGGGATTTTGATGCGGTTTTTTGTACTAAAAAGATATCTTAGTCAGTTTTTAGGCATGTTTTACTGTTATGGGCCAACAGGGGGCGTTGCAGGACATGTGTTTGTCTAAAATGGCTATGCGTAATTTGATGTAGTTTTATGTTTTACGTAGACATCACTTCAGACTAGCTTCTGAGATATATACTACGATTATAGGCTAACTGAGGGCGCTGTATAAGTATATGTTTCTCTAAACCGGCTGAAATAATTTACATGCAGTAGTTCTTAGATAGTTTACGGTTATAAGCCGTCAGTAAGCAGTAAACGTGTTTATTCAAAATGGCTTTTTAATATCATCTATTGGGCACAGACCTACTAATTTTGACAAGAAATACCTACATAAAAAAGTAAAATTAAAAACGATAAAACACATAAAGAAAAGCTTCTGAATAGCTAAAAAAGTACAAAAATAAGAAAAAGATGATCCTTGAATTAAATAATTAAATAAATGTATTTTACCTTGTAATCGACCTAAATCAATAAAATTTAAATATAAAATATATCAATTAAACTATGATAATATCTTCAGCTTATGTATGTAATCTACGGGTCAAGCACGACGCGCTTTACTTTCAAAATTTTATTGTTTTAGGTCGATTATAAGATAGAAAAGAATACATTTATTAATTATTTTACTCTTTTTAAGGAGTCAAGTTTTTAATATTTTTTTTTACTTACGTTGCGGTTTTCCTTCGTGGGTTTTAAATAATTTTTAATTTTACTTTTTATTTAAGACGTGTAAAAATCAATAGAAAATTTATAACAATTAGAGAGGAATTCATCTATATTCATAATTTTTTAACACTTCGCTACGTTAGAAGGATTTCCTAATTCTTTAACTTTAGTTTTGATCGTTTGAAATACCGTATTAAATATTTGGGTTGGTGTTACTAGAGCTACTTCTAAGTTAGTTTGAAGAAGTTCAAATTAATATTTGAAATAGAATGACGTTATTCAAAACGGCGGAAAATATTAACTTCTAAAACTTAGGATGAATTAGAAAAATAGACTAAAATAGAAAAACTTAAGATAGAAGCCTTAAATTAACCTCAAAGTTTAAATTTTGTTTTAATGGAATTTACGGAAAGTATTAATAATTAGAGAAATAACTAACACATCATATCTATTTAATCTTGATACTTCATTGCTATTAATATAGATATTGGAAACTTTTTTTTGTTAGGGAAATACATAACAAGAAAATACTCATTCGTAGTAACTCAAGTATTCTTAATTCCCAAACGTTTTGGCCGGTGTGTTGACTGTATGGTAACATTACTATTAATAATCTATATATACTTTTCTTTAATAAAATTTTTCATATATTTCCACTTTCTCGGATGTTCAGCCCTTCTGCTTTTCACCCCATGTACGACGGACGTGTTTGTTTTAAATGCTGCATTAAATTTTTAATTATCATCCAAATCACGAGCTGCTTTTATCAAAAATCATAGATGTATTAATTAAGAATAATAAAAAAAAAAAACATTTGAAACAGCAAAAGCAAAATTAATCACAGTCACGGTCCAAATGAAAATTGGAATCCAACATGATGTATTATGATATCATCACGAACTAGAAAAAAAAATGAACGCGCCACGCATAGTTTGCTAGTGAAGCTGCCGAAATATACTGGTCTATCGTATATAAGAGCCTCACGCACTAATATTCAGCCTGATTGACCCCTGTTGCCACATATAGCGCGGCCTTGTGAGGTAAAGTGAAAGCCAGGACTAGAAAGGATTTCGTACGTTGACATACTGGTAATTATGTCAACCGTCGAACCCAAACAAATCGGTCGCTCGACTTTCTCATATCATAGCACGCCATTAGGCCGACATCTTGAATTTCTGTTATCTAGTATCATTCTCAAATTATTTGAGTAGTGCTTCACTTTTTTTGAAGGCGCTGTATTTCTAGATAGATCGCAGATACAATTATTTATATTATAGTACTATGTGGAATTTCACGAAGCAAACCCGGCTGCAAATGCGAGTCGGAGTCGTACACGGTTCACTACTACCGTATATTAAAAAAAAAAAAAAAACACGTTCTTATATGGGGACCCCCACAAATTTTTAACTTCATTTCATTATTTGTTGGTATAGCGGTCATAGTAAAGCACACTGTGAACATTTCAAGTGTCTACCTATTATGGTTTAGACGATATACCCCTGTGACAGACTGATGGACGGACGGACAGCGGAGCTTTAGTAATAGGGTTCTCGTTGGTACCCTTTGGGTCCGGAATCCTAAAAATGGATCAAGTGTATCAGAACATGTAAAAGTAGAATCATGAAAATCTTTCTGCAAAATAATATTTACCATAGGTCATGAGATTTCGCCAGTGAATTAAGTACAGGTAGTGCATTAGATACTGTACAAAGTTGAAGTGTGACCTATTCTTCTATATTATTTTCTATATCAAATATATCACGGATATCCTATATAATTTTTAATAAAATGGCTTATTAAACATTAATTACATTAAAATATGTTTGTAATCATATTCCGTTTAGATTAAAAAATTACATGTGGACATAATTTTTTTTAAATACATTATTATTTGAGGACTGTACATATGAATGCAATATTTTATGCAGATAAATTAAATTTTGTAGAAAACTTGAGTCTGATATTTTCTTTTTACTACGTACAGATGTACAAACAGAAATGATGAAATTATAAGGGCTCTGAGTTTGCCTACGGTTACTTTACCGAAAACAAAAGGACTTTTTTGTGGTTTCTACATTTTTAACGCTTCAGCTTTACTTTATTCTAAAAGTAAGGATGGATGAAAGGCGTTCTCAGAAGACACATTACAAAGGACATTAAATATAAATATGAACAGATACGAGAATAAAACTGAAATTTAAAAAAATGATGGAAGGAAATTAAATCACACAGGGACAGGGATCCTATGAAGCATTAGTCGAATTGACAACACTTCAAATTTTTTACCCCTACTTTTTACTGGTTCATTTAAGGAATCATTTCATGAACCAGTAAAAAGTAGGCGTAAAAAATTATAAAACATTGATACTTTGACAGCTGAAAATGCTGTGTAGTGGTGCTGAGTTTTTCCAATGCGCCGACCATGATCCCAGCTCGTCAACGGCATTACTTGAAAACACAACGTGCTGTAGTGATCAGCGAGTTCTAGATTATGGGATATTGAGTATCTTACTCGTGTTGTGATAGCCCAAAGCGAAACGAACCTGTCTCAAATTTATAAGGTCATAGGGCCATGGTTCGAATCCGGGCGTGTACCAATGAGTTTTTTCTGACTCAAGTACATTAACTATAACTGACTCCGTGCCTCGGAGAGCACGTTAAGCAGTCGGTCCCGGGCACTGTCAATAGATGGCGGTCGTTACAATCCCCAACCCGCAGTAGAGTAGCGTGGTGGATTTAATCTCCAAGCCACCTTCACCCACGGGGAGGCCTAAGCCCCTGCAAAGGGGTGGAAATTGGCTGATGACGTGAAGTGAAGAGTATCTTACTCGTGGTTGTGAGAGTGTTTAAATAAACTATGTTCGTAATTATGAATGAATGTATTACTTTCTTACAAGATTTGTTATGGAATTAATACTAGAATCTTAATACGTAGTGTGTCGTCCTTCACAATGTAGCAGCCACTAACTGGCCGGGGCTCGATGCACTCGCCGTTGCGTTCTCGCTGACGGTGCATTGATGTCAATCGAAGAGGCTCAAAGTAGGTTAGCAGAGTCATCTAATGTCAAGCGTTTATTTCTATGTTTAGCTCCAAAAAGGGTATTTTTATTATTATTAAAAAAATAAAGTAAAAAATATTTTCTGTTTGAGATTATATTAAAAAAAAATACATTCGTTGTTCTAACACATACATACAAACACATCTAACTCTATTCTAACACATACAAAAATAAAACAATATTGATTTAGTTCTTTTTCTATAGAACTTACAGCAATGCTGAGAATAGCTGGCGTACACGGGAATACGGGTTATAGAATACTCGGCGCTGGGCGGCGTTCATAATGTCAATAAGAGTAGGATACAAATGACGTCATCACCCATCATCATTTATTAATATTAGATGTTTAGGGTTCCGTACCCTATTACTAAGACTCCGCTATCCGTCCGTCTATTTGTCACAGGGCTGGATCGTCGGAACCATAATAGGTAGACACTTGAAATTTTCAAAGAGTGTGTATTACTACGTACAACACAAGATTTTTGGTGGTTATGAAATCATTGCTTACACTTGAAAGTTTCACGGAGTATGTACTACTGTGGCCGCTATAACAACAAATAAAAATAATAAAACTAAGGTAAAAATTAAAGGTGGTCCCTATACAAGAAACGTGTTTTTTATATGGTACGGTAGTACGGGACCCTTGGAGTGCGTGTCCGACTAGCCGTTTTTTTTTTCATTACTTTCTAAAAATTTTATAGACTCACGTATTTATTTTCGCCCAGCTTCAAAAAACCTACAAACGGTTTTTCTATTTACTCTGTCAGAAAATATGATTATTATACTATCTATACTAATATTATAAAGCTGAAGAGTTTGTTTGTTTGTTTGTTTGTTTGAACGCGCAAATTTCAGGTACTACTGGTTTGAATTGAAAAATTCTTTTTGTGTTGGTTAATCTATTTATTGAGTAAGACTATAGGCTATATGTATAAAATAATACTATCTGTCTGTCTGTCCATTTGAGCAAATCTCCAAAACGGCTAAACTGGTTTTGATGAAACTTCACAGATATGGAAAGGAAGTGGTCAAAAGTGACATACACTACTTTTTGTATGTCTGTATGTACGTCCATCTGTCTATTCGAGCTAGTCTCCAAAACGGTTAAACCGACTTTAATGAAATTTCACGGGTATGAAAAGGAGGTGGTCAGAAGTGACATACGCTACTTTTTGTCCGTCTGTTTGTCTGTACGTCTATGTGTCTATTCAAGCTAATCTTCAAAACGGCTGAACAGATTTTAATGAAACTTTGCAGACGTGAAAGAAGGTTGTCAAGAGTGACATCAGCTACTTTTTGTGTCTGTCTGTCGTTTGTCTTCACTGATCTATCAACGTAGATAAAGCCGAAACTACTAAGTCTAGAAAGCCGAAATTTGGAACAGTGGTTTATTTTATAACGTATAAATTTTTTATGAAAGGAATATTTGGAAATTTCAAATTTAAGGAGGGAGGGACGGAAGGGCTTTGTATGAGTCTTTGTTCTTTAAAGTTAGAAGCATAAAAATTTTGACATAAATAAATAATGATGTCTTTCAGGGTTTTTGGATTTCCACATTTTAAGGGTGGGAAAGGGGAGGTGAAAAGTATGGGAGTATCGGTTTTCCTAAAGGAGTGGGGAGAATGAAGATTGAAAGTTTGAATGGGTGTACCCAATATTAGTTTCAGCAAAAAGTATGTATAAACCATTTCGAAAGTTAATACTACCTAAAGCAGGAATGTGTAGTCTACGCAAGCGAAGCTGCGGGCGGTCGCTAGTAAGTATATATGATTTAAAGTTCCAGTTCGGATTAGTCGACAACCGTATTGAAGTATTTTCTCAGACAAACTTAGGAATGCGTGCACCTCTGCACAGAATTAGTCACAATCGTAATAATAATTTTCCGCACATCGCCTTACATCATCACACTTTCAATTCCTTCAAAAAAGTTATCAAAGATTTTATATAAATTTTCTAAATATTGTTGTTACTAACACTGTTTCCGTTTGTTATTTTTGTTAGTTTTAGTTGTATTAATCGATTTTTTATTTATTTTTTGCTTAATTTTCTTTTTTTTCTTTGCTTTCCTGCGTGACTGTTGCGATTATAGATTTTAAATATTTGGAAGCATTTTGTTGGACGTTACAATATTCTAAACTTTATTTTTATATTCTGTATGTGTAATCCATGTAAACGTCTGTTTTTGTTTCCTGAATAAATTTAAAAAAAAAATGTCAATTGGCATAGAACACCGTAAACTCTTTCACTAAAAGTGAACTAATTTTGTTTGTCGGAGTCTTGAATGGACTACAATGAACCAAGTGTTGTCGCCGATTGTATTAGCTTTTGTATCTTTTTAATATAAGTAGAACACGCGGCGCAACTTTACCAGTCTTTTCGTATTCGGACTACGTATCTAAATTATCGTAGTCTAACACTAAAGTTCAAAGTCAGATTAGGCCTGGCTATGGAAAAGCTAATTTTTATAAATGATAAAGTAGAAACGTACCATTACGTTTGTAGAGAGAACAGGCTCGCAACAAAGTTGAAAAGGCGCTTCACGAACTTTACAGTTTTTAATATATTTTCAAGAGGGAAAATTAAAACTCTCCGACTGTTTCCTTTGAAGAAAAATTAAATAAATTTTTAATTAAACCTACATGTGTACCGTACTTATGTGAATTGCTCCTTTAGTCGTCTTTTTACGTACAACAATTTCCAGGTTGAACGCGAACAAGTTCCAAAACATTTTGTGGTGATAAACTGATTGAATTGATGACATCCTATTATAAAGAACTGCAAGCAGCATGAAACAATAAAAACTTGCTACGGGACTTAAGAATGGGTAGCAAGGGAAACCGCTTGAAATAAATTTAATTTTTCGTTATGTAACACATTGCCAATTCGTCTACAAAAGTATATATTATTCCTCGTCATTTTTATCAGGACTAGTTCAAAAAAATAATCACACAATTTCTCTTAATTTTTCCTCTTTTCCATTTTTTTCACAATATTATGTGCGTCACTACATATCTGACAATATAAAACCTAAATCACTACATATTATTAAATAAAGACCTCCGCCGCGTCTGTCTGTCTGAACGCGATAAACTCAAAAACTATCAAACGGATAGGCATATTGTTGACACCAATGGACAGTCTGATTTAAGAGGAAGGTTCACGTGTATAATTTATTAATATTTTGTGGAAATTTGTAGAAATATTACGATTGTTCTTGAAGAAGTCGGAAAAATCAAGCCGGCTGGGAACTTTTATCGAAAACGCTGCCTAATCCCTTTGAGATGTAACAAAATAATGTATGCAGAAATTGTTTCTCTTTTATAGGACTAAAGAAAAGTCTGCGATTTATGTTTAAGATAATAGTGTCATATGATGAAGTAATTGACAAGCAATTTATACTGATACAATATTAGTCCTTATCAAATTAAATATGTTATTTACCTTCAGCATTTCATGCAGATTATGATTGCCCTTAACACCATATAAATTAAATTAATATCTTAGTACCTATCGCGAAATAAAAATATCACAGGACAAGCATTCGCGCGCCGCGCCAGCTGCCATACGGGACAACGCAACCCACGTTTTGTAAAATTACGCAGAAGTTATCAATATTGTAGTTTGTTTTTATGTATTTATACTTTACTTTTTCAAATATTTATAGAATTGGAAATAAAATACTTATTACTCCAAGTAGGATGAACTTACGTTACATTTAAATCTAAATAAATCCAATCCACAATAATAATTATTCGACGCAACAATCTGATACCACACTACGACAGAAAAAAACATTACGGCTTATTATGCTCTGCTGCGAGTGCGAAACCGGAGCGGGTCGCTAGTAATTAAATATAAAAATAGATAAACGTCACGACTAAGGGATTATATTAAGGAATTTAAAATATAACGAATATTTTTAGTGCTATCCCATAAATATCCCATATCTTTTGTTAAATATTAGATTTCATGTTATGCTTGTGCAGCCTTTAAATTACAATCGTAGAATATTTACACTTCCTTTTATGTACACACAAAAATATTGGAAAAAATTATGATTTTTATTTTTAGTTATTATGATTCCGAACACAAATTTAATCCCGAAAAATTATCTTGCAATATTTTTGGAAAAAGTATTAAGTTATTTTTTTACAATTCTCGCTAAGTGGTTAGCCGAAGGGCACGAAGTAGAGATTAAATAAAATAATTAGAGTGTACTTAATGCTCGCTCATTAACACCCATTAGTTGAGACTTTTGAGAGATAAAAGCTGTAATATTACTACAAAAATAATTCAATGCAAGTGGATATATCTAATAATTTTCTAATGAGTATTACATCGAAAGTGTTGTGTGGTTTTGTTTAATAAACTTTTGATCAAGAACAGGTATAAAATTGAAATTTTAAAGACAAATAGGTCATACTTTTCGATAATGGTTTCTTTAAATATTCACTGATTTTAAGGCGATAGACTTCCCATACAAAGAAGAGGGTTCAGCCCGTGTCTGTTCCTCGCACAATTCCTCAACTGATTTTTTTACATGTTGTTTAATTGTCATATAATACATTTACAAAAAAACATAATATTTTTCGAATTTTTTGTTCACATAGATTCGTAATTTCTATATTAATAAAATTTTCAAAAAAAGGAAAGCACACCGCCCTAGGACCATAGACATATATATACTAGCGTAGGAGACCAACTGACATCTAAACATAGCATGACCGAAACGGAAATGAGTATGTGTGCAAAATTCACATGTGGTTGAGCCAGTTTTAGTGATGTGCATGGGTGTTTTTTATATTATCGATAGCACGTAGTACTTTCATGATAATGTGTCGTTGAAATTACCGCGATATCATAAGTCGAAATCGGCAATCCTATTTATTATTTTGAATCTGCTATACTACATAATTTTTGTTTTGAGTTACTTTTCCTAACTTTTAGTTTTTTAAAATGACAAATCATCAATCAGTCAATTCAAATGCCATTTCCTTTACTACAATAAATATTTTTTTTTGTTAACAGTTGATAATAAAAAATTTGCAGAAGTAAAGAAAGCGTTAACATCATTATGGAAATGTTAATATTTAGTTGAATACAAGCCAAGTAATAAATAAAACAATATAAATAAACGATTTTTATTTTTAATTACAATACGTCACGTTGCAACGCATAACAACAAAATTTTAACTCTTTGTAAACAAAAAAATGAGAATGTACAAAACAAAAACATTTACAATAGAGAAGTTCATGATGTTCAAAATATACAATTTAACTCGATAGAATTGAAAGATAAACCAAAACTAATAAAACAGTGAAAGTTTTTTTTTAAATTCGTCAATAAATGACTGAGAAATAAATTATTGATATTTATTAATTTGACGACCGCTTAGCCTAGTGGGTAGCGACCCTGCCTACGAAGCTGGAGGTCCCGGGTTCGAATCCCAGGTCGGGTCAGTATTTATATGATGAATATCGATACTGGTACCGTGTCTTGGTTGTTATATGTATGTGATGTCTTCGCTTGGTACGCAAAACACAAGCTTATGCTTAGTTTGGGGCCACGACGTTGTAATGTGCACGTTATTATTATTATTATGTATTTTCGTGCGGTTTGACTGGTGGATTCTTACTGCCCATGACGTCACATTGTCTACTCGATTGAGTGTCGCGTCGTCTCACTACACCACAAATTATGCCTTGGATGCCTTGGACTAGTCTATAATATCTTTTGTTTCTTTGTGTAATAGGTAATTAAGTTTTATTTGAATATAAAGGAACAAGTTTTTGTAAAAGACAAAGTGATAATTTGCCTAAAATTGATTAAAAATTGATTTATATTAGTGCTGAAACAAAGGTTTAGGCTCTTAAGGTGAAGGTCCTGGTGATATATCCCGGTAAACGTACGCTGACACCGATCGCTTGGTCTTCAGATTGACCTGTACAGAAATTACAGTTGGCATAAATGCTCTGACTTTAGATATTAAGTATTATTAGTATATTACTTAATATACTTAGTAAGCACATATGAAAAAAAAGAAACCCCTAACGGCACAAATTCAGCAGGTATAGATCCTTTCTTCAAAAGTCGTCGGTGATTTAGTTAGACAAAACAGTTATCCGTAAAATGTCTACTGCAAACCAAAGAATGTTTTCGAGGAGTCCCACCTGTTCTATTTAACATTTCTTTCCATTGTTCTATGCTAACCGTGTTTACAGGAAACCTGGATATTATGAAATAGTCATCATTATCAGGAAGCATTTTTTAACACCGCAGTTTCTTGGAGGAAAATGAGGTTAAACTATTGTATACAGTAGTTTTGTCATTCAAAGTTTAATTATTTACGACGTTCATAATCAGAGAACAGATAGAACGTCAGACTTTAAATCATAAATAAATAACGATTAAAATGAAATAGAGCATCAGATTTTAAATCATAAATAAATAACGATTAAAATTAATTGTGTATATATCTTATATTTTCATTTGAAAAAGTCTTGTATTTACATATATACCCTATGTGTAGTATATATGTATAGATGTCATACTTTCCCTTACAATGTGCTGCCAGGCTAAATAAACCTCACAATATGTTTAAAAACAGTTAACGACATCATTCCAGTGGAACAGGTGCAATTAGGTAATATCAAATTTACAAAATATTTATATTTGAAAATATCGACATATCGATACATTTTGTGCAATCCCTATGCTTCATTGTTTGATTGTAATTTTACACAATATTTTTGTATCGTACACATAATTGTTTAAAATAACAAATTATTTACAAAATAAAGTATTTACCGTATACTACTGATGTATAACCAAGTAAATTTAGGATTGCTTTTTATAAAAATAAGCATTAAGATAACAGTATGTTATTGGCAGTACTTACCGGTGAAATGTCTCTTTATTTGGATTATTAACATATGTTACAGTGCAATTTAAAACTGAACACTACACCATTTTTATCACAAGAATTAATTTTTGTAGAATTCAAAACGATTATAACACAAAATAGAAAACAAAGCTGGACCTTATTTTGACAAGTGAGTAAAGAAGACTAAATGTGTTCAAAGAGGTTTTATGTCAGATTTTCTTGCATTTCTTTCTCGCATGTAGGATTTCCGCAAAGAGCTGGATGTCATTCGCACACTGTGTTCCTCTCTTACGCTAGTATATATACCTTTATGCCTAGGACGGCTTTTCTGAATAACGCTGCAAATTTTGGTTTTAGAACATACTCATTTCGGGAGTGGAAACAAACGCGGCCCGCAAGCACAGATTACCGCAAACTGTAGGAGCATTTTATAGGTGTTTTTGGGAGTTTGCTAATGTCATCTCTGTCACCCAAGAACGGATCGGGGTAGAGGGATTGAAATAGAGATAGCGATACCAAAACGAAGCCGCGGAGAGAAAGACTATCTCCTTAAGTAACCATCTTGTAACTTGTCGTTAGACAGTTATTATCTAGTCGTTGACTATAACCTGAGATACTTTATTTGAAAATACCTCAGGGTACGGTCTATGAAATGTTACATTTATGAATGAATACATGAATCTAATCTCTGCCTAAACTACACAAAAACTCAAAAGTAGCTTAAGCAAGTGTATTTAAATTGGGTCAGAATTTTTGGAATCTCTATGTGAACAGATGAATTTTTATTTTAAAACTTATGATATTGTTGCAGCACTGGGTTCTGAATGAATTCAGAGATACGCATGGCGTTCCTTTTCCGTTCATTTCGCTTCCCAACGTTCTCGAGCAAAATTAATCTACCATTCCATCTACATGCAAACCTTATAAAAACTGCACGTCATCCTGACACCTACACTTCTTTCTTTTCATGGAGGTATCAACATCGTTTTCGCACACCGCCCCCTATGGAGCAAGCATAAAATAAGTTTAGTGAGGTCACGCAAGAATCAATTTCGACTATCCATCATGACGATAGCTATCTCAGTCTGTCCGGCCGCCGTGGCGGTGTCTTATTTTGTCATATCGCATACTACATACCAGCGGAAATTGGCAATAGTTTTCACACAAAATTTATTTCATGCCTAAATTGTCATAGCTCCATATTCTTGACTGTCACTTCACTGTCATAACTCACTTTGACACTTCACTCAAATGGACTCGATGACAGACCGTCAGATGCCAAGTGCGCATCATATATTGTGGAATTCAAAAGCCTTAGTGCAGCCAGAAAAATTCCTTGAATATTTGTTAGTTACCTATATTTTTGAACATACTTTCTGGAACGAAACCGATGATATAAAAGTGTTGAAAATTTAAGCCAATAATATCTTCGAATCTATATTAAATTATTGCAGGTATAACGTTTAATTATTATATTTATGACATTATATATAAATCATCTTATAACAGAAGAGGGCAATCGAACTTTGAACATAGCAAACTAGAAGGCGCATGCTTACTAAAATCAACGACTGTAGCGCCTAAAAATAAAACAAGATCGGATCCCCGTCTGCCCTAGCCACGCCCGTGGGCTAACCACGAGCCAGCAGCGGCCGCGATCGCTGGTCGCCGGCCTAAGACCCAGGGAGGCCACGATCATCACTGCGCGCTCGCCGAACCGTAGCAGAATCTCAGCTGCCTGTTGGCACGCTCCGTCACGTCGCAAGGAAAACGGTACGATTCAGTTCTATGGGGCTTGGCCCAAGTTTAAAGTGCGAGTGAAACGAATAAGCGGTCCAATTCCATCCGTCCGATTTTTATAGACTTTAAATATCTCGTTATCTTTCATGTTAAATGTCTTAAATGTTAAATATATCTTGTTATAAATTTAAATTGATCAAAACGTGTTTCATTCCTTTTGGTCGAGCGCACAGCATCGCATAACCTCCATTCCATTCTATTCCATTCCATTCGATACGGACGGTCCTTGATACAAAAGTCCGTTGCTCGCCGACTAGGCTCGATCCAGGACCAGCGGCAGCGACCTCCATCCATCGATATTTTTGTAACGTAAGTAGCTTCGTGTCGTACATACCATTTACCTACATCAATTACCTAACTTACCATTTTTTACACGTTACACGACTCAAAAACTTTTGACTTCAATGCGCCCGGCAAGGCCACATATCTATTTGACCGCTTATTGTAGTACGTAACTATATAGTTGTGACAGGTTTTACACAAAGACGCGGGGGGCGAATATAATCTAGTTAACAAATCGCGTGGGCCATACGCACGTCCTGCCTGTCTAACTTTCTCACCCGATCGCTCAAATGTGACCTCGGGACTTTTTGGTTCTCGAACTAAACAGTCAGCAATACTCCAACAAACGCTAATTGATCGAATGCATGATCGAATGGCATTGTACTCGTACCATACTATAGAAAAATTATATTACGAAACTGACTATAAAAGTATTCTAGATATTAATTTTGAGTACTTTAAAACATACCTTATACATTACAATACTGAAGTAACACGAAATTAAAAAGTGTCACTTGCATATCTGTCACATTTATTTACTACTAGCGACCGCCCGCAGCTTCGCTTGCGTAGACTACAAATTCCTGTTATAGGTACTATTACCGTTCGAGATGGTTTATACGTACTTTTTGCTGGTACCAATTTTGGTTACACCCATTATTCAAACTTTCAATCTTCATTCCCCTTCCACTCTTTAAAAAAACCGATACAATTTTTCATTTCCCGTTTCCCACCATTAAAATGTGGAAATCTAAAAACCCAGAAACACGTCATCATTTAAGTCCCTTCATTCCCATTATTAAGTTTGAAATTTCTAAAAAAGCCTTTCTTAACTTAATGCGCAGGTTATAAAATAAACCTATGTTCCAAATTTAAGCTTCCTAGACTTAGTAGTTTTGGTTGTACGTTGATAGATCAGTGTGGACAAATGACAGACAGATAGACAGACAAACAAACACAAAAAGTAGCTTATGACACTCTTGACAACCTTCTTTCACGTCTGCAAAATTTCATTAAAATATGTTCAGCCGTATTGGAAATTAGCTCGAATAGACAAAATTGAATTGAAAAGACACATAGACGTACAGACAAACAGACGGACAAAAAGTAGCTAATGTCAAATCTCTTGACAACCTTCTTTCCCGTCTGCAAAGTTTCCTTAAAATCTGTTTAGTCGTTTTGGAGATTAGCTCAAATAGACAGATACACGTACAGACAGACAGACGGACAAAAGTAACATTTGTTAGTGTTGACGACCTTCTTTTCATACTTGTGACGTTTCATTAAAATCGGTTTAGACAGATTGACGTACAGACAGACATACAAAAAGTTCTGTATGTCACTTTTGACTACATCCTTTCCATATGTGTAAAGTTTCATCAAAATCAGTTAAGCCGTTTTGGCCGAAGCCGATTTGCTCGAATAGACAGGCAGTTCGTTTTCATATATATAGCCTATAATTCTCCCCTAGATTCAGGCTATCAAAGGCAAAAAGAATTTTTCCAATCCAACGGGTAGTTTCAGTGATAAGCGCATTCAAACAAACAAACAAACTCTTCAGCTTTATAATAAGTATAATAATCTATTATTTAGATTAATAGATTATAAGATAATGACAAAATAAGATATTACTGAAAACCGTATCAAAGTCTATTGCGTGGATTGGAAGTAAAAAGTTAACGAACAGAGGCAAACAGCGAATTTATTTTCTCCCGCTATAGTTTTCATATTTCGATAAAAACTGCTAAGATATTAATTTAAATTGTATGGTGTAAAGGGCAATTATAATATGCATGAAATGCTTGAGACAAATAACGTATTTAATTTGATAAGGATTAATATCACGATTAAAAAACATCTTCGCAAATAGTGCATTATATTAAAACAAATTTGATTGTCATAAAAAAGGTTATAGTAAGTTAACCTTAAAAGATACACATATGCTGTTGTGCGGACTTTTGGTTAGAACATTTATAGGGGAACAATTCCGTAATACATGATTTTTGCTTAACATTAACCGTTTACGTAGCGCGCGCGACGGATGCTCTCAAAAAGAATAATTTTTCCAGTTTTTGCAACATTTTTTTTTTAATGCTCCACTCCTATTGATCGTAGCGTGATGTAATATAGCCTATAGCCTTTCTCGATAAATGGACTATTCAACACAAAAATAATTTTTCAATTTGAAATAGTAGTTCCTGAGATTTGCGCGTTTAAACAAACAGACAAACTCTTTAGCTTTATAATATTAGTATAGATAACATTCGAAATGGTTTATATGCAGGTACTTTTTGCTGAAACTAATATTGGGTACACCCATTCAAACTTCCAGTCTTCATTCTCCCCACTCCTTTAAGAAAACCGATACTCCCATACTTTTCACCTCCCGTTTCCCACCCTTAAAATGTGGAAATCCAAAAACCCTGAAACACGTCATTATTTATTTATGTAAAAATTTTTATGTTTCTAACTTTAAAGAACAAAGACTCTCATACAAAGCCCCTCCATCCCTCCTTCCTTAAATTTGAAATTTCCATATAGTCCTTTCTTAAAAAATTAATACTCACGTTATAAAATAAACCACTGTTCCGAATTTCGGCTTCCTAGACTTAGTAGTTTCGGCTTTATCTACGTTGATATATCAGTGAAGACAAACGACAGACAGCCACAAAAAGTAACTGATGTCACTCTTGACAACCTTCTCTCATGTCTGCAAAGTTTAATTAAAATCAGTTCAGCCGTTTTGGAGATTAGCTCGAATAGACACATAGACGTACAGACAGACAGACGGACAAAAAGTAGCGTATATCACTTTAGACCACCTCCTTTTCATACCCGTGAAATTTCATTAAAATCGATTTAGCCGTTTTAGAGATTAGCTCGAATAGACAGATGGACATGCATACAGACATACAAAAAGTAGTGTATGTCATTTTTGACTACTCTCTTTATACATCTGTGAAGTTTCATCAAAATAAGTTTAGCTGTTTTGGAGATTTGTTTGAATAGACAGACAGACAGATAGTATTATTTTATACATATAGCTTATAGCCTTCCTCAATAAATATACTATCCAACACAAAAAGAATTTTTCAATTCGGACCAGTAGTTACTGAGATTTGCGCGTTCAAACAAACAAACTAACAAACAAACAAACAAACAAACAAACAAACAAACAAACAAACAAACAAACAAACAAACAAACTAACAAATAAACAAACAAACTCTTCCGTTTTATAATATTAGTATAGATATGGCAACTTGTTTATGTATTAATTTATTTCAGGATTTTTAGAAAACAAATTACAATTTATTTCTAATATTTATTCTATTTATTATTTATATTATATCTTGGTACAATAACATTCTGAGTTTGAAATTTCATGTTTATAATTTAAGTATATATATATATAATAATTATAGTGACATAATAATATACCAGATGCGATTTTACCCTTCTGCCAAGTATAACTAAATGTCCGGAATTCAAAATGAAACCATAAATTTTCGATACAAAATAAAATACGTTTATTTTTATTTTTGTAAAATTAACGAATTTTCACCGCTATCTGCGGTATCACTGAATGCGTTTCGGGGTCAATAACCTTGTGTGAACGTCTAAACAGGTATTGTGTATCGGCGATATGACATGCTTGCATGTGATGAAATGAAAATTTTAACATTTAATAAAATCTATATGAAATAAGTTTTCCATCCGAACGACTGGGAAATCCTATGAAACGTGTGTTCTCCTGTTGAACTTTTATATACTTGCCCACCTAGTATTACAATCAATCACAATACTTGCAAAATGAGTTCCACATTGGCCTACCGAAGTGTGAAAAGCTACAAAATTTTGCTTATCATCTTCACACAGGGGCTAAGTTAATATTTACATCCGTTACAGAGAGTTTAAATTTTCTAGTTGAGGTTCTTTATTTGCTCTTGCGTGAAAAATAGGCTGGAGTTGAGTCTGTTGCAACGAGCATAAATGCGATCTAGGTTTTGAGGTAATTTAATTCGTAAATCACTATATAGGTATATATTAATTTTATGAACCTGCGGACATCGATCTTGTATGGAAGTGATACATATAATATTGATTTAATTGACGCGAATCATTGTTTAAAAACTACTGGATCGATTTCTGGTTTTACCATAGGGTTTTACGCATTACATTGGTATCAACCCAGAGCAAGTTTTTTGGCAAATTTTACAGATAATGACCACCAGGTAGCGATACATTTTGTTTCTTTAAATGGACGAGGATTTCGATGCGGTTTTTTTTATTAGACATAGGTATTACTTTACGTATCACATCAGAGCAACAAAGCACAAAGCTTAAACATGTTTTACAGTTTTGGCCATCAGGTGCACTGCAGTTGATGCATTTAGACGATTGGCCGATTTCTATCCAGTTTTTGTATTTCACAAGGAAAAATAAGAAGAAGAATAATATAAAATAAATTTATTTAATTACTTCACTCTTTTTAAAGGGCCACCTGTTATATATGTGTTTTTGCTTACATACTTAAAGACTTTTCGTCATGGATTCATAAATTTCTAGCAGCACTTATGTCCTCGTTAGATACAAACAGCTGCACTGAAAAGTTATCATGAAATCCTAACTAGCCATTGTTATTTTTTTTTTAATATTGTTCGCGCGGTTTCTCTCATAATCAAATTCCCGAAAGCATAGACAGACGGACGACCGTTTCACTCAATCAACAAGAGTTGCGAGGATACGTCCCACTGAACATTTTACATAAATCTTTTTCATACAAGCAAAAATTGCGCCATCTACCATCATCATCATCAGCCCATTTTACCCCACTGCAGGGGCTTAGGCCTCCCCCAGAGTGAGGAGGGGGTTTGGAGCTTAATTCCACCACGCTACTCCATCGCGGGTTGGGGATTGTAACGACCGCCATCTATTGACAGCGTCCGGGACCGACTGCTTAACGTGCTCTTCGAGGTACGGAGTCAGTGATAGTTAATGTACTTGAGTCATAAAAACTCATTGGTACACGCCCGGATTCGAACCATGGCCTTATAAATTTGAGACAGGTTTCTTGCGCTCTGAGCTATCATGACAATAAACAGTTTGAACTAATAAATACTATATAATCAATATAACCTTGTAAGAAGCGCCATCTTATGGACTTCGTTAGTAAAATTATCGTTTAGTCGATGGTTTACAAATATGTTTATTTAATTATTCAACCAATTAAACATGCAACAAACATAATGTTAGATTACTTATTGATGATATGATATCCCATGACCGTTTTTAAGTTTTGTATGATAGTTTTTGCAGCCTTTTACAACGCAATTTGGATTTTTTTATGAGAAGCAATAACAAACGAACGATCGCACCACTCGCGGACAACTAAGCGCGTTGGCCTTAAACTGACATTTTAGGGCTAGCGCACTAGGGACATTTTAGTTTCGTCGTTGGCTCGGTCCTTATATACAGTTTGGATTCCAACCCTCCAGAGTCCCGTTATATTTAAAATCTGCTGGTATTCAATAAAGAAACTATATTTTTATTTGTAGCCGTTTTCAAGAAAATCAATTTCTAATACTACTTGGTTTACAAATAAACACCCAACCCTAATTAAAGCTAAAACTAATCCCACCGAAAGCGGGAAACAGCCTTGAAATCGTTTGAAAGGGCGATGCCCATTGCGCCATATGCGATTGACCCAAGCTATGGTTATGTGACTATAGAGTGCATCAAAATGAAATATATATCATTGTAATGCTAAAATAAAAATGAATCATGAAATATTCATGAAAGTGGGGTTTTTTTTCGTTTTTATATTTCAAAATATATGTGGTGCCATCTAGTAACATATAACCAAAAACACATATTTGTAATTTCAGTGAGTATAATTATTTCCATGGATATTTTACATTTAAAAGAATAGACATTTTAATAAAAAATATTTTTATTATTAGTTTAAGTTCTACGACAGGGAATTAAGATACAGGTCGTGACAGAAAAAATGCAACAATTATTTATATTGATAGACGACAATAAAAATGCTAAATTAATTCAATTTTTATTAAAGTACATCATACTTAAAAATTAATGTAATGTTTTTATTATAGATAACTTAATAATAAAAAATGCAATGAATTATTTGTGTTCATTTCTGTGCTATTGTGCTAAAGCTACCGCTCCGGACCAACTGACCACCAAAAGTCACCACTAGTGGTCAGTTGGCACTTCAATTTCTCAACTGGCTACCAGTGATCAAATGACACGATAGTATTCCCATTTCACCACCAGTGGTGTGAATTGTCCCATTTGACCACTGCTGATGAATTGGGCATAGAATTGCACACTGTCTATTAAAAATATATAACAATCCATTTTCTATTCTGTTTCAAAATTGATGTATCTTAATCAGGCGTGTATGTCGAGGTTACATTTAATAAAAATGATCAATTATTGTAGTAGGAAGGAAATTATTTGATAAAATAATGTTTTTTACTTTTTGTGATAAAAATATTGGTTATTATTTTTATGCACCATAGTTAAAAACAGTCATAAACAGTCATTCAATAAACTACTGTGCTTATTTTCTAATGTTTTTTTTTCTTTTCTGTGTGGGTCCTTTGTTTCATCTGGGCGTAATCACTACATATAATAAAACAAAGTCCCCCGCCGCGTTTGTTGCTTGCCAGTCTGAACACGATAAACTCAAAAACTATCGAACGGATTGTCATGCTGTTGACGCCAATAAACAGAATGATTAAAGGTGTATAATTCATTAATGTTTTGTATTAATTGGTTAAAATATGACGATGATTGTAGAAGATGTCAGAAAAATCAACCCGATGAGAGCTCTCATCGAAAACGCTGCCTAATTTATCTCTTTGAGATATAACAAAGCAATGTATGGAGGAATCGATTCTCTTTTATAGGTCTATAGAAAAGTTCGTGGTGGGTGTTTGTCTATTTTTAAGGATAGTTTATTATACTTATTTTGATGTTTGAAAAAAGTGTCACATACACTGTGGTAATTGGAAAGCTATTTACAATCATACAATATTTATTAAGCCTTAACATATTAAATACATTAGTTTACATCCCCAAACAAATTGGAATTATAAGATTTCTCTCTGCATCATTTTGTGCAGTCATATGCCGTGGCACATATTACATGGTCAAACTATCATGTACAGTATTCATTTTAGGCTCTAATGTAGCCCTAGGTATGCTAACGAGACTAAATAGTCTATTGTGGCTGTCCAAGGTACGAGCTTTGCTAAACTAAATAAAAATAAATAACTAAACCTAGTTTCGACTCCTTCAGTTGCTGCCTGATTGAAGGTGTTTGATTTAATATTACATCGAATAGCGCAGAATTCATGCCAAACCAATAATGACACAAGTGAAGCCTTATATTTTTAATATTATTAAAATCAAGTGTCTTATTAGCACAACTTGATAGATGAGAAATCATATCCTCCACTTGTTCACAAATTAAGTGGGCATTATCATCATGCCATACAATCCATCCACTCATGATATTCTAAATATTGTGAGCAAATGCGACAAAGCGATGGAACATGTAATTTTTAACTAGTTTTCCGCGGTTTCGCCCGCATGCACTACACATTTGTACCCGGACAGCTAAAGGGACGCGACGCTCCAGGACATTGTGACCCTTTCTAGAACATTCTGAAACTTAACTACCTAAAAAATCTCTATACCTAATGTCATCAAAATCCATTTTTTTAACGTATACTACAGTAAAGTTACGTATATATTTAGCCATTTTACCATGAAGAATAGTAATCCTAGAGGTCAGTCTCTCTCATGTCTCATATATATATGAAAAGCCAGAACTAACAGACAGACAACCACACGGACAATAAAATACCTATATCACTCCTGACAACCTATCTTTAACGTCTGTATAGTTTCATTAAAATCGGTTTAACCTTTTAGGAGTTTAGCTCGAACAGACAGATTGACAGGGAAACAAAAATAGCGTACGTCACTCCTTACACCGTTCTTTTCACGACTGCAAAGTTCCATTAAAATCGGTTCAGCCGTTTCGGAGATTATCTCGAACAGACAAACAGACAAAAAGTAGCCTATGTCACCCCGATAATGCCCTCTGCATATCTGCAAAGTTTCATTGAAATCGGTTTAGCCGTTTTGGAGATTAGACAGACAGACAGACACTACGACTTTATTTATTATATCATAGATATAAATGTAGGCATCAGTGGAGGTATCGGTTGATCGAGGAATCTGTGGCAGCATTGGGGGAGGCACCAGCAAAAGAAGGCATCGGCGGAGATCTTGGAGGTAGAGATAGGGGTGCTGTAATCAGCACTCCAACATCTGCATGAGTCTCTTCCACAGGAGATGGTATTTCCTGAAAAATTAAAATGCATATATTCGCAAAATAACATTCTAATAATGACAAAGATAGCTTTTTGACCCGATTAAGACAAAGTCATAAGGAGGATGATATATTTTGTACATATATATGTGAAAGATGTAGTATGTACAAATACATGCACTTTCCCCAGGAAATTATTACTAAGAAATAGTAAAATTACTTAATTAACAAAAATATAAACTTAACTGTCGTATAAAACCAACTAAGTGCAAGTCGTGTGAAGCCGGGGGGTCGCTTGAATATATTAATAATAATAATAACGTATACAACAACGTCTAGGTCCCAAACTAAGCATTAGCTTGTGTTTTGGGTACTAAGCGAAGACACCACATACATATAACAACCAAGACCCGATACCAGTATAACATTCATCATATAAATACTGACTTAACCTGGGATTTAAACCCAGGACCTCCAGCTTCTTAGGCAGAGTCGCTACCCACTAGGCAAAGCGGTCGTCAGTTATTATCCTCAGTCAGAAGCGTGCCTTGCAAGTTAAGTTATAATTTACGTTTATTAAGTGATGGCAAAAGCATATTATACTTACATCAGGATGATTTTGTACATTCTGTACTACCGCATTGTCAGAAGGACTCTGGTATTCATATGCATGAGCACACGAGATACCCATCTAAAACACGGCCTGCATGCTTTTTTCCTTTGTCTTATCTGAAACATTTAAATACTTTAAATAACATATATAAAAACAGTAGGTAAAACAAAAAAAACCTGAATGTAAAAAAAATATGAACTGAAAAAAGAATAATATGTTTCATAATCTACAGAAATTGAATTTTGTTTGATCAAGTTGGGATGCACTATGCAATGTAATTTTGTTTACAACCAAATTAAACAAAAAATTAAATATAATTGCTGACGGGACAAACCAATAACCAAATATGGTGGTGACCTTTAAGTGAAAATCTATTTAAATTTTTCTTACAAATATGTTTTTTATTTATTTGTCCGTGCATGCAATACCTTTCAGCATTTAAGTCATATATTATAGTTTATTTTATTACTAATATTGATAATGAGATAATATCCACAAGAGACTGATCCGGAATGGTGATTTGTAGATTGTGGGCATTTACAATATACTGTTCTTAAAAAGTGTATAATTGATGTTTACCCACTTTCAATAATGGTTTTAAGTTTGACTTCATGAAACATGCACTTTATATGATTTTGGATATAATTTTTGAAGCAAAGCAGCAAATTCGGGCAGCAGTGGTCGCAATTTAATTTATTTTACACTCTGCAACTCTGTAGACGCGATTTAAATATTTGCAGGGTCGTTTCGCACATCAGCTTTATACGACGTGTTTTAAATGCGATCATCGAGCTAGAGGCGAAGTTTGAAAACAGCAAAATGTACTTTTTAAAGTAAACTTTCCATATTTTGGCAATGTCCCCTATGAAAAGGTATAAATAATAAAATATATTTCGAGTCAAGCCAATAGTTCGTGTGCCTAAATAGGTCTTTCACGCGAGGTAAACACTCTGATTTTCATTACGAATATGAGAAAAGTAAATAAAAATGCGTTAAATCCATATCTGAATTTGATGAACTCATTTGTACACATGAGCGAGGCATGTAATTTTTGCATTTTCTAGAAATATGTTATACTTATTAAGAAAAACTAATAAGTGAAAGAATTTAACTGATGTCTACAAAAATTCCTAAAATACCAATTTTTAAAATAAATCGTACCATGACGTCACTCGCTTACATTACGATGGGCTAACGTAGATAATTTAGCGTAGCGGCACCGAATGACGTCACGAGCGGATCGTAAAAACGCATACTTTGATTTGTAATATTATTATATTTATTTATTATATTATCTCCGGTAAAGACCGATATTTTCCCAAAATTCAAAACAGTTTGGTCATCAGTTTGTTATACTCTAGCGTGTCAAATAGTGTATGATACATAATTTTGTTGAAGAGGACGCGCTCATTTTACCAGCCAGTAGTTTTTATCATTGATGATAATGAATATTTCGCTTAAATCTATGTGAATTAAATAATAATTTAGTTATAAGTAAATCATAAGTATTAAGTCATATTACAAAATTTTTTATATTATTTTTTAATTACAATTTTACTCCGCGAATTAACAGAGTGGTTGTACGGTACGGTACGTGTACGGTACAGCTGCACAAAAAGTTGGGATATGGATTACAGAGTTTTAAAATTTTTGACACCAGTGAAATCGTTCCTTAAAGATGAAAAATCCTATTTTCATCACTATGATTCGGTAACTTCAAGCGTACTTTACGAATATGAGACATTAAAAAGTAATTTTATATTAAAATTAGCGCAGTAACTTGTCACGTTACACCATAGATTGATAACAACACCACACGTAGTAAACACTTAACGCCCTCTGTCGTCAAAGTTTCAAGTGATCTTTCTCATTGTCCCAAGCTTACTCGATCCGAAATTTATCACTAACCCCTTTTTCCCCTTTTCCCCTCGAATGTCAAATTTCCAATTTAAGCGCTCATGAAGAGAGATGGGCATCTTATAGGAAAACGATTAACCTCCTTTGCACCACCTTCGGGAATGAGTTTAGAGAAATCCTTTCTTTGTGGCTGAATACATCACGTGAGAAAAGCGTATCCAATACTTTAATGCTACTTCGGCCAAAGTGTGAATGTTAAGTATGAACACTTTTGCTTAATTATGTATATTAAAACATGTAAATCTGAAAAAAACTATTTTACTACTTAAGGTGTCATACTAAAGTTGCAAAAATAGTGATTTATTAGGTAATTAATTTAGGTAATACTTGCTTAAAAATATATATATATATTTAGCGGTTCGAATAAAAATAGGATTTCGCCCCCAAGATATTTTAATTTTATAAAGCCCCATAGGGCCATGGTTCGAACCCGGGCGTGTACCAATGAGTTTTTCTGACTTAAGTACACAATATCACTGACACCGTGCTTCGGGGGGCACGTTAAGCAGTCGGTCCCGGACGCTGTCAATAGATGGCGGTCGTTCCAGTTCCCAACCCGCAGTGGAGCAGCGTGGTGGACTTAAGCTCCAAGCCCCCCTCCTCACCCTGGGTGAGGCCTAAGCCCTTGCAGTGGGGTGAAAATGGGCTGATGATGATGATGATGATGATATTTTAATTATAACCTAAAACTTATTAGGTGCATTATTTCGTAGTATTGCTAATTTTACTCAAACTGTTAAAAGTAAATTTAAGTCATAATTTTTAAAACGTTCATGACCCAAACAAATTGCATTTATATGTAGAAAACGATTTTACCTTTTTTAATACTGTTAGAAGTTCGCATTAGACATAGAGTAAGTTAATTGGACAGCAGCGTTTGGTTTTAATAAAGTCATAAATGTCATATCACAGTATCGAAGTGACATTACGTAACTTTGTGGGGTTGAAGAGCGGCGCGGCGCGTGAAGACCGGTGTGTGGGGGCCTTGTGCACTGAAACTTGGATTGAAACTCGCCATCTTACACGAGCTAGCTAGAAAATGAATGGTCTCAGAAGAGTGTTTCTAGTCTATTCGTACTCTTATGACATTGGACAAACAAATAAACTACCTAAGTCCTAAACACGTTTACACGATACAACGTATACAAAGCAAAGCTATTGACCCCCCCCCCCCCCCCGGCCCCTCTTGACGCTTGAGCATGCACTGGTTTGAAGTCTGACATCTTTGTGCCTGTGGTTATTTTGTCTATCTCATCTATTATTTCTATTAACAAATAAAATTGAAGTGTGTCTATGATTTCGAAATAAAGACTTTTCCTATGCTCATATGTGTATGACGACGTAAACAAAACCAAAGTAGTAAATTTATTTTTAAAATTTTTGTCTGTCTGTTTGTCCGGGCTTATCTCCGAAAGGGCCAAGCAGCTAATTTTGATGGAACTTTAAATGGCAAGTTCAGAACATATTTAATATACCTGCCGAAACTTAAAAAAACTGTAGAAATTATTAAAACCATGAGAACAAAATAGTCAGCGCTCGCTAGTATGTAATAAATATTAAATAACAACTTAAAATTTACTCTATAAAGATTTTGTATCAATATAATAAAAATTCAATTTATTCTTTCGATCCACGTGCCAGAATATAGTTTGACGCGTTACAGTGACGGTGTTTTTTTTCTAGAAGAAGCTTATACTTTATCTAGAAGTTGAGATAAGTATTAGTGACGTAATAAATCATCCAAGATTAATGTTAGTTCCCTAGGCAGTCCTAAAAGAGTATTAGATTCGACACTCGAACTTTACTCGACGGCTTAAACTGGATTGCTTCTAAATATTTATTGAGACAGATTGCCTTCTGAAGTATCGAAAAGAATATATACGTATTTATATTGAAACATTCTCTTTATGTGTGTTCGTTTAAAAATGTTAAATAAAATAATCGTGATAGCCGAATGGTGACGAACAGGCTTCTTGTTTAAAAGGTCGTGGTTCGAATCCCAAAAACACAGGTGGAGCGCTCAATTATGATCACACATACTGCACTGTGTCCAAAAACATTACGTACGTCCCGCGCCTGCCTCACTTCCCGCCCGCGTAATGTTGCTAGATCGGGATAAATTTTCTACTGTTTTTGGGATAATCATATAAAATCAGAAAAAAGGTGTTTAATAAAAATATTTACAGATAGGTATATTTAGGGTGCGTTTATCTAACACAAATTATTTCTTGCGGGGCAGCCCTACGGTCGCCGCGTACTTGTGTTCATTTATAGTAAGTTTTAACTATTTTAGGTACTAGGCCAAAACTCACAACATTCAAATTTCCTTCAGGCGCCAGGTGTTTACTTGAGTTTAATGAGTTTTTTGGTGCAATACGAGTATAATTATAGAAAGGAAGTAGCATGACCTTCTGACACAAGTGTTCTTCATTTAATAGAAAGTTACTCACAACAACATGAAATTCATACATACCATTTTAGTTGAATAAAGGAAACAAACATTAATTTTTTTATACTTATTACAATAAATAAAACCCGGCTTCAATAAGGTAAGTTTTTAAAAGTAAGGTTAAGTAAGTAAAGTTTTTATTAGGTACCCCTTTGTTGTGTAAGCTTTTTATAATATTTTCTTTTAGAATTTGAACTGATTTGCAGAATTTTACGTTTAAATAAGTAATGTAGGCACCTAATTTCATATCTAAATCTTTTTAAATAACCGCCGTTTCTATGATTTTCACCATTTATGTGGTCATCATTTACAAGGAATATATTATTTTTTTCAATGAATTTCTTGAAAATTGAAAGAACGATTGCTAAACGTTCGATATTTGAACTTATAACAAAATCTTCATTTGAAATTTTTCGGGCATGTGCTTCTTGTAAGTAATAATATAATAATACGACATTCATGTAAGGGGCCGTCCATTAATCACGTGAGGCTTGAAAGGGGGGGGGGAGGGGTTTGACAAAAATCACGAAATGTCACAAGGGGGGAGGGGGGTGTAGTAAGATATCACTTGTATTTATTTTTTTAAACGCGCAATTTTTAAATCGAAAAGCGGTGTGTAGTGTACATCATTCGTTTATTATTTTTATACCAATCAAAAACAACCTGCAATTTTTCTGTCTACATATTTTTATCATAGTGCTTAATTTCAGAATAAAATAAGATTATACTTTATACCCGTATTTAAGGTGATATTCTAAAAGATTCTAAAAATTTAAGAATTTTTGTAGATACTAATAATACACGTGATGTTGGGTGGGGGGTGGGGGGTAGTCTTAAACCTCACCATGTATTACCAAGGGGGTTCAAGCATTTTTTAACCCCCCCTGGGTTAAAACATGCTTAAAAAAAGATCACGTGATTAATGGACGGCCCCTAATTAAGATTTTGGGAAGGGAAATAAAGTCTGCCTTTATTTTTAATCCATATCACAATCCATACCACACCTGAGGCCAATTGCTTCTACACAAAACGAACATTTTATTGATTTCGACAGGTAATAAGCAACAGTTCCCGATAATAACCTACGATATATTTTGACAGATAATGAAGCTGAGGCAATTCTAAGACAATAATTTTGCAATGCTACCATTATTTTCACTATTATAAATCATTATTGAGTAGCTTTCTCGTTGTATCACATAGAAAGTCCAAATCAGAAATATGGATATCACCAATTTCTGAGTTTGATCGTGTAGGCGATTGTGGCTGTGTATCCTGAAATGAAAAACTTTAAGTCTATCATAAAATGAAAAAGCAAAATGCTTAATCAAAAACAGAAAATCAAATGTAATCAATTAAACATAAAAATTTTAGGTAGGTAAGTGCCTACGCACATTTTCCGAAATCGAAGGTTCAGATGTTTCTATATGTGACTCAGACAATTGTGATGTCAATACCAAATGCCGAAATAGCACGCCATTATTAGATAATTCATATATTACTCCATTCACCAAAATTTAATTTTAATCGGAATGCATAGAAGATTCTTTGTATTTTCTAGGAAAAAAATGAAATTTTTGGTATAATAATAATCACTAGTTGTGAATGAGTTTCGCATTTATCAGTACGGTATTGGATTACCCACCAACCACCTACCCGCCATCAACCCGAATTGGTTCAGCGTGGTGGATTAAGCTCCAAGCCTCCTCATCCCGAGGGGAGGCCTAAGCCCCTGTAGTGGGGTATTAAAGGGATGATGGAATGGAATGAAATTGGATTATTTTATAATATAATTATGACCTACATTATGAACAGGAAAGGTGCAATATGAATAATATTTAACTAATGTATCTTGACTAATTCTACCTTAGTCAGAATAGCTGATTTCTTTAGTTTTTATAAACCACATTTCGTGTCACAAAAATATTGCTCGTCAAGGTGAATCGATCAAATTACGTTCCGCTCTGATGGTCTCAAAAACTTATCTAGCCGTGTTCTTTGTATGACTTTCATCCAATTCAATTTTCTTTGTTCTTTGTTGTTCACACAGGTGCTTTATTACTCAAACAATAGAGTATTCTAAACAGGTATTAAATAAAAAGTACATAAAATTTTCGATGGAACTGGCAACACTCACAAAATGAACGCGCCATTTTTTAAGTCAATCACAGTATGTAAAACAAATTCAATAATTAAATAAATCCACTTTTGAATACGTTACTTACAAGTGAAATGTGATCCCATCCGATTTCTTCGTAAGCCCAGCAGCATTTTTGCATGTAGGAACGACACAAGACAACATTTTAAAATTAAAATTGACACTTGTGCTGTACATTATAACGCGGTAAGTGCAACGGAGTGACTAATCGCAACAAAGTGAAACCACTCTATTTAAGAGTGGTTTTTGTTTCTTCAGTTTCACGCTTACAGGCGCCTTCTGTTTATTCTGAGCCCAAAAATATATCTATCATTGGCTTCGTGCTTAAGAGAGCACGTCAAGTAGTTGGTCTCGATTGCCATCATCAGATTGCAGTCGTTAAAATTAACCAACCCTCACTGAAGCAGCGTGGTGAATTGAGTTCTAAGCACCCTCATCAAGAGAGTAGGTCTAAGCCTTAAGTAAGGCATAATAGCCTGATATGGTTTGCTAAATAAATAATGCTATTGGCAATTTTGGTAAGGAGAGTTGTGAAATTGAACGAAACTTTAAAATTTAAATATCGTTATGAACAGAAACTATCTGCAAAAATGTGTTGAGTTCATCAATAAACTACCATAAAACACTAACTTATTTATTTTACTAAATATTTAGACATTATTAATTAATTATTAAGTATACATTTTAATTTTAAAAATAAATTATGACAAGTTCAACAAATATGAAAATCGTAGTACACAACACAAGTAATTTTTTAACTTAAGAAAAAAAAACAAGTATACAATATAAAACAAAATTCATTTAAAAATATACATTTATTATAAATTAAAATCATTATAAAGTATCGAAATTGCTATGCACAGTAAATATTTCCAGGCTATAATTTTTCCTCTGGGACATCTACAAAACTAAATGTAAAAGCCGTCACATCTTCTAAAATTTACTGCAAGCAACCGCAAATAAACGCCACCGACAGTCATATGTGAGCTCAACGTTTGCTCTTATATCTGTTCTCAAAGTTGCCAAAAAAGAGCGAATTCCTCACCCTAATACATAACGCTCTCACGCGAGTTACGCAAAAGTTTTCGCCGACGCAATTAATTTCGCCGACGTCGTGTTTGAGTTTCCCGTCACGTATTTTTTAGGCCTTCATAAACGCTTCACGACGAAAATTGTTCTTGGTAATTATTTAACGCAAACTATTCATTTTAATTCCGTCGAGATGTTTGACCGGCTTGATGAAGTTTTGAATTTGCTGGTAAGACGTCGTGAAATTACAAATGATTGGGTAGCATTTCAATAGTAATGTATTTAAAATTAAATGAAACCAAATATATAAAGATATTCGAGTAGACACGTACTAGTATTTTTCAATCTTCAATATTATGTTACAGTTGAGTTCATAATTTAGCTTCTACTGAGAAGAACCGACAAGAAACTCAGCAGTTACTCTTTTTAAATTCTTATAAGTATCAACAATGAGTATATAGAAATAGCATGTGAAGGACCCGTGGTCCCACCGATTTGACCTATTGGTAAGATCATGGTATACCACTATTTATCCGTGGTCCTACTGAACTACGGGCGATTAATAGTATTGATGTTATTCTGTATTTTTATCAACTAAATAACTAAAATTCACATTTTTTTCTCCATTTAGAATACAATTCACTTTGAGGACCCTAAAACGTTCGAAATCATTTTGCATATCATTGGTGCATAGTTGTATACCGCGGTCGTACCAGTAGATCAAATCGGTGGGACCACGGGCGCTTCACCAAATACCAAAAACTTTATCACTTTGACAAATTTAGACAAAATAGGGACATAAAACAAAATAAAATCCAAACATGTTAATTGCTTAGGATGACATCCCGACATCTGTGTTACTTAAATAATCATCTACTGTGGAAGTAGGCCTTTTCAGTTCAATATTTTTTTACAATTTTAAATTTATGCAATGACAATTTTTTTATTTTTGAAGAAATAAGTTATAAATGCGTTACCCTTGTTCCTTGAAAGAATTATGGTCTTTTTTCAAACCATGTGACGCCATCACTAGCTTGTGTCTCTTTCTTAGAGTACCTATTTTATTTTTTAGAATTTACCAGATATTTAAAAAAAAATCACCTGACGTTGAAATTAGCGCTGTAACGTCATCTGGACAATCGAGCTTTTCCGCTGCTTCTCACTGTAAAAAACATAAAGCAAAAAGTAAGTGTAAAATAATTAGGTAAGTCACTATATTAAATGAAACTGTAATCCTCATGATACAATCAAAAAATTATGATTTTATTTAGTCTTAAATAATGCGAACAATAAATACTGTCCAGATGAGGTCACGGTGACATTTTATTAACCGATTTTAAAAAATTGCACACTGAATGTTTTTTTTATTTTGAGTGAATAAACTTGACTTCAACTATATTTTTTGACTAAATTTTCAGAAAAAATTATAAAATTGAAATATTAAGAATTTTTGTTCAAGCCCATTGTAAATCAAAAGTAATATAGAAAAAATTGAATTGATTATTTTTTGACACAATTTGAAATTGAATTTTGATCAATAGAGTAGTATCGTATGTTTATATTTTCAAAAATATATTTCTATCATTTTCTTTAAGAACATGTTTTCTTCAAAATATTTAGCAGCATGGATTCTACCATATAACATATCATATATACCATAAGACACCATACCATCAGCTCATTGATGCCTCCACTGCAAGGGCTTGAAGATTAACCCACCACAATGCTCCAGTGCGGTTGGTGGATTTTAACGACGGTCATATATTGGCTACCGGCACTGACGGCTTAGCGTGCTCTCCGAGGCACAGAGCCAGTGAAAGTTATGTACATCAGTTAGAAAAACTCATTGATACATGCCCTGGGATTCGAACCACGATCTTCTAAATAAGAAGCTGGCTCGCCACCGCTCGGCTATCACGGCTCCCCGAGAGAGATGCCTTCCCATACCTCGAATTTCATGATTCATCGCCTGTAAAAGCTCAAGGTCCGACCCTTGGCGAAACTGCGAACCATTCCAGCTACCATAGTAACAACTTTAATATTTGACCGAGTCCAAGGAATTTCAACTCAATGATGTTACGCTTTAATCTTCAGAAGGCACTCGCCGGACTAATTTCATTTTTGCTCACCCTTTCATGAGGCCCACTGTGAAAATTGTTCGAGCGAGTAATTCATGAAGTTCCCGGCGCCCCGAAATATCTGGCTCGATAAAAGAATATTGCATTCAGTTCAGGAATAATGAGGAATTTCCTTGCAATAATGGGAAAATTTACCAAGTTTAATGTCCTGGGAATTGTATGGTATAAGCGGGCGCGCCTCGGAAATTTGTTCGTGAGCCCACAATTGGATTAGAAGTTGCGTTAGAATAAATAAGTACGGCTGTAAAGATAAATTATTTATTATTAATTAATCGAAGTTTACTCTCGGCAAAATTATTTTAATTTCATATTACGTAATTTAGCATTCTGCAAACTTATCTCTGGACCAACTGCTTTTATTCTGTAAATTATTTTAGTAAAAAGTTACACAATTAATTCCCAAGTGTCATGGGTTATGTTTCATTGTATACTATGTCGTAGATGGCGCTGCAATAGATATGTTTCCTCAAAACGATTTTTATAATCATCAGCATACTTATACGTATGTACAACGTTGCGTACAAACTGAAATACTAAAAAATCAATAAACAAATTAGTATTTGTAGTAGATGTAGATTTTCCACGTCATAGAATCTCAAAATATTACTTTTTAGCTGTTTATAATGTTTACTTTTTATTCTAGAAAGTTCTAGAATTTTCTATTTAGTGTAAATGTCCTTGAACGTTGACTTATAGTTCAAGGTTAAATTGTGAAGTCCACTTGGGATAAGCTGGGGACGGATATCTTATGTTACATAGCCTTAGGGTGTAAGTTACAGAGTAGGCCATAAAAATAAGTCTGGGATTGCGTCGGAAATTGCCGAAAGCTTAAACTTCTAAATAGTGAAATGTCAAATTTTTAAAAATTGTAGCAATTTCCCAGGGGATTCACTTTTCAGTTGTGAAATAGTAAGGAAAGAGCGGGAAGAAAGTGATAAATACAAGAGAAGAGAGAAATGGAATCACCCCTTTACACTATTAATTAATATAGAAAAACTACTATTGGATGTAATTAGCACCTATGCGCTAATCTCATTTGTGTTAAAGGCAAAATAATACAAACATGTAGTCCACGAGGCAAAGTACTCGTACTACTAAAAAACTAAAACATAGTTTTGTATGTACGTACATGGAAGTTAATTTCGAAAAAAAAATATTAGAATTGACCAAGTAGATCTGCGTAAACTAAAATTTTTAATTATCTTGTTTTTTTGTTTCTTTGTCTGTACGTCCGTTACTCAAAAACCACTGAACCGATTTTAATAAAATATTTAAATCTACAGAGATATTTTTAGGACCAAAACTAAATATAAAGTTTGTTCAGTTTTAGGGTTACAAAATTAAGCCTTACTCATCGGACGTCCTAAGCAATAATAGTTTATAGCAAACATAGGGCCAAGCCTCAATCACGGGGGTGCTGCGTTGGACTGAAAAGGGCGTAAAACCGTCCAGTACCATCTGTGTACCGTCTGGACTGCGACGAATATACACGCTGTATTTTATATGTAAGACCGTATTAAAACAAGTGATAAAGTAGGTTAATGAGCATTTGACTTCAAATCCAATCAAATATCTTTATTTTTTAGTTATGTATGTACATTGATGTATCAATATAACTAGATGGGCTGTCCGCGTTCTAAAGTGTTCGCGCAGAAAATCATCCAAAATGAAATAAGTCCACCAACCGGCTTTTAGTCAGTGTAATGGCTTAGCGTCGAATAAACGTGCGCGATACCGACTTGTGTCATAAAAATTTGTAAAACTACTCGTCAAACGGTTATTTGATTATTTTTTAATGTAACTTGAACATTATCACGATTTAATTCTCGTCACAATCCCGTAAACAGTGTGACACGTCCGACCCGTAATAAGTACTTGCATGGACTGACGCACACATCGGAGCGGTCGCGGGTGGCATCGACCCATGCACGTTGCGGACGCTTTTATTTCGCTTTTGTTTACCGACTACAAAACCTTATTATTAAAATTAATAAATCAATGGGTATGTATCATAATCTTGAAATAGGTACGTCACGAAAGTAGTCTGATACCTACTTTATAATAAGCTTTTGAATAAAGCTTTCGTCTTATTGTAGTTTTAAGCTTGTTAAGGGGTAAATTTTGAATGTCAACTGGGATCTTATTGTAAAAGCGCATACATTGTTCATTCCTATATTTTGTGATTTTACTGGGCGGCTAAAGTGATTTAGAAGTTTATCTTTGTTTCTTGTATTAACATTACGCAGATCAATAATATTTTTGACAAAGCATATTTTTTTACATAGGTAAAAATATTGTTATTTTTAAATATATATTGAGAAAGGAATGTCATTATGTTAATTCCCTTAAACTTATCTCTAAGTGATAATTTAGGCCCTCGTTTGACCTAGATTATTACGTTAGTTACTGTCACGTTGACGTCAATACACCGTACAAAAACAATATTAACAGTAAAAAAGCGTAATATCGAACAAAAGTTATGTCGATGTTTTTAAATTATAATGTGTACGATATAGTGAAATCCGTCGAAGAACTAAAGTTTTCAACATAGCCGAAGTGATTAGCAAGCTGAAGTGGCAATGGCCCGGTCAAATTAATTTGCCGTAGAACCGACAACCGATGTGGTAGACGAATTCTCGAGTGGACGCAACGTACCGGGAAGCGAAGCGTCAGACATGGTAATTGGATGCGAAAGGCGGAGGACCGTGTGTGATGGTGAGGCTTGGGAGAGGCCTATATCCTGCTGTGGAGAGATACAGGTTGATGATGATCATGATGTCAATGGTATATATTTTTTGATTTATACATTTTTATACATTTGAAAACTTACGAATCTTAGTTGAGTAGAGTATTTATAGCTATTTATTTCTTTATATTACTACGGCATGGGTTTTTGTATGAAGTTAATCCCCTCGACTTCTCGATCCCTTTTGTTAATGAACATCGAACATCACTTACATTCCACTTCTATTTCCCATTAATTATTATTTATGACGGATCTGTAGTAGGGGAAATATGAAAACTTCGCTATACGTTCTTGTGCTTATTGCGGAGACACATATAATATTAGAAATAGGTAAACTTTACACTTTACTAGCTTGCCGCCCAAGATTCCGCCTGCGTAGATTGGGATCGCTAAAGGTCGGGATGTTCCAGTATTTTTTTTGTTCAGAAAACTTCAAAATATGCTGATATCTAAAAAAAATTGGAGCTTGTGGGTCAGTAAATCAACCCAAAAAACAACAGTATTATCAAAATAATATTTTATCAGGTGGCTTAAGTCGTCTCAAATAAAATTGATTTTCAATTATTCAAATCAATCCAATTTATTCTCAAATAAACATAAACATGATATACGACGTATTCGGCTGAACGTAGTACAAACTTAGGGAGCTTGTAGAGTTTACAGAACTAAACAAAGAGATTAAAAAAATCACTTCAAGTATGTTTTTCTCAGTAACGGTTAGTTTTCGCCATCTGCACACCTGAAACTTTTTGTTTAGTTTGGTAAGCTTTACACGCTCAAGTTTGGACTACGTTCAGCCGAACACGATGTATGTTTTTTTTTTCTAAATTTTCCTCAAAATCGATTTTTATTCGTCTACTGGTTTTAAATACAAATTCACACTCAGAAAAATGTTTGTTGTTTCTCCAACAAAAATATGTTCGACCACGTTCATCTTTTTTTTGATTAATTTTCGGGTATTAAATGTTTAACTAAAGATTTTGAAAAGTATTGTATTATAATATATTAATAAATAAATTATAATAAATTTTAATAAAGTAATCTATTATACAACTGTGTGTGGTGTCTTCGCTTAGTACTCAAAATACAAGCTAATGCTTAGTTTGGGACTTAGGCGTTGTTGTGATTGTGTGTGTTATTATTATTATTATTATTATTATTAACTACGTCATGACCTTGTGAATATTTTATACATTTTTGAACACGGTTAAGGCTCCGATTACAAATGGCACGCAATTTGATTTCCGAGAGTAAATTGTGCTGAACCTTGGTTATGTAAACACTTGTTTTGCTGGAAAATTTGATCTGAGATAAAATTAGATAAAATTAGATTAGATGAGCAAAATAAATGTTTGTTCTTTTAAAATCTTACGAAATTTGTTCTTTGAGGTCAAATTCCGTGCAATTAGTTTAGTTATAGTTAGCAACACTTCTTTGTCTTGAAATTTTATGTAATTTGAGGTCAAATTAAATCAAATACCAAGTATCAAAATCTTTTTTTTTATGGACTTGACATTCAAACAAATTCTATCCCTGAGATCCATATCATACCAGCCCATTATGCCCTACTGCAGAGCTTAAGCCTCCCCTCGGGATGAGGGGACTTGGAGCTTAATCCACCTCGCCACCCTGAGGTCAAATGAGATAAAACTTTAATGCACGGAAAACGTTTGTAATTCGAAGTATTTTTCTTCTTGCCGGCGCAGCGTGTTATATTTTTGTACAAAATATTTTCAAACATTTGAACTTAAACTACAATGTTTTAATAAAATAGTTTCAAAGTTTTGACGTTATGACGTCTGATTGCCGCCATTTTGTTTTCCTAAATTCCCGTATCCATGTTATTTATTGTAGGTAAATGTCCTCGTTAGGTAAAATCGCGCCTCTTCGCTCTTATGAAGTCTAACTGCGTCGACGGACCAAGCATCGTAAAGCATTTGTATGTAGCATCATGGTAGAGCGTGTAAAGCATTTATATGCAGCGCCAACCCGGGCAATCCTGGCGCCCTAAAGAGACTGGTACGGCGCCCTTTTAAGAAAATTCGTGATGAAATAAAACAACGATGTTAAGAAATTAAATGTGTAATAAAAAAATTTGACTACTTCTTTATAACATAAAGGAGACTAAAAGTAAAAGTGTACACACTTTTCATGAATGTATTATATATCTGGATAGATAGTCAACGTCGTCTAAACAATTAACTATAAATTAAACATAAACACCATGTTTGAAATTAGTTTTTTAACTTAGCAACGGTCCTGGGTTCCAGCACCATTCAGCCATTCAGCTGAGTCCATAGACCTACACCATCTGAGTGTTGCTAGTACTTAAATTCAAAATTTCCTTGAAATTAGTCAACTCGAATAAAGTAAAGGCTGTTTCGTGTCAGATGCACAGTGACGGCTGATCTTTTATAATAATAATAATAATAATAATAATAATAATAATAATAATACATGGGACTTCCCAACACGCATCTTTTGACAGCGAGAGGGTAGTGATTGGGTGAACTATTGAATAAAACGGATCATGGGTATTCCCCAATTGCAACAATTACGCAAGGATTACTCAGACACATTGTTTTTGGCAGTGCGAAAATCAAAACATATCGGTTTTATAGACCTAATAAATGTCGTTAGCGGTGGCATCTGTAAAATGCAAATAAGTATTATACTGCATGCTACTCTATAATTCATCCTATCTAGTAGTAGGTAGTAATTAAATAATATTATAATGCACATTGATCATAACGCATTTGGTAGTCTATGCAATTAAAAAAATAAATATGGATAGTAAGAGACCTCCTTATTTAAACCTAAATCTTTATGATATGAATTTCGCTGACCCTATTATTTCTGTTGTTCATGATGACGAAATCAATACAAAAATGAATACAAACTTTCGACAAAAATATGATTTTAATAACATCACTAGCTAATGACACCACGGGGAATTTTTTCCCCATTAATGAGTGAACTCAATGGAACCATGGGGAAGTAAGTGCTTATATGCCCATACAGCCATGTCTGGAATATTTTTTTTTAGATATTTATTATTTCTGACTTCGTATCGATAATATTAATATATGATTATTTTTAATACACCTATAGATACTTATCAAATATACCATTTATTATATTTATATAAATACCCTAAAAATTTGGTCCAACTTAGTATGGGACGTGATCAGTGTTCTTTATATTCTATATTTTTAATGCTTTTTTATTTTTATCCTCGTCGTCATTTGTAGTTGTATTTATTATTAATGAAATAAATCAATTGAAATATTTTGTATTAGTTTTATTTCACTATTCGTAATTCTGACAATGTCATATATATAATTTATTACAATGGCCTGTACTCAATGTATACTAACATAATGTAATAAAAAACCCCCAACACAAACAAATTAACCTTTAAAAAGTGTAAAATAATACAAGGTTGTTAATTGCCTAGTGATTTTTGATCCTTAAAAGCGTCTGGGACCGCTAATTATTAGGTATATTAAGTTTACTTACCGGTCGCCGACGCTTTTAAGGATCAAAAATCATTAGACAATGAACAAACTTGTATTATTTTATACTTTTTAAAGGTTAGTTTTTTGTGTCGCAGAATTTCAAATTTTAAATTTAATTTCTATTTCAAAATTTTTATTTAGTTAAACTAATTCATACATGATCAGACAAAAATAATTTTCAAGTATTTCGTTTTTATTTCCTTAGTTAATATTCCTCATTCCCTTTCAATATAGTGTACATTATGCTACTAGTCAAGCCCTTTCATTTGCTACCCATATTGAGGGATTTGTGAAAAAATTGTATGAATTCACCATTTTGTGCTGGCGGCCATCTTGGATTTGAAATTAGTCATAGTATATAGTATTCTACTAGTCAAGTCCTTTCATTTGATACCCATTTTGATGGAGTAGTGAAAAAAAATATAATTCGCCATTTTGTGCTGGCGGCCATCTTGGTTTTGAAATTAGTCATAGTGTATAGTATTCTACTAGTCAAGTCCTTTCATCTGATACCCATATTGATGGAGAAGTGAAAAAAAATATAATTCGCCATTTTGTGCTGGCGGCCATCTTGGTTTTGAAATTAGTCATAGTGTATAGTATTCTACTAGTCAACTCCTTTCATCTGATACTCATATTGATGGAGAAGTGAAAAAAAATGTAATTCGCCATTTTGTGGTAGCGGCCATCTTGGATTTGAAATTTGTCATAATGTATAGTGTTCTACTAATCAAGCCCTTTCATTTGATACCCATATTGATAGAGTAGCGGAAAAATATGTCCGCCATTTTGTGGTGGCGGCCATCTTGGACTGATTTTCATCGAACATTGCTAAGAACACTCCCGACTGAGCACCTTTCAATTATAAAAAATACGCATCCAATTCGGTTCATCCGTTTGGGAGCTACGATGCCACGGACAGATACACAGATACACAGACACACAGATAAACAGATACACACACACGTCAAACTTATAACACCCCTATTTTTTAGTCGGGGGTTAAAAACAATTAACAATACTAAATAACGATAATAATAAATTCACAAAAACAACGGTAACAAAATATAATTAATAATAATTGACGCGGCGCGGATGTCGACTGTACATATGTCTATGTGTCTATGCGCGGGGTGCGTGGGACGCGACCTGCGGCTGTACTCTGGTAAATTAACACAGCGCCGAATACACGCCAATTAAAAAATTCGTACTCTCGCCCATAGTCCTAGCGACCGGATTTTTGAAACGGAACGTACCCATTCGGCGCTACTTCGGTGTCGCGAAAAATCAGAGTAGGGCCGGGCCACTGGTCTCGCGGCTGACTCGTCTCGCCGCACCGCCTGCCCTCACCACCCCTTGCCCATATTTTTGGTGTTTGCGCAAGCACCTGGTGCTAACTTGAGAGCCTTTTAGTTTGGAAGAGCGTATAGTAGTTTAAAACTTCTTGTGGCGTAATGTTGTTCGGTATTCTACTTGCAATAGCTTGTAATGCATCACATAACTCTGTGACATCTTTAGAGTCTGCATGACTAAGAGATTTTTCCAACTTTACACAGTTTTCCAGACCAATTTTAATACTGATTACTTATAATAAAAACTACTGATTATATTGATATGATATTATTATAGTCTATCTTTGTGCATACCGAATCCGATTAAATCGTTCGTAAGTTATAAGAAGACATATGTACATACGCAAAATAAATTTACAACACTATAAGTTTTCGTGACATAATATCTTGTTTTCTTCATACTTTGTAATTCACGTTTAAATGCATTATTAAATAAAAACTATTAATTTGCATCGTCATGATAGCCCAAAGCGCAACGAACCTGTCTCAAATTTATATGGCCCCATAGGGCCATGGTTCGAATCCGGGCGTGTACCAATGAGTTTTTCTGACTTAAGTACACAATATCACTGACACCGTTCTTCGGAGGGCACGTTAAGCAGTCGGTCCCGGACGCTGTCAATAGATGACGGTCGTTACAGTCCCCAACCCGCAGTGGAGCAGCGTGGTGGATTTAAGCTCCAAGCCCCCCTCCTCACCCTGGGGGAGGCCTAAGCCCCTGCAGTGGGGTAAAAATGGGCTGATGATGATGATGATTAATTTGCATCGGTGAAAGTATGAAAAATGTACGCACAACAAATTATGCTACGATGGCCGTCGTAAATCATGTTAAATCTAATTAAAAAAATTTATGACCGTGGTCATAAACCACTTATACTTATAACTTATAGACCTATGATAGGTAATTATTTCAATGTCATAATTGTATTTAAGAACCTTGTGGCTTGGCCCAAAATAGTACGAAAAGCTTGGTGACAATCTTAAAGTAAGGCAAACATAAAAACAAACTGACAATAAAGTACAGTCAATGTGGGTAACTTTGCCCCACTTTTGTTGAATATCGTTAAGGAAAAGAGAGAGTTAAAACTTGTAATAAACGTTGCCTATGTTTTTGGTGGCATCTAAACGCCTAGATTGTATTGCATCATCCGTAAATAGCATCACCCTTATAAAAAAATTAAAAAAAACGATTAAAACTTGTGGGCCAAAGTTATATGGAGACTTGAGGTATAATTGGCCCACCTTTACCCATGTTCAATTATTACGTATTATTTTGAATTCTGAGCTTCTCATTATAACTTTGGCCTCTTGTTTATGCTTATAAACGTACTCAGTGCCCATAGACAACCTATAACCGTCAAAATATTTTTTTTTTGTGGAAATTATAAGCAGAATAAAAATGTTGCCATGACACAGGTACTACATTTGTTCTCAATCAAGATTTTTTAAATTACACTTGTAATATTACAATCCTTGACACAAAATACAATTAAAAATGAGTCTTACAAAGTATTATAACATGCAAATTTAATACACTGTTCCAAGATCCAGATCATATGATAGCAATATATAAGCTCTTTAATCGCCCCAATCCATAGACATCAGAAAGTCGTCTTTTATCAGAGTAGCTTTGGTTCATATCTATAGCGTTCTTTTCACGCACTTTCATGATGTTCTTCTTTGTACATTTCCACACATCAACCTGTTTTGGCCATACCCATGCTTATTCAGCCTTTTGCTTATGTAATATTTCGTAGTTTGGAGCTTGAATACATCTGACTTGCCCAGGAAACAAGCTTCCCTCGCAAGTGCTTTGTTAAGCAACCGGCAATCTTTCCTCTCCTAGTTTGTCTTCAGCAATTGGCAGCAATTCATAAACGATACTGGTAATTTTCGCCCGGGCCAATGTTAGCCGTATTTCACCGGCGGCAAAACGGTTTTGAACAAATCATACAATTTCGCTGTAACTTTGTAGATATTTTAAATTATACTTGCATATGTGTCAACACTAATAAACAATAAATACAATTTAAGCGCCATATACCTATTAAAATTATCCAGACACTGCGTAAAAAATAACTTTGTTGCTTAATCTTTTCGAGGACACAATCACGCTGCTGACAAAATAGTCTGTGATTTTAAATCTATTGCCAGTATCAATGTCACTGAGTTATGGATGCGTTAAGGATATACTAAGGTACAAAATAACATAAGAAACATTTTGTTTATTTTTAAATGAATCGTAAAGTAAAATAAAATAATGCAATAGTGAAGAGTGGGCCAATGTTATATTGAAAGCTTAAGTTACCCGCATTGACTTTACCTTCTTTACATAATTGAGTAATAAAGCTATACTCTGGAAAATAACTATAGGAAAACAGAACACGGTCTACAAAGAAAATATGTGAAAACTGAAGAAAACACCCTTCACGTGTACTGGAGTGTTAAGATAATTATTCTGAACGCCCCGCGACCGACAAGGCCCTACGTCAGCACGCCCAAAGGCTCTCGTTATATCAGACGGCCCTTCGTTCAAGGGTCATCCAATCAAAAATTTTCGTTGTTCCAGCCACTAGAGGGACGTAGATCGTTCACTGTTATAACGAAAAAGTAATTAATTTCAAATATACAGTATGTAAATGAACAACAACCAGTCACTTCTTCTCGTGGCAGAATCTTGTAACTCTTTTACATTACATATAATTATAAAAGTAGTATATTAGGTCTTAACCTATGAAGTTTCCGTTTTGTATGAAATAAGTTAAAGTATTTTTTTTTTTCAAACATCTTTATTTCTGTTATTCAAAGTAATCACCCGTGCAATTGATGCATTTTTACCAACGAAGTGGCAGTTTATTGATGTCCTTCTTGTAAAAATCAACTGGACGGGACTGGAACAAACTCTTCAAAAGCATTTTGTACTGTCTCTCGGGAATTGAATTTTTTTCCCGTTAAAAAGTTGTCCAAATTTTTAAAAAAGTAATAGTCGGTGGGTGCAAGGTCTGGTATGGCGGATGAGGGAGATCTTCCAACGTCAAATTTTTTTTTGTTTCAAATGGCCAGTATTGAAGAACGGCAACTTCGTAGGTTAAGACCTAATATAAAATAACATAAAAATAAATAAAATGTTGCCCATTAGTAAAAGTAATATCAACTTAAACGGTCTGTTTACGCCAGTACAAGAACAGTTTCATTTATTTAATAGGTAATTTTCCTTGCGACTAAATTTTATTATTTCTAAAAAAAACATGAGTGTAATTGATTATATTTATATCATTTACGGTTTATCCTCTTGAAGTGGCTTGGTGCTGTTTATTTACGTACTGCATTTTAGAATCCTTTTATAACGACCTTAGATACTCTTAGCATAACAATCAAGATTTAATCAATAACCGCATGCACCCACACAAAGACAGTTCGATTGACGTGACGAGAGTGTAGAACCCGTAGAAGTAGTATTACGTCCGTGCGTAGAACATAACACACATTTAGAAGTACGTCAAAGCTGGCCTGTCATTTTTGTTGACATTATATTGCGCGGGTCTACCTAGATATTTAAATAATCATTGTAATCGCAGGATTTTTTAGCATGTATGTTACGAGAATGCATCAAAAATATACCTCCTTATGAATTACCGAGTAAGGTCTTCAATGTTTGTGAAGATTAGTGGACTTAAACTTTGAATTTATTGAATATCTAATATCCTGATAGTGTATTTGTGCTTATTGGGAACTAAAAATCAAAAAATTTTAATAATATCCATAGAGTAAAATTAATATGCTGGACATATTGATTGCCAAGGAACGTCGCATATGTAAAAGAGCATTAGAATTTTGTCAAGCAGGTGTCTGTTGTTTCAAACCACACGGGCATCTCACAGTAGATACCAATTTGTTGTCAAGGTTGCAAGCTCGTAAACCTCAACGTTTCAATAATCCAAAGCAGATAAGTTTTAAGTATAAACGTAAGCAATTTTGTTTTAATATGAAATACAATGGCAACTAAATTGAATCACTTTAGAAATTGCAACAGTTTACATTGGTTTTCGTTCAATTGTTTATTCATTGTAACACAAAAGCATAATAACCTATTACAGTGGAAATGATTAATGCCCGTAAATATCGAGAGTTGCTTGATAAATGGAATTACTTATGGCACCGGCTTATACATTGTGAATTTCGCTTGGATGGGCTTTCAATTAGGATCGACAGAATAAAATGATATAGGATCCTTTTGTGTCGGCGGACAATCAGAATGTGTTCAGCAATTCATTTTCATTGTGAAGAATACCGCTTGTCCTTAAATAATACTTTAATCATAATTATAACTTTGTATCCGACTGTCAGCTGTAACTTAGCTTTAACGGAAGTTCAACTGAAAATATTTAATGCAGAAAAATGTATGTACGAAGTTATGCTAAAATAAACGAAATGGATAACTTTATTTATTTATTTATTATTTCATATCAAGTAACAAAGACTCATTTGTTAGTAAAACACCTACATTACAACCTAAAGTTAGTAACATAATATGACAGTCAAAATTAAAACAAACTACAAATCACAAATCAAAATTAAATTGTAAAAATTAACTAAGTCATAGACAAGAAGTCAATGCTATATCTACCCTATATGAAATGGTTATCAGAGAAAGAACACAAGTCACAATTTTCACGAAATTTAGTAAGTGTTACCGTTCTTTTCACGGACCCATGCCCTTTTCCAAGCGACCAGTTCACAATATGTGAATGCGGCAACAGCGATCAATAAAAGGACAATCATACCTTTTTGATATCATCGCCAGGATAGCGCGACAACTGATAGCGCCCTAGAGATAAACACCGCTTGCGCATCGTGGCATAGAAGCAGTCGATGCGCGTCTGCACAAACATGCCCGACGCGCTACTGTGTCGAGGCAGCCCCATCAAGACCTTGAACGCGTTATTGTACTGGACACCTCTGTCTGTTCTTCTTTTATACACATTATAAATTAGCAATTTCTGAATCTGCTTTATGACATTTATTCATCAGAATGACAAGACCTATCGATGGTTATGTTAAAAAGTGATTTAAAAAATATTTCTATGTAGGTGGGTACCTAATAGCAGTTACGACCTAATGTGCAGCGGCGGGCGCAGCGCGATGTATATACGTCAAATAATAGCATTACTATTTTGAAACTTGGAATAAATTCTTTAGCTTTTATTGTAAGTATTTTATATTTTAATAGCTAAATAGTAATGTGATTTTGAACTTTTAAACTTCGATTATTATTTTTAACTATTTTATTCAGTGTTTTTTAACTTAAAGATTGTGTTCAGAACGGTATTTATGTATATTTTTCGTCCAAATTTAATATTGTGTTTACATTTTGTTATCGTATTAAGTCAACTTGTACATTGCCTTAATGAAGTATGACGTTTCACTATCGGTCAACTATCCATTCAAACTTAAAGTTCAACAGTTTCATCTTGTTTGATTCAGTTCGAAAACGTCAACAGTCTAAATAAGCTTTTGTTTAATTTTCCACCAACATCCGAAATTGAGTTACGGAAGTGTCTCTATTCGTGATATTCAAGAGGCTTCAGCGGTTCCAAATTTAATGGACAAAATTGGATTCGCTCTATCTACACTATTATATATAGTGAAAGTTTTGTTTGCTTGTTGGTATATAGCTAAACTGAAATGGCTTGACCGATTTTGATGAAAATTTCTCGGTCCGTAACATTATTATCCAAATTTATTATTATAAAATGCCTTACTGTGCTTATTTCTGCATTTGTTTGTAATTCGAAACACATTATGGAAAAGATGTGTTTTTAAAAAGGCATCTATACAAAAGTCCTGTCAGAATTAGCGATGAAACGCTTTTGTTGTCACCATAAATCATTGACAACAAAAGCGTTCGGTACGGCCAAGTGATGTACATATTTTGAAAATAGACAGTGTCATATACCTCGGATGTTATTATACCATAAACTATGTCTTATATCTTAAGGCCTCAAAATACACTCCATGCGATCAAAGAAATAGTCATAACTCCGCAACAGAAAGGATTAGACAAAGTGTATTAAAAAGTAGGCCTAGAAGAAAAAAAGAGATGGAAAGTGAAATAGGATATTGTTTAACTTGGTCTCACGGTCCCTTAGGATACAAAACTAATCGAAATTCGAAATGAATTACGAACGAAGCTTTGAGTTACATATAACAGTAATGGGAGGAGAATTCAAGATAAAGTAATAGAAATGGTACAGTTGCGATAAATATGGAACGGGAACGGGAGAACATAGTTATAGGACGTCAGTGTATATATAGCACATGTATAGTGTATGTAGTAGCAATGTCCAAAAGCTAAGTAAGTAAACTATAGAGTAGATACGTTCGTAAATTACAATTTATTTTCAAAATTTTAACGGACGCAAAAATACAAAATTACAAATAAATAAAAATATGAGAGAGCAATTTCCTACATTTTTGCAAAAAAGTTTTGTAGCAACTCATGTCCCAATCATCCGTAATTACTTAATAACATCTAATCAAAAAATATAAAATTATTGCAGGTGGTAAATTTTGAGAGCTACAAATCTGTGACAATGATGTATGAAGATTACAAATTTATAAGTTCCTAGCAGGGCTTGCATTTGGTTCCGAAAACACGTGTAATTACAACTTGAAAAGGGTTTCCACAGAAATAATGGTCGGAGTACAACTGTTATGAAACTTTTTTTTAAACAAATGTAAACAGGCGAGCCAATAAAATAATTTGGCTCAACTGCAAAAACAGCGTGTTAGCAGGACATTAAAAAAAGTTAAAAGCGAGTGTTAGAAAGAACGAAAACAGTTTGAAATTTCAAGGGATATCTGTGTCTCAATTTTTAGTAGCTATGAAAGTATTCAGCAAAAAATAAACAAAGCGAAGCACAGTTTTTAAACTCTAAAAATTTAAAGATAATATAAGTTATTAAATTCAAAACCGGATGCCGTATTTTCACCCTATGTTATTGTTAAAATTTCGTTTTGGCTCCCGTCTTCTGAATTCAATAAACAATAATAATATCTGGCACATTACATTCTATATATAAAACAGATATGACCATGCATACAAATATTTGTCCCGGGCGAGAATCGAAACTGTGACGTTTGGATCCACAGTTATGGTCTCTAAGCACTCGGCCAATCGGTCCGTCACATAAAAGTAAATATTTCGCTTGTCTTGTTTTGTTTGCACCCAGAGCTATTTTTTCAAAACCAAATTGTCTTAAAATCTCATGGCTATATGGTAAAAACATAAAAGCATACAATACTAAAAACTAAAAAAAATAAATCATTTAATTAAAAAAGTTCCATGAGAGATTATTAATTTTTGCCAAAAATAAATGGATCCGTCGTGTCGTATATTTTATTTTTAATTGAAAACTCGTCCAAACGTTATTAGCATAGACCCCTTTCTTGTTATTTGCCGATATTTATCTCGGCTACGGGAATAATCCAATTTATGTGTTTTTTACTGGGGCCGCGAGCTGGTAAGTTTACGACGGTCCAAGTCCTGTTATCTTGAAATATAACTTCGCAATTCCTACTAAATTTTTACTTTTATTGCGGCATAAAGTCTTATTACATTATGTTATCCGCTACTTTGTCTCGGCCTAGTGTTCGGTTTCAAGCCAGGTGTACATACAGCTTTATTTCTCTATAAGCCAGAAAAACAAACGCAATTTCTGTGAAAATTGTTTCCACTTTATCCGACTGCCTCAAATAGAGGATTATGCTTTTCGTGTTTATGTATATATGTGCTTGGACAGTGTATCCTAAACGGCTTAATGGCTTTTAACGTTATAGTACTAAATATGGCCTCTTGAAAACAAAAAAGAGAGGAGTAATTAAAAAAAAACATGTTCTTATTATAACAATATGAGTATTAGATAACACCCAGTAAAACTAATTACAAATCACATAAAATATTATAAAACTTTCACGCTACCATTTTGACACAACCACAAGAAGTACCTACGTTTAACGCAAGGAGAGCAGGTACGTTAGTACACGTTATTGTGGGCTCTGCCGTTCTGGGTTTTAACTCACATACCTTTGACAGAATTAGGCTTGGTTTTTTAATTAAAAACGAAACTGTACTTAATATAAATAATGAAAAAATAGTAAACTGAAAAAATCAAACAAACTCTAGAACCTATATACCTAATTAAACAAATATAGAAAAAAATCTAAGCAATAAACGAATTCTCATTTTAGAGGTTGATTTTAGGGGGGCAAATATTTAATTAGTTACTATATATACAATAATATAAGCTAAAAATAACCAAAGCCTGGCGAACCTGATGCAAAGGTACCCATAACACTCGCGGCATTACCGCGCTGGATCGCTATGGCGAGCCTCTGCATCAGAAACGACCCCGAGCGAGGGTCACACCCCCTTCCCTTAAGTCGGCGGCCGATGCTCTTAATTAAATTTCTCGCCTCGAGGCTCCAACAGCCCGTGGTCTCCACAGCAAAAGGAACAAAGATATAGGATACTTCTAAGTTTGAGTATTTATGGTGTTTCAGACGGGCCGCGGACTCAGCGGCCGCCCCTGCCACACGCATTGTTGAGTTGAGGTGGGAGAGAGCGAAAGTGCTGACGCAAGTTGCGTCCCATAATAAGCACCTCCCTTTTTCCCAAGGCACCAGGGTCAAACCATCAGGCCTCTTTCCGTCTGTGCGACTAAGACCCCGTGGTTCGGTAACACAGGGCACATTGGCCGAAATGAGGGCGCGACGAATGATATCATTAAGTGTGTGGTGACGTGAAAACCTGCCCGAGCATCTATTACAGCTCAGGGCGTGGTGACCGTTGCCTTCCACCATGGCACCACACGAGCACTGGTGAGGTTCACACACCTTACAACCCAATCGCAGTGCCACTGCTATACGAAGAATTTATATTATTTAAGAATTTATAAGAATTTATATATAATAATAATTGCAAGTTATATATATATATATATATATATATATATATATATATATATAACTTGCAATTTATAAGGTTTTGCAAGCTGGAACAAACCAATAAACAAAATATGTTTGGTCTTTAAATGAAAATCGATTTTAATTTTAATACTTTTTTCAAGTTATGTTGATGTCGACGGAACTTGGGATTTCTATTTATGCTTTTATAAATTAGCTTTCCGCTTGCGGTTTTGTCCTCATTCGTACCGGAGTATTGTGGAACTTTCTGTTATATGCAATTCAATATATCTATAAAATGTTTAACAGTAACAAAGTTTTATCTTGTGTATCCAGTATAAATATAATAATAGACATATAATAATCATAAATATAACATATTAAAGTGTATCCTGTGTACCTTTAACTGTTGTGTGCGTATGAGTGAAAGAAAAAAAAATTAAAAATATATTTATAAAACCCACGTCGAAAAAACTTTAAGTAAAAAAATTATTTAAATAACTCTATTTTTATTTTATAATTCTTAAATGATAAAAATTGAAACTGATATATTTTCGTGCGTGACTAAATGTAAAATAAAATTTATGCAATACATGATCACTCACGACGTGTAATGAAAATCTAAAATTTTATTAATAGTAATAATACCTGGGACATCCTACACAGCGCCATGTAGTCCCAAAGTAAGCAAGTATTTTGGGGTACTAGACAACTGGTAAACATACTCAAATATATTTTTTTATAACCGCCGTGGAACAAATACACATGTTCATGCACCTAAATATTTCTTCCGGGCGGGAATCGAACCCGCGACCCTTAAATTGGCTCTGCACTTACGGTCTTTTACCAGTCGGCCAAACGGTCAATCGAGTATTGCTATAGGATTATAAGATAAAAACGCAATTGTTTTACACGTATTGCTTCTAGAGGACCAATTTAAATTTTTTTTAAACGTTATTTTATGAAAATTAGTAGGCCCAAGTTTATATACGGATGGATATGTTCATGCACTTTTCCAAAATATTCGAAATTTACTACTTTTTTTACAAAATTTTTGCTAAAGTAACTATAGTTATTGAAAGAGCACTTTCTGAACTAAACGGCACTGAATATACACTTAGAAATTATTCTAACAGCTAATAATTTAAATTTTTTTTTTTATTTAATTTTTATTATAAGGTTTTTGTCGCTTGGCGACAATATCAGCCTTATATATTACACAAAATAATAACTAGAATGTAATGATAATAAATTATCTAAAGTACAAAACAAAGTCTACCTACATTTTCATATGTAGGTAAGTAATTTGCTTGAAAAAAAATTTCCGATACAATTTTTTTTTAATTTTCGTTTCCTTTTGAGATAATATTATTTAGCTATATATGGACACGTCTAACAAAGAGAGGAGGTTGTGAACATTTTCTAAAAGACGCACGATCGTATCCATCACGTGTAGGTTGATGATAAAAAGCCGTTTTGACATAATTTATCTGCTGCAACGCCACATTGACAGCTTGTAACTGTAAAATTATATGAAAACCTTCTCAGAGATAATTTTACGTACCCATCTAATACAAATACCAGCATGCAAATCGACCCAGCCGTTCTGGAGAAACACATCTATGGCAGCGCCCTCTGGCAGCCGATGAGTTTGATTGTAAAACATAGACTAACATTATCATATTTACACATAATAAGAATTTTAATTTAAAGTATAGATGCCATATATATATAGAACAGTCCACGACTTCAGTATCAAAGGCGGGTTATAAGCCGCTCGATATTTACTCTTTATACGAAATAACGAATTACGAAACAGATACATATTCGTACGTGAACTTATGATGTAGAAATTTGTTATCAAAAATTATCCTCTATAGGCAGAATTAGTGACTTTCGCCAGCAGAAAACTCGGCCAGACGCGAACATTTAATGATATATTCCTTGGGCTGGGTTTGAGGACCTATTGAAATCCTACTGCTAGAGCTATCGCTTGTTCAAAGCACACATACGTATATGAACAACGAAGAATGATTTTTATATTATCTAAATGATTTTAATACCTAAGTTTGCTGATCCTCTAAGAGACATTTTAAAATAATATTTTCACAAACATATATATTGTATATACGCATCTGAACGCTAATTTATTTAAATTAATTTAAAATCCTTTTGAGACTTTATTTACGCTATTTGTGAATCTTTTATTTTTTAACCATTTATTTTCGATTATAAAATCTAAATTATTTATTATTTAAGGATATGAATTTTTAGCGGTTAATTGCTTGCAATGCTTTATTTTTGGGAGACAAAAAATTGTGTTTATTTGACATAGAAAAATATTAGTATTCATATACAAAAATGGTTGATTTTATTGTACACTTGTATACCCACTTAATAGAATGTTTGTTATTCCATTTGTTTCTGCAAGGTATAAAAAACGCAGTGATATTGCAAATTTTAAGTTTTTTGTCGATAAAAATAATTAGATTTACAGAATTAATAATAATATATGTCACATATCGGAATATCAATTACTACATAAATTGGAATTTTTTAAATCTTTGTTTGTTACGGATAAATTTAAAAACTACTCAAATTACTTAAAAAAATTCTGTTACCTGTAGATTAGTAAGTAACTATATTATCAGCCAGTAACATGACCTTTTTTTGTTTTGTACCTAGCTTTCCGTCTGCGGCTCCTTTCGCGTGGCCAGCACAATTGTACCGGGACCAGTATAATTTTTTGCATATATATAGTTTATAAGCTGTGTAGTCTACACATCTGTGTAGTCCACGCAAGCGGAGCCGCGGGCGGAAAGCTATATGTTGTATTTCTTTTGAACAATGCACATATTCTAATTTTCTAACACATTAAATTTTAACTAAATTAAATGGAAATAAAAAAAAATCTTCTTTTGAATATTTTAATAACATCAAAGAAGTGAATTGACTGTACGCTCCGAAGTCCTTAAGCCGCGGTCCTTATCCGGGTGCCTTTGGGCTCCTTTCAACAATTTGTCAATATTTCCTGTTGAAGCGCCCTGAAGACGAGCACTCGACTACGCAACTGTTAAGTTCTTCTGTAGCCCTCCAAAATTTGTTGGTCTGAAATATACCAGCATGGTGAATAATTTACATCCGCTATCTTCTGGGTGAAAGGTTAAAGGTCGAAAGGGACTACGTTACCTAATTTTTTAATACTGTTGAAAAATTTGACAAACTATTTTTTTTTTTGGATATATAAAACTAGCTGATGTTTAAATGCACATAGTAGTCTAATGATGTTGGAAAGATTATACTTTTAAAGAAATTGTAAAAAGCGACTCGACACGGTATTTTCCTTTCAGCTAAAAACAAAATAACATTCATAACTTCATTGTTATATCATAACAAAAAGAAAAAAAAAATTGTGGCATGTATTGTACTCTGACACAATATAATACTTTCGCAGTGCTATTCATTGCCGCTCAGTTTTTCTATATATCATATGTCATACATTTATATCGGTATAATAATATCTCGGAAATGTAATAAGCAAAAGAAAACAGATTTGCAGTAAGCTTTTCACATCTCAAGACCCTCTATGAGCAGAGTGACTGGGCACTGCTACCAATTAAGATCGTATAACATTGATACGTTAGCAAATATTACAGTATAATGGCACGATCATTACGTTAAAATTATGTATATATTGCGCAAAGAATATAATTGTTTTGAACACCGCTCGCTGCTTTTAACTCAGTTATACTTTTTCGATGAGAGTTTGTCAACACAATCTTACCATTGCAGGGGCTTGGGCCTCCACTCGAGATGAGGGTGCTTGAAGCTCAATTCACTACGCTGCTCCAGGGCGGATCCGTGGTTTTCAACGACTACCATCTGATGATGGCAACTGGGACTCTAAAACTGGGAAAGTGACGGATGGTCCGCGGGGAAATCTTTGCCAATAGGTTAATTGAATCTCGATCTTACACAAGACTCGATGCATGCAAATTGTCCTGTAGGGCTCCAACAGAAGTTATTTTCTGCCGTTTTATTTCTATCTAATTTCTGACCTTCTGGTAATTATTTGAAAGCATCTGCATTTAATCTAGAACAACCAGAAAATTATATAGGCAATAAAAAAAACCAAAACAAGAATGTTACTTTATATTATTATAATACACGAACGTCTGCACGCGACTTCGTCTGAGATTTTAGGTTATGTGTATTTTTGTATCATTGAGAGAGGGCCAAATTAACTGTTTTCTTTATTTTGTGATTTTCTTTAATTAGTTCTATTTAAAATGTAAAAGTCATTAACTAGCGTGTTTTAGAACATATTTTTTCTTTTCTTAAATTGCTTATTTATTTTAAGCCCTGTCTTCCGTAAAACAACGGTATGACGGTGTCCAGGTCCACCGTATATCTTTAACCATTTAACCCATTAACCACTTCAATTAAAATCATTTCAGTGTTCCTCGAATAATTGACATACAAACAAACAGACAAGAAGTTTAATAATATATTTGGGTTCGAGGATGTCTAATTCGTGTTTCCCATTACTTTTCTAAAAATACGTAATGTTATCACATCAAAGTGGTGGAAAATTATCGGAGATATTCACATTTCTCCCTTCGAGTAGTATTGGACCACAAAATACAGGAAATATTTGATTTTTTCGAAACTCAAGAGCTCGCAAAATTTATCGGGATACCGAAATGACGTTGCGGAGGCAACTTGTACGCGAAAGATAGAGGTCACTGGAGTTCAGGTAAATATGTTCTTTAGTTACTAGCAGTGTGCTTAAAAGCTCAGTAAGCATAAATTAATATATATGTTTATTGAAAATAATTTTATTACCACAACTACAATCATACATTTTTATAAGTACTAGTAAATTCTAGATTAAAATGTAATTAAAATAAAGTAAAAATACCTATAAGTAAAAAATACTATCTAAATAATGATAAATGAAAATTTTTTAAAGTGACGACGTTCAGGATGCCAAGGATACTTGCCGCGTTGCCACACTGTATTGTATGTTTATTAAATTTAAACGATTTACTTAGTAACTCAAATCAAATTCATAAGGCCATAGGGCCATGGTTCGAATCCGGGCGTGTACCAATAAGTTTTTCTGACTTAAGTACATGACTATCACTGACTCCGTGCCGCGGAGAGCACGTTAAGCAGTCGGTCCCGGGTGCTGTCAATAGATGGCGGTTGTGAAAGTACCCAGCCCGCAGTGGAGCAGCGTTGTGTATTTAAGCTCCAAGCCTCCCTCACCTCGAGGGAGTACTAGAATCCGTCATAATATAGGTATATTTAGAAGATTCACAGATTTTTCAATACGTGTTTGCAGATTTTGTCAGCAATATAGATTATTTGCGTAGACTAAATTTCATACTGATGTCTTTGAATTCGTCAATATTACTCTAAGTTTCATTTAATATTTTACTATTGACATAAGTTACTAATTCGAACGAAATATTCAAATGGAAGACCTTCAAAGCGAATATTGTGTTTTCCTTTCCATGTCTTTGATAAGGTACTCATGATTAATATTTAAGTTACTTTAATGAAACTCTATATATAGTGTTAATGCACTATAATTTTTGCATCCATCCATCATTATTAGCTGAAGCCTAGAGTCACCAACTTTTTACAATTATTATACAACTGGAAGAAAAACAACTTCGGGTATTACTGCTTCACAATAACGCAAGACTCCTTACTACACAAGAAACCGTTTAAACGCTACAAGATTACGCTTCATCCTTAATTACTCTCCGTACTTTCTAAACTTGACTATCAACTATTAAAGAAAATTGATTGCAAAGAAACTGTAGAAATCGCCTTTATTATTTTTTTTTCATATACAAAACGGAAAATTTCATCTTTCAATACCCGATGTAACTTGATATGTTGAAGAGGTGTTCAATATGATATTAACTAAGATAACCTAAAACTTTATTATACTTTAAATATAAGCGAAATCATCTTATTAAAGGTCAGATTTTAATAAAATCATTGTAAAGAGGTCTCGAGGCGCGGCCGACGGTCGATGTATCGCTAACTTGACATTTAAACGTGAGGACATGTAACTTAAACTGGCGACTAGTTTTATATTATTATTGTTCGTCGGGTTTTGTGCGCAATGGCGCTCGAGAAAAACAGCGATTTCCTTTCAAATTTCTTTCGCTATTCAATACCAGCGAAATAAATCCACTAATTTATCGACGTCCACTTCTTATGAAATCTGAATTACACTTTGAGCACCCTTGACAATAACAGTCACTTAATGTGATAAATGTAGAAGCATCACCTCTTGAAAAAAAAAAATGTAAAACGAACGCACAAATTACGTTACCATACCCATACCATCAACCCATTAATGTCCCACTGCAGGAGCTTTGGCCTTCCCTCGGGATGAGGGGGCTTGGAGCTTATTACAGCTGCTCTAGTACGGGTTATTGGATTTTAACCAGGTACCGGGACTGACGGCTTAACGTGCCTTTCGAGACACAGAGTCGATGATAGTTATGTTCATGGGTTAGAAAAATTCATTACGTCATTTACTCAACAAATTACAAAGACCCATATTTATTACATTAAATTATTTTGTGTATGTATTTAAAATTATGTCTCTAGCAGGCATAAACTTACACATAGGCTAATTATATTTTCGTATCACGATGATGGCATTTTTATAAAGGCACTGACTGGAGTCAATTTAACATATTCGCTTTGCATGGGCTCGTTTTCTAGGTTGTATAGGGGTATCTATTCATCTAATATCATATCTTACCAATCCGCTATACATACCGCCGAATCCTAACACTTAGCACCCAACCTAATCGGACTACCACGTCGGCGGTACACAGCAGCCCCTTAAGCACGTCTATCTCTCGATAGGGTCACTTATTGCGGCTACGAGGTACTCGAAAAACTCTCATTAATTACGATACTCTCGTTTAGGCGACCCAATTTGAGATCGTGCTAAAATTCTCATTGACTTTTAATTGAAAAAGTATGTGACTGGAAAAAACAATACCCGTGGACAAGAAAATGAGCCATGAAATTTTTTTTTTTGATAAACGTTAAAGTCTTTTATTTCTTTGTTGGGAATAAAATCTAGACTACCTACACGACCAACACAATTCTTTTTTTCATAATTTCGCTACTTCCTGTGTAGCGGTTTAAAGATTATTACATCGACCTTCCAAATTTCATTTATGCAGTGCCAATAGTCTCGAAGTCAACCTTAAAAACCAAGTATATAGCGAAATAAAATTATAAAATGTATTAGCATCAATAAAAATATTGCTATTTTTACGTATGTATAGTCAAAAACATTGTCTTATTTTAATAAATGTATATATTTAAAATTACGTGCGAGAAATTTCATTCATAAGACATATTTTTACAAGGCGACGGCAAATATCTAAGGCGATGTCCAGGTTTTGCATCAAAATATACATAAAAATAAACATAAAACAAGTTGTTCTATCTCATGACCTGCAAAAGTTTCGTAACTGTTATATTGGACAAGCTTACGCATCTGACTAACCGCTTGGCCGCCTGGTTAGAGATCCTAACTGCTAAAATAAAGATTCGGGTTCGATTCCCGCCCGGGACAAATATTTGTGTGCCTGAAGAGTGTAAGTATATATATATATATATATATATATTATAAAGAATGTTTAAGTATATTGTCAGTTGTACCCCATAATACAAGCATAATACTTGCTTATATTAGAACTGTGAGCTGTATGGAATGCCCTAAGTATTATAATTATTATATAAACATATAGCTTCACAAATTATAAATTTGATCGTATATAAATATATTGAATTGTAAGAAATAGTATTGCATTTTGTTCTGTAATTATTAATTTTGTATACCTAAATGGTGTATTGATAAAATAACTTCTTATGAATATACAGTGGAACTAAAATACACGAATGTAATTTTAATATACATAATAATATTGACTAGTATTATCTGTGCAACGAAAAAATACTTATTTTAATTATGTACGTGTTTATTTTGTACTATTTCGGTTTAGATATACTTTATTTATTTATTTATTTTATTGGAGAATAAACAGACATAGCCCTGTACAGTATCTACTTACATTATAAACATACATATTACAAAATAAAGACTATATTCTTAAATCACACTTAAAAAAATTTTGTAATAAAATTTTTTTTAATAATGTCCAATTATATACACCTATTTTATATAGTAATTAAAATGACGATTTACGTGAGTATAAATTACCTATTGTTTCTTTTTAACATGCTTAGCTAGATCTTCTTGAAATATATATTTTAAGTATAATGTTTTCCGTAGAAAATTGTTTACTATATGTATTGAAATTCGATACCAACACAATGAAGCGATATTTTTATCACGATGCGATAAAACTTGTTTCATCAGGGGCAGATACATAATGTATTGATGGTCGATTGATCCAAAGTCAATCACGAACTTGCTGAATATAATGTTTGTTGTAAAGAGATATCTTGTTTGTAATATAAAAGTTTTACGTCCATGCAATCTTGTAGAATACCTATTGTAGTAAGCGAGGGTTAGGGAGGTGGAGGGGAGGGAAAGGGCCCGTGCGAAACCGAGGCGAGAGGACGTATGTGTGAAACGGTAACGAGAGTGGAAATGAGAGCGGGATTCAATCTGTACATATTAAAGTATGTGAAGGGAATGAGAACAGTGGCGAGAGCAAAAACGAAAAATTGTGAAATTTACCGCTTCATATATTTATTTTACTTTTTCTTGTCATCATTTTAGAAAACTTTAAATTAAGTTACTGGTAGTAACAGTTACATAGTGTTTGTAATACTTACGTTGCAAAATCAATATTAACAGTGGAGACCCTTTTGTGAAATAATCCAGTTAGTGACCGCGGTCAAACTGACCTTTGACGTCAATAACCGGGACTACCTTCGTCAATTTTCTTTGAGGCTAAATAGTTACTTGTTGTGTTAGTCAGACATTGAATAGTTTTTATAGCATAAAATATAGAGGAACACCAAGTCAAAATTATCAAGATGAGATTCCGAATCACTTAGTACCAAACCACAGGAAACCTGACCAAAATGACATACCCATTAGTTTTCGACATATTGACACTTTTAAGAATTTCGAGAAAATCGACTACTCTACATTAGTTTTTCAGGTGCCACAGCGAAATTCCTAAAAGTGTCAATACGAGCATCTCGACAATTAATACACTTTTACTAAGATTATATTTAGTTATTCTGGCTACTTGTGAGCTGGCCTGTCAGTCCTCCAAAGAGTGCGTTGACTTATGGGTCAGGTATATTCAAAAATAATAAAAGTAAATAAAAGCTAAGATATAATATTATTTTATTATCCATTATTTAATATAGCCAGTAACAAAGTGAAAGTCATTATAGCATTTCGCTTTTATACTCCTCGTTAGTTTCAAAAGTTTAATCTCATATCGGATTGTCGCTTTCAGTTTAAACCAAGTGCGGTTAGAAAAGCGTCGTACGGCCACGTTATTGCTTTCAACGGCCCTCGTATTTGTGACATGTGATGCGGTTGGAGTAGTCGGAGTAGTGCAATGCATAATTATGTAGCTACTGTATTTAGTACTTACAGTGTATTTGATGAACATAGTATTTAGCGTACCTATTTAGAAAAATACTCTATTCCTTTAATTCCATTTATTGTCAGAGCTCCCGTTTGCGAGGAGATCCTCTATGAAATTTGGCTTCAAATACATCAGCTAATAAAAACGGATGTCAAATAAATACTGTTCGGGTTTAATATTAATGTTAGGTAGGGTTGGTAAAATTTTGAAAGAAAAAAACCAGTCGGACTCTCACACTGAGGGTTCCGTACTGGTATATAGGTAACGTATTATGACGTACATATTTAGATTTATTATATATTTAAGTCCCAGGTATTATTATAACATTATTATTAATGTTATTATTATTATGACAGTTACTCATCTGACGGCACGAAAACGTATCACAGTTTAAAAGTACTAATAAAAATTAAAATGTAAATTTTCAGATTTCTCCCTTTATTTGTATTACGAGACCTTTTTGTATGTTCCAGGTCAACGAAAACTACCCTATAGAATTTAGTGACGTGCAATTTAGCGTGGAAATACGCGATATTTTTTTAGAGGATTAAGTGACCCCATCCTCTACATTTGATATAAGTATCTACGATACCTCTATCCGGTAATAAAAAAAAGAATGTCGAAAGACAGACGGACAACAAAATAATCTCAGAAGGGTCTAAATCTTTATCTTTTGAAACACTGAATTGTAAAACATAAATTTAAAAAAAAGTTGTTTAAAAATATGTTCTACTTGTACTTGTTGAACCGTACCGTTGAGTCCGTATGTCCAGTATGCTCTACAGTTTCATTCCCACTTGCATAACTGATTCATTTCTCCTTTAATACTATATACTTTTAAGGGGCGACCAGGTTCTTCAAATGGTAAAGTTTGGAATAAAGAGAAAAGTATGCTTAAAAATCTGCATAACTTTCCATCAAAATTTCAACTTTTTAAGGTTACAAACACCCGTTTTGATGGCGACCTGGATATCAGTGTGCGCAGCGTGGCGATTACCAGGTCCACAGCAGGTGCCGAGCTCACTTCCTGACTGATTGATTTATGGTGGGTGGGTGATGGTCACAACTTAAATACAAGACATAAGCACATGTTATCAATTTCCAGGTTCCGACTTTCAAAGGTTAATATTTCTTTCATTGGAAATCGTATCCATTTTTTATAATAAAAATTCCAAAAAAAATGTTAAACTTGAATTCTAATCAATTTATAAAGCGAGTTAAAATCCAACTTATGAAAAAGCTTACTATTGTATTAGCGAGTATTTAAATGTACACATGGACATCATTGTAATAGTTGTAAGCACATTAATAATATATATATATATATATATATAAGATAAACATATATATTTAAATAAAATGAACAGGGAGGAGTTTCTTGTCCATTCTTCTTCTTCTAGTTTTCCGAATCGGTACCTAATCAATTCATTTTGATTTTAAATAAATGTGTGTAAACATTTTATTTTGAATAAAAACTTTTTGTATCTGATTTTGATTAATGACTCCTAACTATTCGCAAATCCATTTGTTTAATTTATAGAAAAATAAAACCGTTTGTATTTTTGTTTGTTTGTCTGCTTTCCGTTTTGTTTGGACGATTATACAGATTCTGAAGTAATTTCGCTGGATAATAAACACTCAAAATTTGTAAATAGGCTACTGTAAAATTTAGTTGAAAATGAATTAATGATGAGATTAATTTACATTAAAAATTTATTTGTTAAATGCCCAAGAAAGTGGAGTAAGCGACCAAAAGCTAGCGTTGTCTATATGTTAAAATTGTTTTACCCTTGTCAATGTCAAGGTACAAACTGAGTGTTTCCCAGTTTATAATTTAGCAACTTTGAAAGTTTATGTAATTCGAGAACAGTTGTACTCCTGAAAAAGAAGTTTTTGTGGTATTACATCATTAAAATATGCGATAAGTTGTTATTATAATTCCTATACAGTCCATTTAAATCAGTGCAGTGGTATGTAATTTATACTAATATAATAAAAAGAAAACATTTGATTTTTTGAACGTTTGTTTGTTTGTTACGGATAAACTCAAAAACTACTTAAAAGATTCTTTCAGCTATAGAAAACTATATGACCTGTGAACTATATTGTAATTTTCAAATAAGGGAAGATCCTTACGAAAAGAATAATGTAACCCAAGATGTAAAAAATTGTCTGTCTTAAAACAGACATAAAATCATTATTTTTGTTTAGAAGGCCTTGGTTCGAATCCCAAGACATGTACCAACGAGTTTTAAATCTAACTTATGTACACAATTTACCATTGACTCTGTAATGGAGCGGCGTGGTGGATTAAGCTCCAAGGCCCCTCATGCCGAGGGAAGGCCTAAGCCCCTGCAATGGGGCATTAATGAGCTAGTACGGCATGGTAACTAGTCATCTTGTGTTATATCTTAATGATAAAAAAGGGACAAATTGTGAACCGCTTTTAAAGTTTGCATTTCGCAAACTAGAATTCAAAATAAAAAGGTGGCCAAGGAACATCAATTTTATTTGAATTTATTATATTTTTGAATTTATTATGTTATATTTTTTTGACAAAAAAATATAACATTTTTAATATTAGTCGAATACCCTATTCCGCAAAGGCGTGACAAAAAACTATGAAATCTGATTCCTGCGTCCGCTTGCCCGTCTGTACGTTTGATTTCAATTTCGATACACATTCATTTGTATGAGTGATTTGTTACATCGATATACACAGACTAAAAATTGGTCTCGCTCGCGATTCTCATAAATAAAGCCGTACTTATTCTAGAGTATTTTGCATGTAGCAATTTATTAGTGTATTTGAATGACTATTTTTACGACAATGCTTGTTTTTATAGTATTGTTTTTCTTCTTGTAGTATTGTTTTCACCATAAAATTAGGAATTGATACGAAGAACGAAGCCTTCTTCTGCTTTTACCGTATAACCACTCATACTCTAGCCACGTGGTGCAAAATTACAAGTTTCAGTCCGCGAGGTCTCCGCACACCGGTATTCATCCCCGCGAAATCCCCGCGCGCCGATTTTTACCCCGCTAAATTGCGTTTGACATTTTCGACATTGTGAAGTGGTATTTAGGACTCCATTAAAACGATTAAAACCAAACGCTGCTATCAAATTTATTTACTATACGGTTTTCGCAATTTTATTGAACAAACCGGCATTTTATTTAAAGGGACACGGCACGTCAACATAACACAACCCACCACGGAGGACGCATAACTACACTCACTTTATTTATCGGCATAGTATTAGTTGCCACATGTTACTTGCACGCCTGGTGCTACTGAAAACGCAAACAGATTTAACGTCTGTGGATGTACAATGGGCATTGTTCAAAATTTAGCGACACGATGCAATATTTTTTGTATCGAAAGGAATAGGTGTTCTTATTCAACAGAAATAAATAAGAAATTTTTTTGGAGGCGTAATAATAGAGATGTAAAAAGAAAAGATTTAAGAAGAAATGTGACGTGACGTCACATTAATGTTTCGCGTTTTCTTTAAAATTGAATCGTAAGATCGAGCTCGGACTCTTCCCATTGTTGATATTTATTTTGATCATAGATATTTTTTTAAATCCAATAGATTGATAATTATGTTCTTTATTATATTAAATATATCGATACATAATAATAATAATAATAATAACACACACAATCACAACAACGTCTAGGTCCCAAACTAAGCATTAGCTTGTATTTTGGGTACCAAGCGAAGACACCACATACATATAACAACCAAGACCCGGTGCCAGTATTAATATTCATCATATGAATACTGACCCGACCTGGGATTCGAACCCGGGACCTCCAGCTTCGCAGGCAGGGTCGCTGCCCACTAGGCTAAGCGGTCGAAACATGAAGGCGGAACACATTGTTAGAATCGACCCTGACGACTAAAAAAGATAATTTCCTTCCTTCCTTCTAAAGATTGAATAACCTGACTCTTTCCTAGAATTTCCTACAGATTTTCCGCTTGTCAAGTTTCTTTTACGTTCGGCTTTAACAAAATCTCAAATAAGATAGAAATAAAAGAAGAAATACTTGTACGAATCACAGAGACGTCAAGCTTAATGTGTTGGCGTGTACACAGCGGGGGCCACACGAGTGAAATGGCGATGAGATATTTATGTCGATTTCACCTTATGTCATTCGCCCGCGATGGAAAAACGTCTGTCACGTTTCATATAAAGAAGGGATGGGAGAATGTGAGCTACTTATCAAGACCCGTGACTTTTACATAAGTACTATCAAAATTTTAAAAGTAAGTGAAAATACGCATTAAAAACTCCAAATAAGTATATAAACTTTTTTTTATTGAATAAGTGTAAATATAAAAATAACCAATATTATATGTGTCCTTCGAATACCTGATTCCGTCTAAAAAGGTAATTTAAAAATCTATAGTTTATACAACATTATGAATGTGAAAGTGTGTATGTATGTCCATACATCTTAACGTTACAGCAATGACACGACGTTTTGTTTTGCGTGTAAATGCAATCATTCTTTCCTTCAATAAGCGACCTGAAAAAATATTAGCTACTAAGTATATATCCTAAGTCTAACGTTTGCAAAGGGTATCAAATTTGTTCATTCTTTACGTCGTAATAGTAAATAGTCAAATATCTTTATTTCATAGTTATGTAACATAATCTTGAAACACGTCACAAGTATGAAGTTATTATTATGTGGAAGAACGTCACCACAAAGACGCATTCGAAAAGTGCTGGCTCCTCTCAAAAGAATGCGCAAGAAACTGAAGGAAGCTTTTTTTTACAAAATTATAAATTATAATTTGTGACGTCACATTTCAACATCTTATACATGTAAATCTAAGTGTTAAAATGACAAATTTGAACTATTAACCAGCTTATGAACTATTAAACTATTTAGTGGTTTTCATTATCAGTTAGATAATTTTTCCTGGATGATTTAACTAGAGGTCGTACTCGGCTTCGTCTGGGTGGACTACGGAAACACGTTCCTCTTCCCGTTCCACGTACATTGCAGCCGTACGAAGCCGGGGTGGGTTGCTAGTAATTAATATTTCATTGTTCTGTTAATTTTTTCAAATGTTTGATTTAATGTTGATTAAATTAAAAAAAAAATTGAAATGGAAATTAAACTAATTTCGAAACTGCTGCTTTAATCTAATAATTTCTAGAGTTATAATTGAAAAATATTTGACGTCACATTAGGGAGGGGGGGCTCACAAATGTGACTAACTGTGATAAGGACGGGGAAGGGGTCAAAAAATCATAAATTTGAATGACGTACTTTATGGATGACCCCTAAGTGATACCTGAGGTCGTAGTTTATAAATTGCTCGAACAGCTCGCTTCTGCAACACGAAGATTGTTTTCACATTGGCAGCGTGTCCCCACAGCAGAATGCCATAAGTCATTAAACTATGAAACCCATTGAAATATAATATAAATATAATAGAGTAACCAAATGACGTAAATTTTTACAAAAAACTAGTTGGAAGGACGGAGAATAAGACAGGCTAGGTTACATCCTGGTTCAAGGTACCCAAGGGATACCAGAGTTGACTTTTCGTACATCGTAATGGAACAGCTAGAATACGTAAATTTTTACATGTAGACAGTAGGGAACACAGGCTTAGTTTCATCCTGGTCCGAGGTACCCAAGGGATACCAGATTTGACTTTTGCTTACGTTGGAATCGAGCAACGAAATGACGCATCAGTAACATCAAATATGTAAACACATGGAGATAGGAGGAAGGACGGAGAATTAAACAGGCACTATCCTGGTCCAAGATACTGTCCAGATTGCCCTGGGTGGTTTAGCGTACGATTTTCGTTCAAGGTCGGTCGTAAGTATGGATCGAAGAATGGAAATAAAACAAAATGGTTCAGTATTTCAGGTTAGTTTCCTTTTCAACTAGGAATACTTTTGAAGTGTGAAAATCAGACTCTTGTTGTGTAAAAGTGATTCTATGGCGGATTGTTCGCTCTTTTATAGTCAATTTGTAAACAAAAATTATGTAATGTATTGTTTACAATTCTACTGCCTTTTTGTATAGCTCCTTTTTCAGTTAACCAGTCACGGCCTTTTCTAAAAAATCAGGTACCTTCTGAAGGTAGTACTATATTGAGTGCTATTTCCGAGGCACACTTACAGAGAGATATTTTAGTCCTGAGGTACGTCTATGTGGCAGAAGCTTATCGAAATCCTATTTACATAAAAACCGAGTTTTCTGTGTATTTACCGAAATAGGTAAATAAACAGTCGCTAGTTCAAATGCAAGTATTTACATAGTGTGGATCAAAAAAATACTTAAAAACCCAACATTTACTAGACAAATATATATAGTAAATAAACTTAAAAATACTATATATGTGCTATAAATATTACTGTAAACTCATTGTCATAATTACAGTTTAACACAATTTTGCACTATATTACAGTCCGTTCGGTACTCGTGCAGTGTAAAAATTTATAGCGATCAAAGCGTCAACTCGTGAAACGGAATAGTATAGAAGAAGTTGAACTCCAGGAGCGAAGTTTCAAAGTGGTATGACTGCGGCAGCAGGAATGGAAAAACATACTTACGTATGTCAACACAAGCAAAGCGCGGGAAGAAGCTAGTATCGAAATATAGATTGATTGCGGGTTAACGTTACAATTATATTACATGAATACAAGCAGTCAGATTGTCAATTAGGAAGAGTCTTTGTTGAAATAGATTGCGATGTCAGTTTCAGGCGAAAAATTATCACAAATAAACAGGGCCTTTCATAAGCATCGCAGTACATTGTGTATTGTGTACTGCGATTGCGTATTGAGTCACACACCTTATATGACATTAATCAAAATTGACCGGGTGAACATTTATGGTCTCCGCTTACAAAATAAGAGAAGCAAGCGAAATAGCTTATACATCAATTACAAGGTTTTGTAATTAACGGAGAAAATTAAATTTGTAGCAAACTGGTTATATGCTTAACCTCCATAGTGACATACGATCTAAAATACAGCGTGCGAATATAGCATCTAGTCTTTTACACTCGTACGTGAAACAGTGTCATCAATTCTTTTACGCAATGGCGAATCTATATATTTATATATCGTTGTCATAATGATTTGTAAGCATTGCGAGCAAGCTGTCGCGTCACACATTAATTTGAGTTTGATTGGTTAATATTCGCACGTCGGCACATTGATTCGATCGCTGTTTACTCAAGTGTTCGCAACGCAATCCCGTATGTAATTAATGTAATTAAGCAGTTCTTGTTTTTAATTTCTTCAATATGAAATTCATAACAATTACAATAACATTCAAAAGTTGTATCAGTAACTTCCGGCATGTAGCAAAGTCTCCCGGTTACCATCATTAGATGGCAGTCGTTGAAAACCACCAACCCACACTGAAGCAGCGTGACAGATTAAGCTCCAAACACTCTCATTCCGAGAGGAGGCCTAGGCCCCTGCAGTAGGGCATTGGTGGGCTGATGATATGGAATAGTATTTGTACATGTAATCACATGATCGTGAGTGATAAACTTTTTATTCGCGAGTCTGCAAACTTAAAATAAAAATATTACCTGTCGCTTGAAAATTATATTTTTTGACTAAATTATGTATACATAGGTACATACCTACCCACAATTTAAAATAAAATTGGACATTCGTTTTACCACAGGAATTTATTGTTAAGATTTACATCATTAAAATAGATTCATTTATTATTATTATTATTTATACATTTACAAATATTATTAAAAAAAATTTCCCCAATACCTAATGACAATGAGCTAATTAAATAAATACACTTTAAGGTTTATGCTACAAATATTTCTAATATTTGAAAAAGTTTCATAATAACCCATGGATCGATATAGTACGTTATAAGCATCGGATTTTATTTACTTCACGCAAAATATATATTAATCATTTCTATAAACTCGTTAATTCAGGCAGGCAACGTAATTTTAACTGGGCGTCGAAAATATTTTTATTGTATTTTGATTTTATAAGCCAACGATTCGAAGCAAGATAATCACAGTCATTTATTTTGTAGATAAACATTATATTTATTTATATTATATTTACATTCACAGAGTAGCATTCACACATACGAATTTTTAGTGTTCGCAGTGGAGTCGATGGATTCATGGTCCGGAGATGCTGTTGCATTCTCGCGGGTGATCCGATTGGTGTCGGGGGACCCTCTGAACACCAATGAGTTTTTTTTTTGACGTAAGTACATTAACTATCATTGACTCCGTGCCTTGGAGAGCACGTTAAGCGGCCGGCCCCGGTTGTTGTCAATAGACGGCGGTCGTTACAATCCGCCAATCCGCATTGGAGCAGCGTGGTGGATTTAAACTCCAAGCCCCCTTACCTTGAGGGGAGGCCTAAGCCCCTGCAGTGGGGTATAGAAAAGGGTAATAGAATGGAATGGAATGACCCTCTGAGCAAAGAATATTTTGTTCAGAGGGTCAGCCTACCCATTCAGCGTAGGGATGCTGCTAGCGTTGTTGGCACTCTGCGCTCGTTATATGATCAATATATTCATTTATAATAATGTGTATTTATATTTGTTTTTGAAATTCTGTTCAACGCGTCTGTCTGTTAATACATACCACGTTACTACATACATTGTTATTCGTCGACACTTTGACTGCATAGATTTCAATAATAATTTGCACAAAGTTTCGTCTAGTTTTGTTGTAATAATATTATAGCAATTAAAAAAGAAATTAATCATAATAAAATAAATAGGGAGCAGCTTATTGCCTTTCGTTCTAGTTTATCTAGAAACCGATGCATATTATATTTTATGACATTTATTTTGGATGTCAAGAAGTTTGTGCAAACATTATAATAATATATTGAACTAAATTTTCAGGACGTGGACTATACTTATAAATCGGGTCTGTAATAGGAAGTGATGTTTTGGGACATTGTGGAATTTTCTAAAACATTTTCAAACTTTCAAAACCTTCCTTGTAATATTTTTTTACGAAGTCTTTTTCGTCATGTGCTTAATTTTTTTTTTTAATTTAACATATTTTATAGTTATGATGGCAAAATAATTTCTTCAAAACTCTCTAGTCGTCTCACTCACTCACTCACTTTTGTCTTCTCCATGTAAATTACAAACGTTAAAATTTTTGAAATAAATCAGTTTACATTTAAACATATGTACTTTTTTTTATCACTTAATTAAGTTTTTATAGACGTTATCTAAAGACTATTTTTGAAATATTTGAAAACTTTAATAACTTCATATTAACCGAATGAATTATCTATACAACATGATACAAAGTCAACCAAAAATAAATACTATAATATGCACGAAAAAGGGGTACAGAGGGTTATCCCTCCGATGGCCTCCATTCGCCCGCGCGTCTACACAGTAATATGATAATGTTACGTGTTAGGGTTCGAAGGATTTGAAGAGAAAGACCTGCTGACTCTTTTGAAGACTTTATTCACTAGCACTAGATCCAATCACAAAGCACTAGGTCCAAACACTAAGCACTTACGATGTCCTAGGTCGTAGCCAAGTCGTAGATTTCACTTGTATCCCTAGTTTCGCTTCGAAGTCGCCTCGAAAGTAGCCCAAAAACTGAACTGGAACTCGCTCGCTTTCCTGCGGCTATTTATATGGGTCCTAACGAGCCTCGAGAGCATTCTAGAACTCACTCCACTCGCGCGAACGCAATCGACCGGGTTGGATGATTCTAGAAAGTCTCACGCAGGTACTCGTTTTTCGAGACTATTCCTTTCCTCTAACGCCATCTAATATTGAGTAGGGGTTTCGTGTTGTCTTTGTTCTACAAAGTGGTTTTACTGGTTGACGCTAGATGGCGGTCGTTACTTTGTGTGTTCGTAACAATAATTTACTGACGCCATATCTCAATATCTTAGTACATCTGAGAAATGCTAAAAGAAAAAAACACGAATTAATTTTTTTTTTGTCTGAGATCTTAATATTGAAATTTTAAATGGTGAAGAAAAATTCGTTCCTATATGTATAATAATTATGTATTTTTTAATTAACAGTTAAATTATTTTATGGAAGCAAAATAGGAAATAATGAAGTTTTGCTAACTATTGTTAAAATAATGTAAATGCGTGAGAGGTGAATATACATAATCTAAAAATAATAACGAAGACAAGATCACATTATTTTACAATTTCTTTACTAGAAGCACCAAAGTACCTATCTAATCAGTGTTTGAACGAACGCGCGAGCACGGAATAAACAGGCGACATAAGTGGGAAGAGGCGGTGAGGTACGGGCGGAGGATGTTTCTCGGTAAGCGAGTCATGTTAAAAAATAATAATAGATATGAAAAAGTCACAGAAGTTTCATTATATAAACCTAAAAATATATTTTATGTTCATATTGATATTGTTTATGTAGTGCTTACTTCAAGCAGAGCTCCGTCGTTCAAATAATCTCGACGTATTGCGTCGAGATTATTTCATTATATAATATACAATATTTTCAACGAGTAGTCTTTAACGTATACTTGTAGATAGCAGAATCATCAAGATGGATCGTATAATTTTGCTCGCATTTTTGTGGTCACGACGCGGTACCTCTATGCCAATCCATGCGTAAAACATGAAATATTTTAATGGCGAGCTCAGTTTTTCCCACAGATAAATGAGTAGGTTAGAGATATATGATAGTATTTGTGAAGAGACGCGTAGATCCTATAAATAATTACACACCTAACAAAAACAGGTAAAATTATTACGTACGCGTAAATAGTTTTGTCTTAGATTTGTTTCATTTTAGAAAGTGGTTAAGTCGTTCATCGTTTTTCCTTAGATTTTGGTATGATTCGGTGTGGCATTTTAGAGTTTAGGTAATAAAATCTGTCTCAAGTATGCGTTATATTGCATACTTGGAAAGGACAGCAAATACACCTACATACCAACTCAAACCTATTTTAATCCTCTGTGGTTTATTCTAAGGAATATTTATTATATGTGTGAGTATTCAATGAATATTTAATTTCTTGTAAATGAATATAAAAAACGGCCAAGTCATTATATCTTGTATTGACATTATTTGATGGCACAATTTTTGTTAATTAAGAAAATATTTTTATGAACATGCATAATGTTGTCATAAATATACTTCACTTCTTCATCAGCCTATTTTTACCCTACTGCAGGGGCTTAGGCCTCCCCCAGGGATAGGGGAGGGGGGGCTTGGAACTTAAATCCACCACGCTGCTCCACTGCAGGGGCTTAGGCCTCCCCCAGGGATAGAGGAGGGGGGGGCTTGGAACTTAAATCCACCACGCTGCTCCACTGCGGGTTGGAGACTGTAACGACCGTCATCTATTGACAGCGTCCGGGACCGACTGCTTAACGTGTCATTGGTACATGCCCGGATTCGAACTATGGCCCTATGGGGTCTTGTAAATTTGAGACAGGTTCGTTGCGCTTTATAAATATACTGCGATGCTACAACTAGAATACCCACTTCCTCGCGAGAACCCACACAATGCTTTTTACGAATCGCTCTTTTTTATGGCTTAAAAATAGTGTGGGTGGAGCAACCTCATTGTAGAATGCCATAAGACATCACATTGAAAACTGCAATCATATAATTCATTAACAGATTCGTGAAGTAAAATTGAAAAATCGAGAGGGCAATCTGCGCACCCTCTGAGAAAAGACAGCCGGCATCAGCGGCAGTGCCCCGGCGACCGCGGCCGCGTGATGCCGCCTTAGATCATATATGTACGATGCGTTCAAACACTATGTGTATACTATGCCTCGCGAGTGTAGTGCACGCAGTTGGCTTGACGAGTACTGCGAGGCACGTGAGGCACGGGAGGTCGCGACATTTGTCGCGTCACCGTCCCTCTGACAGGGACATCTTGTCAGAAATGGACGCGGAGACCATAAGAGATTTGGGTACATGACTATTTTATACTACATTATTTTATTTATAATAATGTTTTTTTTTTTTAAGTTTTCTAAAGTGGTATATTCTAGTATGATATCCTGGTTAATAACATAATGTTTCTTAGAGCTGATATAAGGAACCAGGCAAATTTTTTTATGAAATATGTTAATAGTAATCCGTGGTAACAATTAATGTAATGGAATAAAAAATTATTAAAAAGTTCCAGTAATTACATAACAACATGTAATTAAATTAAAAAGAACGCAGGCGAAAAAAATTAAAGTATAATAGGTATAACAAAAAAAATCTGAAACTTCGTTATAGTTTTTGTATCTATGGGTATATAGACACTTATAATAAGTGTATATAATTATTTTAATTAAGGACATCCAGAGCTTTAAGTATTTAGGTGTAAATAAAATTATTTTACCTAAAACATAGGTACCAAATAATTTACTTTACTAATCGTATTCAAAAGTTCATATCTTTTTCAAACTGAAAATTCTCGAATACAGAGAAACAAATTTCTTAAAATATGATTTTCTGCAACAGAGATGTAAAATAGTAACATGAAAAAAGTTTATTGTACAACAATGAGGTTCTAGTATTTTATGAAAATTTATTCCTGTAGCTATTTCAAAATTATAACAATTTTAGATGGATATTCAATTTTTTTTTTATATAGAAGAACATTAATAAAATTAAAAGAACACCAATGAAAATAATTTTAGCACGTCAACGTTTTCAATTATGTCATCTTTATCAATTTTTTTTACATACTTAATTCTTTTTAGTATCTTTATTTTCGGCTCGACAAATTTTATTTTACAACAAAGTACATTTTCTACGTTATACATTATATGCTATCTTAATTTATTCTCGAATTTTTACAACGTAAAATATGAAACTGAAGCTAAAAATAATAAATCTGAAATAATATACGTGTATATAAATCAAGCATCTATTTCACGCCGAACCTATTATCGAAAGCCCTCGGGGTTCGTCCATAAAAACCTCACATATTCATTCACCATCAAATTACTCGTTTTTAACGACAGACGTAAAATACCTAATACGCAACGCACATGAAAGCTCCTTTAAAATATTGGTTGACAATCAATAACAGCGTAATTACTTATTGAACAATTATTGATTTCGACTTATATTTTATTTAAACCGTTCTTTGAAAATAAATTAAAATCTTTCTATAGAAACATTTAACTGTGGGAAAAAGGAAATTTTTAATTGTTTTTAAATATAAAAAAATTAAGTAACTATTACACCACTTAAATATTAAATATATTTTACCTATTCCCATATTTCGACATTCGAAAGTCAAATAATTCTTTAAAAATAAATTTCATTCGTTTTCTAATAATAAAATTCGAAAAGAAATGTTAGATTTAAATTATAATGAACTTACCAAATGTATTAAAGTAAAGCTCGTAGATAAAGCTTATTTTTGTACAATGAATGTTAATTGTGTTTAAATATCTCACGCTGAATAAAAAAAATTGATTTGGCTACGATATTAAAGACAATAAATCCTTTTTCATAACCACCAAACAATACAAAATTTTGTGTGCATTGTGTGGTTTCTAATGCACTTAGTGTACGTACTAGAAAACGAATGCTTATTTTAATGTCTATATGCCTAGATATTTCAACGCCAACGCCTAAAAATATTTCGAAGTTTCTAAATTTCATAAATTTTCATTTACAATACGTATTTTCCTAAAACCGTAGCGTAAAGTAATTGAATTTTCTCAACTATTGGCTCGGTTTTCATGATTTCCCAGAAGGGGCGATTTTTCCCAAATTAAACTATATTCACGCAACTTTCCTCTTTAAGTTTCAGGCATCTTATAACAAAAATAGGCAAACAGAAAATTTTTCTTAAACCCCAAAGTATCGTACAAGTTTTAAAGGAAGGGTGGCTGATGTGATGAGTAGAAACAAGTACGGATTTTCACAAAGGCAGGTTTTGAGTACTGAAAGCTAGGTCTTACATTTCGAAGGGGCAGGAACAGGTAACGTAACTTTTCCTGTCCCTTTTATTGTTTTTGGGGGAAAATAACGTCCATAGTTGCCTTTGGCGTAATTTCTCAAGTAATTTTATTAAAATAAATAATTAAATGAGTTAAGAACATTATAATAAATTTATAAATAGAACAATATTAAGAAAAAAGTCATATTTTTATAGTAAATATTTTAATATCTGGGAACAAACAGAAATGTGAAATAACTTTGTTTTTGTCGATACCGTTAAAAAATCTCGCCATTAAAAAAATTATTAAAAATATACATTTTGAACCAACAGTGTGGTATAAAAGTAAAATGGTTCTACGCTGTTGACCTATGAATTTAAAACGTTTAATGTCCAATACGTCAATTGAATTGAGCCGTGCTTCTCCTCCGTGCCCGTAGTATGCTTAAAAAGGAATCTAAAGCTTTTACTTCACGTATTTATGTATAGATTTTAAATAGAAACAATTGAGTAAAGTGCAAAGTAAACAAAATATTAAAATAAAGTTTTCAGTACATAAGATTAAATAATTACCAAAGTATGTGATGTCTGAAAATAGCTTAAGTCGCAAAAGGACCTTAAGCTGAATTAGTATCTTAATTGTTGGAATTTACTAAAATTTAAATTATGAAATTATTAACTTAACTAATAACGCAATGCATAGCAAAATTAAGACTATGCTATAAGTAAATGCCAAATTAATTCATTATAAAGACAACGAAAGCGATGGACATCATCGGAAAACGATCATAAAAATGTTATATAGTTCTTCCTGGCCGCGTACCCTCAAATGCGATTATATGCGCCTATTGCACAGTGCCTAGAGCTTACAATATGTAATTAATTTCTTTCACAACCACACAACGCGATACAAATAACAATAGTTAAACGCAAAACAGAAATAAAATTCGGAAACATATTTGTAAACCTATCTAAAGAAGACATTTTTTTTATAAAATTGTGCCAATTTGGCATATTACAAAGCTTATTTTCAGTTCATTGTTTGACGAATACGTCACCCCGTACCTATAATAAAATATAGTTTCATACAAAACTCAATTAAAACATATAGCATGTAAACTTGGTTATAAACTTGTTTTCCTAATAATTAGGAATTACTTTAATAAATAATAGATAGAAACAAAATCAAATGTACAATTATTATGCAGTCAATTATTTGGTTTGTATAGGACCGTCATATAGCTGTGAAATAATTTTGTTATTTTATGAAACTACAACGAAAATCCCATCGCAGCGACAAATTAAGTAGCTAGATATTCAAAAGTCCACTAAGTTTACTTCTTCCATCTGTATACATTTCAATAGTAAACCTACTATCTAGAGAACTTCTCGGAGTTCTCTAGCGGGATAGATTTGTATCTGCAGTTAGAAACACAAAGCATGAAAAATAAAATTACTATCGTTTCTTTACGAGTTCGCTTCCATAGTGTCAACTATTAAAATATTTGCCTTTTTTTAATCTACATAACTAGTAAAGCACATTTATTATATTTAATAACAAATTGTTTCTTATTATGTCCGATCTATTCTGCGATACCTTACTTTCCACTCTTCTTCTTTGTGCTCACCTCCTAAAACTGTAACGCTATGTTACTGTATTATATATTGGAACCTAATGTTAATTTAAATATATAAGGTCAATCGAAACCGGTTACCTCGTTTTCGAGTTATACAGTTTCAATGAAAAAAACGGGCAAAAAAGTAGAAATATTTTAAGTTCTTGTACAGGTAAAGTCGATCACAGTAAACTCTGTAGTATTGTGCAGATAAACTTAAATTCGATAAAATTATCATAAAATAATTAGTACTAAATATTATACCCGATAGAGATATAATTTTATTATAGTTTAATGATAATTTATATTTGTCACCAATTTCGACTAAACAATGTCTGTCTTAATATTTGTCTAAAGTATGAAGATCGCCACTTTGAAAATTGAACTTTTTAAAATTTAAATCTTGTATTACGGAATCAAAACTCTGCTGATTATGTAATTTCAGCGCGTCTTCAATAGGGTATATGATTAATATTAAATATATTGATTTATCAAGAAAATATAAATATAGACTTTATATGACAACGAAACTCATAAACAAAATTATATTCGGTTGAAGAATTCGGATATTACAAGCTATTAAAATTTTAATTACGTATATATCTCTTTCTTGCAAAACGAAATTAAACATTATTTTAAATGACCTGATATCACAGGCTAGTACAGTGTGGTATTGCCTTCTCTGTCTAATAGGGCATTTTTAAGATTCACAACTTGGTCAGTAATGATTTATTTTTTGAAATAATCTCACTATTATATTTAAAAACCTTTTCATTTTTAAATTTTTTCAGTGTTCAGGGATAACTTCGTTGTTTATGAACCGAATTGGATGATTTTTTTGTTGTGAAAGGGAGATATCTCCGGAGTGGTACCATGATAAGGAAACCAGGATCTGATGATGGCCTCCCAGAGAAATCGAGGGCAACCTTCGAAAATCGTATTTTAAGTATTTTGATAAAGTACTACTACTAATACTATTTAATGAAGGTCGGGAGTCGATCTGATGATGGAGCTGAAAGACAGTCGAGGGAACTCCTCAACGACTTACAGCAATTACCTGGTGTTTGGACTTGATTCATTTCTATTGATGAGATCTTTGCACCCATATGGATTATAAGTGCCATTACAGGTCTGATGATGGAGACCATACACAATCGAGGGAACTCCTCAACGATTTACAGCAATTACCTGGTGTTTGGACTTAATTAATTTCTATTAATGAGAACTTTGCACCCATATGGGTTATAAGTACCATTACAGGTCTGATGATGAAGACCATAAACAGTCGAGGGAATTCCTCAACGATTTACAGCAGTTACCTTTTGTTGGGCTTCCTTCATACGGTTGAATATGCCAAAATGTTCAGTTCGCACAAAAATAATAATTAAGATTGAAGTTTTACATAGGAATACCACTGTCTACTAGGCATGCTGATGCGTCAATTTGACACTGAATTTACGTTGCGTAATCGCGGTGCTGTCTCATTAGAGTAGCGCGTTTAGTAGCCCCATTTATACTAAATACAAATAAGTTACAGATGCGTTCAACTAAAAATTGAAAAAAAATAAAAAATAAAAAAAAATTTTAAAAACCGACTTCAAAAACATAAACTAAAAAGTTAAAAATAAAATTTTCACTTTAAAGAAAGGAGCATTAACAGGCGGCATATAGTTAATGAAGTCGGTGCCTACTCACTCAGACACTTTAAATTGTGTTCTATATTTATTATAGTTATAAGTATATAATTGTTGTAATTGTTATTACCTGGTAAGTACCCATTTAAAGTGTCTGAGTTGGCACCGACTTCATTAACTATATGCCGCCTGTTAATGCTCCTTTCTTTAAAGTGAAAATTTTATTTATTTTTAACTTTTTAGTTTATGTTTTTGAAGTCGGTTTTTATTTTTTTTTTTAATTTAATGTCAACTACACTAATACTAAATCATTAAAGTATGTAACGTAAAATCTGAAGTGATTTCAGGAAACTCAACGAAACGATTACATTTTAAACAAGAGGTGTCAGACGAAAACTTCAAGCAAACAAACAGACTAACTCCAGGTTACTTCAAACTACTTCTTTAGAATCAAGTTAGTAGTTTTTGCTTTAGCCGAACAAAAATGAGTAACGGAAGAACTGTTAGAACTACTGACAGAAAGCATAGCTTATATGTTTACAAAATGTATTCTTTACATCCATTGCGCTAACCAAAATCTTTGACATTAGAAGAGTGTATGGCACTGCACCTTCCTTGTCTGATAGCGTTTAATATAATAATAATAATACGTCAAACATCCCACACAGCCTCATCTAGTCCTAAACTAAGTAAAGCTTGTATTATAGGTACCAGACCACTGATATAATTATATACATATTTAAATATTCTTTATAATATATACATGTATAGATATTTCACACGTAGACACGGAACAAATAGACATGTCAATGCACACAAATATTTTTCTAGGGTGGAAATGCGGAAATTGAATATCATAGCAGTAATTGCACTAACCATTCATACCGACGCTACGATAGATTGGTCAAAATTACACAAAACGACGACTAAAAGCCGGCCAAGTGTGTCTTTCTCGAGTACCAGCCTTATGGCTTTGACTCATTGTTTATTTTAAGGACCACAAATATAAATTTATCGGGAACTTAAAAATGCGGATATTTAAAAAATTTAGGAACATATGTGTATTATCTTATTTAAAGTAAAACGATACCGCAGCTTTCCATACAAATTTTTTTTGACCGGAACTAAAAAATTAAACGCATTTAAGTATATTAATTTTGTCATTATAATAAGTGAAAGGTCTCGTGAAATTGTAGTTAAATTTATATAATGTATTCTTTCTATCACGAAACCTCAGAATACAGCACGAAACAGTTCTTATTTTGGTTTATAAAAAAGTCACGCACACATAGATACATAACTAAATCTAAAATTATTAAATTTTAAAATGAAAATTATCAGCGTTTCGTATTAAAAAGGCACATATTTTTGTAAATTTGACGACAATTCCTAATAAATTTCACTTAAAAAGATTGTAAAGTAAAGAAAACAATACGTACTTGTAACTTCTGGTCAAAAAATTTTGTATGCAAAATTAGTGGTATAATTAGCCTGGAAACAATTTTTGTTGAATTGGTTTTCTTAATCACACGCAAGTGAAAAATGAGATGAGACGGGGTGCATTGTTAAGAACTAGGACCACATACCTATCTCGCGAAATATTCACCTAAATACGGATTTATTACAATTTTAAAAATCTATCAAACGATACTCCAAACGAAGTAGCGCAAAAAAACCTTTCGTATCTTAGTTTAATATATGGAAAACCATCAGTGAATAAATAAAGGTTTAACTTTTTGGCTACAAAATTGTTTGGCGATTCATATCACACGTTTGCACGTAATATTTCATCAAACTAAGTGGAAAGATGGTGGAGTAATAAGACTGTGACATACGAATGGACGTACCGATAACTCTGAAAATAATTTTAAAAAGGGTGGCTTTTTCAATACTACCAATACTATGCTACGTCTCGGCGAATATGTAACGCAGTAAATGAAAATATAAATAATAATATAATATTTAAAAAAAATCTCAATCCTCAACAATAGTGTCATATGAAAAAGTTTTCAAAATCTATAATAACAGTGAAATAATTAAAAAAAATGTCCTGTTAGACAGAGAGGGCAATACCAAATGAAGTCAGGACGTTTAGAATAATGTTAAACTTCTTTTTTCAAGAAAGAGACAGAGATGAACTTTTAATATCTCAGAACTTTTAATGTATTAAGTTTCATACTTTTCAACCAAGTTTATACTTACACAGTTATCTGTGTTTATAAATTTTGCTAACGTGTAGTCTATTTTTATATTTTCTGTGTATTTTTATAATTTCAATGTAAGACAAATACCCCATTATTTTGTTTATAGCTTAGCCAAAGTCAAATAATATAGACGAATTAAGGCGTACGCAGTTGATAAATTGTAAAGGCACATTAAGTGATTTCGTATATATATATAAATCAGTCCCGTAAAGATGCGAGTAAGGATCTGACAATGTCCCTTCTGCGATCTAACCAAGGTTTCAAATTTAGAACTAAAATATCTTCGCGACCGAACATATAATTGTTACAGAAACAATAGCTGAATAGCTGAAAACAATAGTTTTCGTATCACCACGACACTGCTGGGCATGTGCTATCGGTATTCACCCTTGAAAGTGAAAAAGTTCAGACCTGGAATCCTGGAGTTATGAATTTTTTCGCATAGCGCCCTACTGGACGTAGCATTACAATAATTTCGGTGTAGTCAGACGGGTTTAAGTAAATGGAGATATTTCACAATGTATAGGCACCTAGGTATGACATTGTACAGTACTTTAAAAATACGTAATCGAATAAATCAACAAGTTTTACTACAATTTCAGCAACCTGGCGTGTTTTGTAGCTGTACAAAATAACTTATTGAGTTCAACAATTCACTACTATTAAATACCACCATTTTCATATCAAACACTCTGATATGAAAATGGTGGTAGAGAATAGCAATCAAAGTTCTCACATATCCTAATATTGTCATATGCCAGGGCAGTGACACTTCAAACAATTTTTTTGTCGAGATAGCTGCCTACGTCTAGTGAAAGAAAGAAATAGGTATATTTCGTGAATTTCATGTGTGAAAGAAAGCTATCTGACGTTTGTCAATTTAGGCTAGTCTTGACATTTGTCTATCAATATATGTCATAACAGTGTGGTTTTTTTAGATTTTAAATATTATAGAAATATTTTTTGTACAATGAAGATACTAAACAAATAAAATTTTGTGTATTTTTCCTAGGATCCTTTCGTTACTTTTTGATAAGGTAAGTAAGGTAAGGAATTAAGACTTAGCCCAGAATGAAACGACTCCTTTGAGTCTCAAATTTGACCGTCTATGACAGCTGTTTTATTGCAACTAAACATATACTTAACCAGAGATCGCCAGCTATGTTTGATATTTAATTAACCTTATGCTATCTTCAGTAAGAAGCCGTGAGAGAACATTCATATCTCCATGCATGGAATATAAACACTGACATACGTGAACATAAGCATAGTGTCTTAATATTAGTTAGACGTTTTGGCAACTCTAAGAGGAGATATTGCATTAATTGGTACGATGCTCGCAAGATTTAGTACACATTGTACGGAATTATTAATGTTAACATATAATTACATCGTAACGCGCTATAAACTAGTAATTAACTGTATACTAACAATAGAATATATAGAATTTAGTACGATATCTTCACAGATACAATTAAGCATACATATTCACAGGTGATTGCGAAATTGGAGTCGGGTTTTCTTAAAGTTTTGCTATTTGAAGCTTCGAATTCATTAGAACTCCAGTTTATGTTAGAATTAGAATCGTTACCAAAATATGGTTTACACAGTTAAGTTTTTTGCCCAATTTATAGAGTTTGCAGAGTTTGAACTAATACTGAGATTATATCAAACAGTTTTTTTGGTGGCAGTTTTTTTGCTAAAGTTTCGTTCTGTTTTTGAAGTTTTACTTATTTTAGGGATAAGGGTAAAATTTTAAGTATACAACGAAATTCGCGCGCATGACGCAAAGTATAGTGATATCGCTGCAGTACTAAAATTGTTGAGTGCTTATTTTCGACGTCGAATAGCGGTGTTTCTCCATCACTAGTAAAACAGACTGTAATCAAAATTATTTCGCGGAAGAAACTAAGCTCAGCTTACTAATTAAAAAAAAAAAAAAACTATAAATTGACTTTCATCTGGTTTACACTAATATTCCAGTACTGACGAAGCACATCGGCGTATTTAAATTGATTAACGAAATAAAATATACTTACCTCATATAATATTTAAAAACCGGCCAAGTCGGAATTAGACTCGAACACGAAGTGTTTCGTACCACCGTACAATATGACAAAAACACGTTTCCTGTATGAGGACCCCCCTTTAATTTTAACTTTATTTTACTTTTATTATTTGTTGTTATAGCGGCCATAGTAAATACACACTCTGATATTTGCAAGTGTTTACCTGTTACGGTTCAGACGATACAGCCATATGACAGACGGACGGGCGGACAAGCAGCCTTAATAATAAGGTTTCCTTCGATAGCATTTGGGTACGAAATTCTAAAAAATACATAAATTTTACTGTACAACCAAACAAATCCGTCATAACTTAACGAAATAATCGCATGGTGGATTATTTTTGTTGTTTGGTCTAAAACATATGACCGCAATATTAGTTTGCCTGCCCGTACCTACACACTCCAATAACAAAAAAGTCAATCACATTATCCTACAAAGTTATTTCCTGCACTGTCGCATCCCTACAACGCCCCATATCCAAGAAAATATTCACCAGCAATTTTCGCATACATGTATTATTCATAAACACTCTAGTCACAAGAAACTTATTTTCAATGCAATCTTTTAAATTCAATATAACACAACGTTACACACTACGTTTATTGAAATTTTACTTTTAAATTTATTAGTAATAATAAAATTATTACTTTATTCACAAAAACTTTAAAAAAGCTTTTACACGTTGTGAAAATTCTGTTTCCGCAAATGGCGAAGATGGGTTCTAATAATTTTCATCGTCCCCGAGTGGTCAAAGACCCTAACTGTAGAACCAAAGTTCGCGGGTTCGAATCCCGGCCGGACAAATATTTGTGTGCATGAACATGTATATTTATTCCGTGTCTTGGTGTAAAAGAATCTATAAATTATTATGTATTTATTACAAAGAATATTTAAGTATGTATATCAGTTGTCTGTTAGCCCATAACACAAGTATAATACCTACTTGCTTACTTTGGGACTAGATGGCGCTGTGTGGGAAGTACCATTTATTATTATTATCATCTCCCTCGGTCCATCCATCCGTACGTCACAGGTTCATATCTCCTCCATCGTTTGTGATATGATGTGAATTGTGATGAAATATCGAACATACCGCCTTACAATCATGTAACGAGAAAATGAAAACTACATTTTTCACGGTTTTTCCCCGTTTACTGCGTCATGTGGGTTTTGTTGTCAGATGTTGAAAATTATTTGAGTGAATTTCGCGAGATATGAACTTCTAAAATCGTTAACGTTCCCTTTAACTTTTGAAGTGTAATAAAAAAATCTGGGATGAAACACTTAACGAAGACTTTCAAACACAGTTGTTTTGAACAAGATACATTACGTTTTCAAGTTTTTTATATCCCCAATTTACAAACCAAAAAACTCAAATTTATTTAATTGGTGGTTGTTGATTGTCAATTTATGCATGTAATGCTTCGGAACCCTAAGTTGATGTTTGCCCAGGTTTTTCTTTTTGCTTTTGCCTACGACTACACCTGCATGGGTTTTACGAATAGAATTTAGATTTTTGATGTACGTGAATATTGTTATAGGCTATCGGTCCAGATATGTAGGATTTACTAAAACACCGCTTTGATTGTACTTTCCTTCATTATGAAGCTAAATCACAAACTGTTTCAATCATAATTCACGCAGATGACAAATTAGACTTTTATTGTACTTTATAGCTTGCAGTTGATCACACTTAACTATTCAAGTAAACTGACTCGTGTCAAGCTCCTTACATAGGCATCAGAAATCGCTACCACTCAGATCTCGAAGTTTCCCATCGTCGAACATTCTAATATAAAATTGTAATCTCAATTCACCGTGGGAAATTTCTAGACGCCACGGCGCCGATTTGGCAGTGCACTTCGTTCCGTCTCGAAATCATATTTTTCGAACGCGTAATACTTTTTCAATTCCATTAAACGCTAATAAACTAAAACTAAAAAGTTTAAAAGTATTTTTTTATGACTTTAAAGAATATAGCATTAATATGGGGTGCTTATAATTTATGAAGTCGTTGCCAACTCAAACACTTTAAATGGCTTCTTACCAGGTTATTACAATTAAAACAATTACAATATATACAGATACCTATAGCAAACTATTATAACAAATAAAACACAATATGAAGTGAATGACTTAACACCTACTTAATAAATTATATGCAACCCATTAACGTCTTTAAAGTATAAATCTTATTATTAACTTTTTTTGTTTAAGTTTGTGAATACACCGTGGCGAGGCGAAATTTATATAGCGGGTAGAGCTTACAGAACAAAATAAAAAGTTTCAAGTTTACTGGTGGCGCAAAGTAACGGTTACCGAGAAAAACTTGTTTAAAGTTTAATTTTTTAATCACTTATATTTTTATTAAATTTATGTTTTATGCTGTAGATCATAGAAATCTCTCATAAAAATACCGTCACAGGACACCTATAACCTACTACATTCTTTGTTTTTACTGCTCTCTTTCTAAAAAATGCACATTTTTTTTTGTTGGTCAGTATTGATATCACAACACTTTTACTCAATAAAAAAAATTGTGACGCCTACCGAACTGGGAACCTCTTGGCCGGTTTGTAGCACCTTCCAGCGCTTACAATTTTCATTTATTTTCACCCCCCACCTGAACCGATTATTGTGATTTTTGTTTTCTCATTATTTCTTCATTTTATGCGTGGCATAGTGAAATTTTATCATTCACATAAGACACAAAACTTGCTATCCGAAAATTTTAGTTTATACACCAGTAGATATAGTTTGACCGAAACTGCTGTACCGCGCTATAGGTATGTGCGCGGCGCGGAGGGAAGGCAGCTTCTAAGCGTTGACGACGGACTGACAGAGCAGATCTGCTTCCCTCCGCGCCGCGCACAAAATGCATTACAGCGGTACAGCGGTTTCGGTCAAACTATAGTCATGTATGCTCTTTCCAATGATATCCAACATGTGTCTATAGCACTTATATATGTTATGATATTCACGTTTTAACAAAATTTTATAGCAAATTTTCGCCAATAAAAAACTCAATTTTAGTCACGTTCGAACGTGCAATTTTTACTGAGCACTAATCGTTTTTGCAGAACACGTTCTTGTTACTGTCGAGTTTTAGTTTGTGAACGCAACTATGTGACAGCCGTAAAATTTGGCTCCAAGTAAAAAATATTTACATATTATTACTTTCTCCGCCATTTTAATAAATAATAAGTGGTCTCCCTATCTAAACGGCTCGTGAAATGTGTAGTAATTCGAAGGTGCTAGGTGTTCCGGGAAAAGGCGTTCCCTTAGCATGTGCCGCCGGTACGGCTCCCCGCAGCTCGTTATTTGCGAACAGACCACAGGAACAGACATCATTTGCGGTGGATGTGCGCAGCTATTACTCACGCCCCGTTTACGAGATATATGCGATGTTTTCAAGTAATGAATATTATGAAATGGTGCGACATAAACAGTGAATACGATCAGTCAGGTCACACGAATTTACTACTATTTTCTATGTGACGCACTGTGACTTTTTCTATGGAGCGAAATTAAACGTCGTGTTTAGATTGAAGAGGCTCGAGGCAATGTAGAGTCAAGGGCAAAAATTCTAGTTAATTTTATGATGTAAAAAGTGACACTCGTGATATAGAAACACTAAATGACAATGTTTTTAAATGCGCACGGTTATGCAAGAGAAAAACCACAGAGAATCGAGTAGGTTAGAAGTGCCATGTGACGGTATTCGTTCGGAAACACGCGTTCCAAAAAAAATTACTCAGAAAATGAAATAAATAAAAATGTTTCGCATACGTAAATAGTTTTGTCTCAGATTTGTCTTATAGTCATTGGAAATGACTTTCATTTCGTTGGAGTATAGGGGGTCATTTGGGAGTTTTGTGAGACAGGCAGATTGCACAAAGAGTTTTTGAGATATCGGGATGAACGTCATGGCAAAAGACGCAACTCGGCGAGCTCTACAAGATTGCAAAAGACAATTTGGAAAAAGATCAAAAACAAAAAAAATATCAGCAAAAAACCAAAAAAAAATCGCAATTTTTTCCCCCGATTTTCATTTTAGGAGCCCGATATCTCGAGAACTAGGTTCGAAAAGAAAAAAATATAAAAATGGCTCGGGTTGATTAGACGGGGGATCGATTGAGACTGAAATTGTTAGAATCGGACAACAGGAAGTAGTGGTTAAGGGTGCCCTTAGTTGGAAGTCGGATACGCGTCGGTGTTACATTTCGTACTAATTCTTTTTGTTCGATCGAAATGTCGTACAGAATGTTATATTTCGAAGTTTTAAGCTTATTCAGATACAGTTGTGTTATTTTTATTGTGAAAAAAATTTATTTTGAAAAATATTATCCAAAATATGTGTGTTTACTTTATTCCGTTAGGTTCATTTCCTATGTCGTAAGAAGTTCGTGCGAAAGCAGGAAATCCGTTGATTTTTTAAAAAGCGGTTAAATCGTTCATCCTTTTCATTCACGTTTTTAATATGTTTGATGTCATATTTTAGAGTTTAGGTTAAGAGATCTGTCTTAAGTATGATTTATAGTGCATACTTTAAGGGGATAGCGTATGTGCTTATATCAACTCTAAGCTCCTTACTCTAATGCTCTGTAAGAGAAACGGACTCTATTTATTGTTTACACTAAGCTGCACGCATGTTTGATCAAAACAACCCTGCCACTTTCATTGTAATTTCAACTTCTACCTTCTATGCTAGAAACTTTTCAAATACGCCTCACTGGAGAAGTTTATTTTTATTCCATTTAGTTACATGTTATTACTTTTTGTACATGTTAGTTTTGCGACTCAAGAAACGTATTCACTTTAGCATTTTGACCATCCCAAGCCCTTTGAATTGACTCCATGTGTAAAATGAAACGCTCGCAGGGGTAGGGTGACTGTAAAATTCGTTTTCACATGAAAAGCATTGCTCAAAAATTATTTTCTTCTTTTGCAAGAAAAAAATTTCGAATAATGGAAAACGTATTTTTTATTTTCGCAAGAGAATAATAAAATATTGCGATTCGTTCACTGTAAATCCTGTGTAGATGTATAGATCCTATCATATATTCTAAAATGTGAAAATTTATTTAAAATGATTTTAATGGTTCTTGAATAATGAATTCCAACAAAAAGAAAGACAAGTTTACAAAAAAAAATTAAATTTGTATTCACTGCGTGTGGTTCAATGCCGGTTTTTGAGATGGGAATGTATGGCCAAATCCAAAATGTCATGGGAAATTAAAGGATATTGCTTTGTTACAATATTCTTCGAATATTTGAACATGTAATAATTTAACGGGTATATATCAATTTATATACCAGATAAATTATTAAATGTTCAAAATTATAACAATTTTCTTAAATGCATAAGTTTATGCGTTTTCTCATAGAATTCACGGCGTTTTTATCACAATGTGCTTTATTCTCCACAATACTTGTTCTAAGGACCTTTTCAAACTCGCAACAGTGTTGTAGTTAATTTTGTAAATTTCATTCTTAACATACCTCCAAAGGAAATAGTCTAAGGGGCAATATCTGGACATCTTGCAGGCCAGATCACAGGACTATGGATTCCGATCTGATTGTAGCTAAACTGTTTGTTGAGACTCTCTCGTACCACAAGTCTATTAGTATATAAGATAAAAAACTCACCTATAGATAGTTAGGAACTCTTCGAGCTAACCTTCAGAAATGAGAGTAATTAATCCATTACATTAACATTGAGAAAAGTGTTTTCAAAAGAAATGATGGTACACCATCAGTACCATGGTGGTACATCATCACATGATGATGATGGTACATCATCAGCTAATCAATTTATTTTGACTTTCAATAAGTGTGTGTAAACATCTTATGTTGAATAAAAACTTTTTGAATTTGAATTGAATTTGAATTCAGTAGGTAATTGATGATCGAGATCAACATAAATAAGGGGAAACCGAAAAAAGGAAACTACGCGTCATCATAAATATTAGGTCGGGGAAAAAGTCTTTCCGCATGTAGTTTGTTTTGAACTTTTAAGAAAATCTCTTTGGCTGTACTAGTTGTATAAGAAATTCGATACATTTTAAAATTTTATTATAAAAAAGGAAAACTTTGTGACGTTTATGACCCTAATGCGGTGTTAGTAAGAGTAGCACAAAGTTGGTTTAAACGTTTTCAATCCGAGAATTTTCACGTCAAAGATGAAACTCGCTGTGGTCGCCCTGTCACAGCTAAACTGGACGCCATTTTTTTTTTTAAAGTGGAGCAAAATCGGAATATCAGTAGTTACGACATAGCTGAATATCTGGATATTGACCACAAAACAGTTTTGACCCATTTGAAAAAAGCTGGGTAGACAAATAAGCTCAATATTTGGGTGTCACATGAGCTCACTGAAAGAAACCTGATGAACCGTGTACTCATTTGCGATTCTTTATTAAAACGTAATGAAAGCGAACCGTTTTTGAAGATATTGATGACTGTTGATGAAAAATGGATTAAGTACGATAAGAACGTGGAAAAAAGGTCGTGGTCCAAGGTCGGTCAGGCTTCACAGACTGTGGCAAAACCTGGACTAACTCGCAATAAGGTGATGCTGTGTGTACGGTAGGATTGGAAAAGTATTTTCATTATAAGCTTTTACCGTCGGCAGAACCGAATTCGGATCTCTACAATAAATAACTGATGAGATTAAAGCCAGAAATTGAGAGAAAGCGGCCGGATTTAATCAATAGAAATGGTATGGTCTTTCATCACAATAATGCTAGACGTCACACATTTTAGTCACTTAGAAAAAAATTAAGATTGTTTGGCTGGGAGGTGTTAAAGTACCCGTCCTATAGCCCTGACCTTGCACCTTCAGATTTCCACTTGTTTCGGTCTCTTCAGAATTCTTTAGACAGTATCAGGTAAATATCAAGAGAGGACTGCCAAAACTACTTGTCGCGTTTCAGAAGTTCCAAATTTCTACAGCAACAGGATCATGTCACTGCCTACAAAATGGCAGACAGTCATCGAACAAAATAGCACATATATATTGTAATTAAATGTAAATAAATTTTACAAAAAAAAATCTTGAGTTTTCATATAATTACGTTACAGGAACCATAATTTCCGCAGATGTATCTATTTTCCTCTTCGTATTCCTCTTTTTTTATTATGGGGGTTATCCATTACTCGGCTGATGATGTACACTCTTCTCAAGGTATTTCTAATGAAAAACCAAAGTATATTCTAATTCGTCTTTCTTCAAATACGATTTCTAGTCTGAAATGTAGGAATTTGCCCCAAAATAAGATAATTGGATAATGCAGATCTTAAAAGGTACTTATTATCTCTTGAGAGGTATTATAAAAGTTCGTAACGAAAACCCGTGAAAAGCTCAAAATATTCAACACAATATGAAATAAACAAAAACGTGGAAACATACTCAGTTTTACTACAGTATCCATAATGAACTTGATCTGTTAGTTATTAACGTATTCACTTAAGTAATTAAATATTTGTAAGGAAACTTAATTAACGGGAAAGTTAAAATGAATTTATCACCGGTTTGGAAATGCAAGTACTAGAAAAGCCGGCAAAAGTTTCTTTAGGCTTATTCTTGTCATTTGACGTTAATGTCGCTACTTAATACTATTAATTATGGCAACGCGTTATTTTTTTAATATTAATGAAAACACATAAATAATTTTGAAATATTCACTGTGCAGTGGAATCTTGTATGACCCACATGTGAAATTCGTACTTTAAAATAAAATAAAGATTCTGAAATTACATTTCATATGTAATTTAACAAAATGTTTGTTTTAAAACAAAGATATTGACGTACGGTCTGTCTAATCACTGAGTCTCACATTTTGCTCACGTTTTCGATCGTTTCAAAGTATGAGACGCTCCATCCTGATTATTGTGCTAATTTAAAACACTAATAAACTTTATATATTTATTGTACATCAATATTTTTTTAAACTGGTTCCTTACTATTCAGTTGTAATATTTATTTTGGATGCCTAATAAAATAAATAAATGACACATGAAAGACATAGTATTCTTTAAATATTTACAGTCGTGATAGCCCGATCACAGCCCACCTGGTCCAAGTTTAGAAGGCCGTGTGGCCTTGGTTCGAATCCGGGCGTGTACCAATGAGTTTTTTCTGGCTTAAGTACATAACTATCACTGACTCCGTGCCTCAGAGAGTACATTAAGCGTTCGGTTCCGGGTGCCATCAACAGATGGCAGTCGTAATCCACCAACCTGCATCGGAGCAGCGTGGTGAATTAAGCTCCAAGCCGCCTCACCCAGGGAGAGGCATAAGCCCCTGGAGTGGGCATGGCTGGTGGACTGGAAATTTGTATAAAACAAACAAGTGCCGTATGACAATAGCCTTGAGTGGTAGCTTTCTTAAAATTCACTTCTATGTACTTAAAAGTAGTATATGCATATAATAAAATTATAAAATTTCCGCATCTGTAAATTAACTATTTTTGCAAAAAAAAAATTACAGTCAAACGCCAGCCAGAAATGAATAATTAACCATAAAAATTAATTTTAGAAACTTCTGGAATTTTTGTTTAATTGTTTGTTTTTTGTACGTTTATACAATCGTCACGCAAAAGCCCCTCATTGAATTTAAAATGAAATTATTGTAAAATACGAAACTTAATTATGAGTAATATTTGAGGTTTATTTTCTGAATTAAAATCGATTCTTCTATATAAGAATCGATCCTTTTAAGTGAAGAATTGTGAGATTTGGTATATTTAAAGTTTATATGGGGAAAGAGTGCAAACAGCTAAAAATTATATATAATATTTTTTACAAATACTGTCCATATCCATAACTCTTTGCTATATCGCAAAAAAGATATTCTGAGCGTAACCTAATAGTATCTCGTTTGTTTAAGGTCATACTGTCAATGAAAACATATATAACAGTCTGTCATTTGTTAGAATTAAATTGACTTACTCTCGCCTAATTATTATTAATGGTTTTAAAAAAGTGAGTACTGTCAAATTTCGACCACTGGGCGATCACTAGTTTCTATTAAATTATCGATTCGGTAGTACCATCGATACTATCGAGATCACCGCCATAATCAGTTCTTCTTACTATACGTCACTAGTTCACTACAATAAAGTATTGTAGTCATGTATCCCGAAATGTCGACCCAGGGAAATGCTACCTACACCTATGGAAATGTCACTCAACATTTACAATACTTGAAGGACATGTAAATGATCGTCAGGAACGCGTTCTCACTTTGGGACTGGTATAATAAAGTTTCCGAACAAATTTTGTTTGTATGTGAGAGGTGGTGGTGTGAACCTTCTAGTGTCACAAAAATACACATTAAATGTCTTATTAAATTTAGTTCAAAAAATAGTAACATTTCGTGAACGTGCTTTTACTGAGGTATATACGGGTGACAATTGCTAGTGATGTTTCCTTATTGATCTTATGCTAATTTCAAAATGACTATTTCTTTTTTCGTTATTAATATCACAACCGTAAGAAAGGAACGTTGTATTAGCAACAATCAATTTATATATCAATGTATTTTATTATTATTGTGTTTTTATTTTATAATGTTGTTTGGAATGCAACTGATTTTATAATTCGAGTAATGCATATATAAGCGGTGGTCGAGGGACCGTATTGAAACTAATAAAAAAAATCGACTTAAAGTTTAAAAAATCTAAGTATTATAGAAGAAAATTTAAAGAAAATGGGAAGGGAAGAGTTTTCAAAAATCAACCCTCGTGTGTGTGAAATAGGGCATGTGAGTTACGGGTCATATTAATGATCATAAAAAGATACTAATTAAGGCTCCCTTACTGAAACACTACCCAAAACACAATTTTTTAAGGTAAAATTTCTCAATAAACATTGCGATATTCGATATTTTTTTTAATGCATTATCATACATTACCTATTTATCTAGTAAATGGAGCTACGCTTACGATCAGCGCGTTTCGTATGAAGTTCTCTACGTCGACGACGTACGCGACTGACGTCAGCGTCGCTCTGTTGGAGGCCTCAGCTTACATACTTAAACATTTTCCCAACGTTGTCACATATGATCTGTGGAGTTTGATTTATGGTTGTCTCTTGCCAACACACGTGACCTAACTAATTGAACATAAATCATAATGTTCACAACCAAAACACTAAAACTGCACTGATTCTTTAAGCCTATACTAAGCTGTAAACATATTGAGCAAAAGATATTATAGATAATATAAAATTCAAATGAAATACCTATATGAATAACACTTTTTGATACAAGTTTTATACAGTTTGATACAAGCTATGTCTAATCAATAAATTATTATCCAAAATTATAAATTAATTCAAGTAATAGGTTAGCGTGACAAAAAAGAATCTGGGCTTTTATGGCCTTATTACAAGTTACCAATATGCAAATTTTGAAATTGGTTAATAAAATTAAATGTAAAATAAAAAGACGATTAGTTCTTGGTACCTATATTAAGGTAATTATTTTACGACTGCAAGTACTTTGTCCTCTCCTCGGTTTACCCTCCTCTCCTATCATTTTAGCCAACACAGCTATACTTGTCAAACGCTTGGTCTTGTATTATATACTTAATTTTCATTTTTATAGTTGTGTTAATATTGAGTCGTATAACATATAACTACGAGTGGAAAACACAAACAAATGATCGATATCATACTACAAATGGCTTTTATATGAAAGTTTGCTTATAAAGGGGTGACCTTTCGATATTTCCAATTATCTGAACGGCTTAACCATAGATTAACTATCTACAACGCCCTTTCAACATAGGGAAGCTATTGAAATTAATTCTCGAACTTTATTTGAAAACTGAACTATTCAATTTAAGATATATAACCTGCGTATATTATTGGGAATAAAATATAACTTTACCTAGGAATTTATTTGTAATAAGTTGCTCTTATTTTTTGTATCAATATTACCGTTTTACTAGTTTTTTTTGTGGATATCAACTTCAATAATACGTAGAAAATTAAAAAAATTGCCAAATCAGCATACAGCTGTGTAAACTTCCGGTAAACCGGTTGCATACATTGATCATTTTAATTGTCATAATCTTCATAAGAAGCTATACAATGGTTCTATACCTAGATATACAGCTCTAAAAGAGTCAAAATAACCCTCAGATGTAAGTGATAATGACAAAGAATGGAAAAATAAGATTTAGAAATAAATTAACACGTTTTCGTATATCGTGTGCCTAGTTTTCCTTACGCTCTAACTTTTAAAGTATAAACTAGTAGTTTTATTGATAAAACTGGAAAAAAAAATCATACGCACCTGCTGAGTTTTTTTAATGGTTTATTGTAAATTTATTTCACTTCTGTCAAGCAGCACTTATTACTCAATTTGCCTTACCAAATATTCTTTTCATTAATAAACTAATTATATGAGGTCAATACCTATTTTTTGTATATAAGTGGTTCTAATGCCAAAAATAAATAAAAACCGTACTTTTTTTCGTATATATCTGTTTTTTTTTATTTATTTTTGGATCCAGGAAAAAATGACAAACGCTAAGGATTAGAAAAAAAGCTTTTTAGTTTCTTCAATTTCTCCAAAGACGAAGATGTTGTATATATGTATTATGTACTTTAAAATAAATTGATAATGTCTAATTAAAAAATAAATTTAAAAAATATTGATTTATAGAAATAAAAAAATTAATGATAAATGGTGTTTTAACTAATAACAAGAAAGGCAGAGTGACACCGAAAAGGTTGCTCCCGTTCCGCAAGTTATAATGTCTTTTTTTCTGAGTAGGTAGCGTGAAAAAATATTCGGCCTTTCATTATGTATTTTCATACTAAAATACGTGTTCTCAAAACCTACAGGGTATTTAGTTGTTAACATTGAATCCTGAAATGTGTGATGGAATATCTCATGGCACCATAGAGCAATCAGTTTCTAATATAAGTGGATTTTTAAGATTTGTACATCAAAACATAAAAACGTATATTTATAAAGTAACTAATATTTATTGGGCTTTGCGTAAAAAACGGCACGGAAGCTTTAGGGTGCGACTCCTGTTCGCACTTAGCTGTTTTTAGTGTACCTACCGTACCCAAGGGTTACCAACGGGAATCCTGTTACTAAAGTTCTGGTGTCCGTTCGCCCGTCACAGGTATGTATCGTCTAAACCGTAAAATATAGTACTATGACCGCTATAACAACAAATAATAAAAATAAAATAAAGTTAGAAACTAAAGAGATTGCCATACAAAAAAAATCATTTTTTATATTGTGCGATGGTAAAAAACCCTTCGTGTGCATGTCCGACTCGTACTTGGCCGGTTTTTATTATTTGCAGGCAATGATGTATATTGGTAGACATTTATTTGTATTTCGTAATTGTGGGGCCGGCCAGCGGCTATGCAATCAATATTTATTCTACAGAAAAGAGCCATACGAGCAATTTACAATGTTAGGAGTCGAGATTCCTGAGCTAATTTTATCAGGAACGGTGATTGGCATAATTTTAATAATAAATAAAATAATTTTAGCCTCAGTGCAGACTGTCAAATGTGAATAATTCATTTATGGGTGTATGCGTCCAGTGTTATGATAGATTACCTGACGATGTATTGAATAAATTATATGGACTTATTCCAGCTGACGACATTAAGTTTATTTTGCATTTATATTTAGTTTGACCTAGGTTAACTTTGACATTAGATTTTTTTTATGGTTCTAATTATTTGGTTTTATTTAAATTTATGGTTTTATTTAAATAAACTATCTTCTTTTTATTTCAAATTTTATGCTTGTTTCTCACTGCTGTATTTTAGACATTATAGTTATTGTGTTCTTGTTGTATTCTTTCATGTTTCATAGTTTGTGCTCTGACGTGAAAAACTGTAAATTGAATTTTTACCTACTTTTAATAATATTATATTATTAACATAAGTACCTACCAATCTGCTCGATTGTTATACAAAATGATCCTATATTCCTGTAAAGAATACATAAAACACATAAAAGTGAACACGAAACGACCGCAAATGTTTCCTGGATGTAGCATTGGACTGTTCAAAGATTAACAAAATTGAATAAACTTCATATGTTATTGTTACATTTTCGTAGCGTGTTTCCTGTACAACGTATCATAAGCACCATTTAGAGGCCACTATGCTCACTTTCTAGTCAGTGGGGCCAACCTCGATCGCTGTTTTTACGAGCTGCGGATCCTCTACCCATATTCGGTTATCCGATAGGCGTATTTTCTGAAAAATAATGTATTCCGGGTGAATTATTTTCAGTAAGGTCATACTTTTTGTGTTTAAGAGACGCGACGGAAAACATTACTTTATATGAAAGATCTGTTCTACTTTTTAATGCAAACGAAATTACGTTCTCATGACAGCACCATCCAAATAAAAACAGATTTTTTATAATTTATTATAATATTTTTGTACAATATATAGATTATGGCTATAATATTCATTTTAATAATTAACAATTTTGAATATCTTTTTAGAGAAAAATCTACACAATTCTTTTGTAAAACTTCTTCATGAATTCATATTGAAATATAATGTAAAGAATTTGACTTCAATATCTGTTTTAATTTGTTATGTATTTCACGTTTAAATGATTAATTCTGAATTCCTAATTAAATTTTTTAATTAAAATTCTTTGGTTAAATATATTTAGCGTAAAATGTTTGCACTTTCGTTGAAAATTAAAAAGAAAACCAGGCAAGAACGAGTAGGACTCGCACACGAAGGGTTCCGTATTAACGTACAAAATAAAATAACAAACACGTTTCTTGTACGGGGAATCCTTTAATTTTTAACTTCTTTTTATTTGAATATTTTTTTTTTATTAAAGCTCTAGTAGTACCATAATTCATTAAATTTTCAAGTTTAAACTGTGATTTCACTACCACCAATCACTATAAACTCACAAAAAAAACACGTTTGTTGTATAGGTACCCACTTTAATTTTTAACTTTATTTTATCTTTATTATATGTTGTTATAACGGCCATGGTAAAAAACACTCTTGAAAATTTCAAGTGTCTACCTATTATGGTTGCGACGGTACGGCCTCGTAACGGACAGACTACGGAGCCTATAATAGGGTTTCCATTGGTACACTTGGGTACGGAACACAAATAAATGACACACAGTTACAGCTCAAAGACAGACAAGAAAATCGCTCATAGGATTATCTGAAATCCGAAGACAGGGGAGGACATGATCATTTTCCAGTCTGGTAACGTGCTCTATTACTGGAAAAGTTAAACCCTGTCTCAAGGTGATCAGGTTTATTGTCTGTTAGTCCCTAACCAATAAAGTGAAGAAAATCTAAAGTGTGTCAAGCAAGGAAGTATAACTTATAATCGAAAATTTATATTTTAGTCGAATATAGCTTATATTCGACTGACCGGTTGACCGAGTTGTTAGAGACCGTGACTGTAGAGCCAAGGGTCGTGGGTTCGATTCTCGCCTGGGACAAATGTTTGTGAATGAACATGTTTATTTGTTTCTTGGCTGGATGTAAAAGTATCTATATATGTGCTTATAATAAAAAAATAATATTTAAATATATATATCAGTTGTCTAGTACTCCATAATACAAGCATAGTACTTGCTTACTTTGGAACTAAATGACGATGTGTTGTTTAGTTCCAAAGTTCTAATCCTTCGTGAAAACGTATACAAGCGTACGCACCGACTGCGAATCACTGACTCTATGAATTGGGGGTTATGTGTGAAGACACATCGAAAACCACAAACACGTCACCAACCCCCTACGTATTATTGAGTTGAGGGTGCACATTTTAGATTGGAAACCCAGCGAAATGCAATAAGCAGCAATTAACAGATTTTCTGGACTCTACATGATTAACTTATTCTCCAGGCAACGGTTTTATAGAAAATGGACCTGAATTAGCTCCAATATTCATATTCATATTCATTTATTCCACAAAGTAAGTGCTACATAAATTGGTAAATGTTCCAGAACTTACATGTCTTACAGTGTAGTCGTCGACAAAAGGAAAAATATAATTACAACTATGTCAAAAAATAAAAATAAATTAGAATAAAACTTCATGAAATATAACAATAAACAGTAATAAAATTCACGAAACACACGTGAAATACATAGAAAAACAAAATCTTAGAACACATAGGTGCGATCTATCTGTCACAAAGTCATATTCATATACTCATTGACTGAGTACAATGGGTTTTTCAATAGGAGGTCTCTCAAGCGGCGCCTAAATGCTTCGTCCGTTTGTTCATTTCTTAGTTCCGCAGGGAGCCGCTCGTAGTAAGTCGGCCCAATTATACGAGGATTCTTTTCAGCGAGTGCCAAACGATGGGGAACTATTTTTAATCGCCCACTTGATCGGAGTTTCTCTACTGTGACTCGTTGAAACTTGGAAATATTTGTTCTTATGAACATTATTACTTCAAAGAGGTATAATGAGTACAACGTCATAATCCGGTGTGTCACGAACAAGTTTCTACAAGAGTGTCTGGGCTTCACTCCTGCTAGCGTTCGAAGTACCCGTTTTTGTATAATTAATACTCGCCTCGAATCCGTGGAGTTTCCCCATAGAACGATCCCATACGACATCAACGAGTGAAAGTGCGCGAAATATACTTGTCTCAGCGAGTCATCCGATATTAAGGGCTTAAGCTTTCGTAACGCAAAAGCAGCACCGCTCAACCTATTACACAGTGCGCCAACATGACATTTCCAGTTTAAATTTGAGTCTAATGTCAGACCAAGAAATTTGCACTCAGTACATAATGGCATAGGACTCCCACCGATATATGCAGGCACTGTGGTTTTTTTACCGGAAAATATCATTATATTCGATTTTGTGACATTTAATATCAACCCATTAGCAGTGAACCATCGCTGTAGTTGTTCACAGGTTTCACTAATTCCACGTCCGAGTTGTTCATATGTACGTGCTCCAACTATCACAGTGGTATCATCCGCAAACAGTACACATTGACCAGTAGTAATAGATGACGGAAGGTCATTTATAAAAGCCAAAAACAGCGTATTTCCAAGGGCGGAACCCTGAGGAATACCCAGATTTACTGTACCGTCATCTGATTGGTTAATTCTACCGTTCAATTGCATCTTTATAACCTGCTTGCGATCCCGCAAAAAAGACTCAAACAACCGGTAAATGTTGCTGTTAATGCCATATTGGCGCAGCTTATCTAACAATAATCTATGGTTGATCACATCGAAGGCCTTGGATAAATCGCACAAGATACCAGCCATTTTATATCCTTCATCCAGACCAGTTACGATGCAATCAAATATTTTGTTTGTCGCGGCCGTAGTTGACATTTTTTGTCTATATGCGTATTGGTTTTCTGTCAATAAACTATTTGTTTCAAAATGTTGCATTAAATAGGACGATAAGATGGACTCCACAATTTTAGATACAGTTGGTACTATCGTTATTGGTCTATAATTATTTACATCACTTTTATCCCCTTTTCCCTTATAAATTGGACAGACTCTTGAGTATTTTAACACATCAGGATATATGCCGGTTTCAAACATATTATTTATCAGAACAACAAGAATGTCCGATACGATAGGCCATATACACAACAATAAGTTTATTGACATTTCAAATGCGTCTATAGTTGTACGTTTTTTTAGCATCAAGTTTCAAGAAAAGTGAAATTGACTGTATCGTGACGATAAAACGGCAAATATTTAATGCTGTCTCATTGATCAACAAGTGAAACGGCAGTGATCATCTAATAAAGTCTACGCTCCGACCAATAACTGCACGCGTATAAAACCGTATTTGTGTTTAGAGAACAACAGACATTTGAAGGGGAAATAAAAACAAACAACAGTTTACTAAATCCTTGCAACAGAGCTTTTATAAGTTTGTAGATAATGGCTAGATTTGTGGTAATAAGAGTGACGCTTAATGTGCTGATTTTCTAAACGATACGAAACACCCGCCGCTATCCTTTTATCGATTTTATGACAGAGTAAGTTTACGAGTGCTCGTGATTTCCTGTTTGCGGTCGTTAGTAGTTATAATAGTCCGGGAGCCCGTGACAACAGTAATCACGACTTTCTAAAAACTGATTTTCTTATAACTGCTTACAGTGCTCATTTAAAGACTGAAGTCGATCAACTACATAATGAGATAATAAGGGCATGGCCGACTTTGCATTACTTTAGAATTAAAAAACGTAACAGATTGTCAAAATCTTTTCATCTGCTTATGTAATCGTGCATGCCAAATTTTAGCTGATTTATTACTGCAATGTATTTAACTGAATACTGACCATTGTAATCAGAACGTTTGTTTTTGTAGTTTTAAAATTGTTAATTGTTCGGATCTTTAAAACTTTCTGATTTCATTTATGTTCGGCTATTGTTAATTTTGTTCGCAGGCAATAACAACGGAATCGAACAAATTTTCACAATCGTAATCTATATTATAGGTTTTTTTCAGGTTCTTCAGATTTTGCATAAATTTTTAACGTAATTATGTCAAATTCGTCAAAATGTTAAAAATGGAATTGTGGAATTTCTAAAGAACTGCGAAATTCGGGATTTTGTCGTTCGAAATAAAACAGCAAGTTTAACTTTTCTCGTTTATGCTAGACAATAATTAAAAAAAAAAATTATTGTATGTACATTTACAACAGGCAACAAAAACAGTACAATATAAACTGTATATAGCAACATTATTATGCTGCTTGCTACGTATGCCACTATGCTGCATATGCTACTTGGACTAAGGGCTCTCATTGTTGATGACTGTTGGATACTGTACATTTTCTGAAAATACTTTGACCTTATAAATATAAGTAAATGTAGTAAAATAAATATCATACTTTTTTCCTCTAAGTGAAACACAAGAATCCAATAGTTTTTCTTTACTGATTCCGCTAGCCAAAAAAAACTGCTATTGGTAATAAATCGTTACTTTTGGTATTAATGTTTTATTTATTGTTATTTATTAAAAAATATAAATATTTTTTCCCCGATCAATAACAGTTTCCTTTGTTTCCCTATATAGCTGATAAATAGGAACCTCCGTTAGTTTTGCTTTTTTCTTTAATTCATGTATCGTTGACTTTGGCTTTATTATAATGGCTCACATCGGTCGGTACATTTAAATACTAGGTAGCTTGTTCTTCTAGAAAAAACTTTTATGTGTACCTAAATTAAGTGGGCACTGATGAACAAAGTGTAAAGCTTGAGTAGGACCATCTTATTTTCAGAGTTATAAAGCCAAGACACTTAACTATACGTCCAAAACCAGAAAATGTTCTCTTTTTTAAATGGCCTAAACTTGTAGCCTAAACTTGTAGTGTCGTGATAGCCGAGCACAGCGAACCTGTTTCAAATTTATAAGGCAATGTGGCCGTGGTTCGAATCCGGGCGTGTACCAATAAGTTTTTTTTCTGAGTGAAGTAAATTAACTATCACTGACTCCGTGCCTTGCAGAGCACGTTAAGCAGTCGGTCCCGGTCGCTGTCAATAGATGGCAGTCGTTACAATCCTTCAACTCGCATTGCAGCGTGGTGGATTTAAGTTCCAAGTCTTCTCATCTTGAGGGGAGGCCTAAGTCCCTGCGGTGGGATACAAAAAAGGGCTGATGGAATGGATTGGATTGCCTAGAACTTGTAGTATATCATTCAGTAATACTCAATAGTTCTCTGGTAATACTGTGCTTCGTCATGTTGATATATATTTTTAAGGATATATATTAATTTTTTTTTAATATTTTGAAAATGATTTTGAAAATGACAATTCATTCAATCACACTGTACAAGACAACTAGAAATAAATTTTCTACCAAGATGTTTTGCCATATGATAATCGTCATTTGCAAGAAGAGAAAAAGTTTATTTTTGTAGCAAGTGCTTAATTTTAATGCTGAGCAAGGGAATGAATAATTCTGTATTTGGATAGTAATCAAATCAATCATTCAAAAGCACAAGAAACAAAATGCTTTGGTATCGTTTGTAACATACAACTTTTCACCTGACCAGCAAAAAAATACAACACGTAAGAAAAATGGTTGCAATTAGATTGAACAATACAATTATTTTACAGGTGTCTGGACAGGTTTTTGCGCTTTTATCAAACGTCCAATTGTGAAATAATTTTCAGGCTTTTAGATATTTTTTATGCCACTTTTCCGGAAGGAAGTTTAGTTCAGCATAATAAATTTGTTCCTTTTACTGGGATGTTCTCATTTTCCAAATAGTGTTGTAAAAATAATGCTATTGATTTAGTAAACGAGGAAGCACACGCGTCCGTCGATAATGGGATTTTCATCAACTATTATATATGCTACATATGCCTTTCAACTCATTAGCATATTGCTTGCAAATTCTCACATGCAAATGAACGTAGATAAATTTGTGGTTTGGCTTTAGATGTGTCTTTGTGTTTTGAATGCGTCCTCAGTATGAATATGTAAATGTGTCTGTCATCTAAAGAGGACTAATTTGAGACTCATTAATTACTTACATTTTAAAACAGTGGATTACATCAAAACTATTGGCCGCTTTTAATAATTTTTATATAAATTTTAAGATAAGGATAGATAAATCGAATCATTCTTGAAAATGATTTTTATCCATTTCTGTGATCTTATTCAATTTTTTTTTTGTTTTTTTTTTCTGAGGTTTTATTTTATATTAGTGAACGCCCTCGACTTCGTTCGCGTTGTTTTCATAATTTCTAAAGGTTTTAAAGTTTTCCCAGGCACCCTAAACATTTCTAAACATGTTCTACCAACCAGTGAAACTCTAGTCTAAATCAGATTAGCCCGAACGACTAGACAGACAAAAATGTTTTTAAAAAAACCGGCCAAGTTCAAGTCGGACTCGCACACGAAGGGTTCCATGCCACCGTACAATATAAAAAAATGAGTGAAAAAAATCACGTTTGTTGTATGGAAGCCACCTTAAATATTTATTTTATTCTGTTTTTTTTTGTATGTGTTGTGACAGCGGCAACAGAGACACATCATCTGAAACTTTCCACTGTCTAACTATCATGGTTCATGAGTAACTGCCTGGTGATAGACGGACAAACAGACAGACGGACAGCGGAGTCTTAGTAATAGGGTCCAGTTTTTTACCCTTTGGGTACGGAACCCTAAAAATGTGTTTGGTTTTTGGTTACGTTCAAATAAACATATATGAGCATAAGTAAAAAAAAATATTTCGGACAGACAGTTCAATTATATAATCCCAGAGTCCGTCACTAAAAATTGTCACAACTTTGTAAAAGCAGTACGTTTGGTAAAAATCTAAAATCAAAATACTAATGACCGCCATTTTGAGATCTTCAATACGACATTTACACACGACAATACCAGTCACGTGGAGTATCATTTTCAGACGATTCTGTGCCGCAAACTAAAATCTGTTGTCAAAATATAAAATGGCCACCATTTTGAAAATCTTCAACTGGAATTTGTTTATTCATGTGCGGTATCATTTTCGTCACAAAACTAGAATCTGAAGTGAACATTAAAAAATGTCCGCCATTTTGAAAATCTTCCAACGCCATTTAAGATAGTAAGACATATTCATATAAGAGATATTCATTTTCATTAAGTTGTCTATAGAAAATATCATCCCCAACGCGCCTTAAGAAATCTATTTAATAAAACGGTTGATCTCGTAGTACTTATCTCGTTTGTTGGAAAAGGGGGGATTTTCTATAAAGTTTCATTTTTATTTAGGGTCCCGCGATGCAGGTGGTTTTTTTTATCGGAGATTTTTTTATGTACAAGTTGATTGGGAAGGTAGGAAATTTTAACAGGTCATTTATCTTCCTTTACATAAATAAACTGAATTATTTTTATAATTCAACATAATTTATTATCTATTAAAAGGGACCTACTGGAAGAAATATAGAAATTAATTCTTATGGTAGCGAAAACGAGACGCAAATAAGCTACTACCATACAATACCATCAGCCTATTAATGCCACCACCATGCTGCTCCAGTACGGGTTAGTGGATTGCAATGACTGCCGTCTATTGATGGCTACCGGGACCGACGGCTTGACGTGCTCACACAGTCTCACACAGTGATAACGGGCTCACACAGTGATAGTAAAGTTATGTACATAATAATATCTTAGAAAGAACTCATTGGTACATGCCCTTGAATTCAAACCACAGCATTCTAAACAAGAAGCTAGCTCGCTACCACTCAGCTAGCACGACATAAGATACTAATTAATTAATTTTTAGAGTACAGTTAACACGATAAATATTGCTTTTTATATCCAGTAATTCAATGACCAGTGGCACCTATGTGACGACTAGCTTTTCGCCCGCGGCTTCGCCCGCTGTGTCGGGACAGCTAAAAACATTATGAGACTTTCTAGAACATTCCAAAACTTAAGTACTTAAAAAATCTCCGTTCGAAATAAATCTGTTTAGCCACAGGAACCGTGTATTTTTCCGAGGGTGAAATTCATTCTGTGTGTTATTCCAAACCTGGCGAAATACAAAGGTGTCTAAACACTTTTATATTTTTCATCAAAATATGGTCAGCCGTTTTAGCATGAAAAAGAGTGATCCCGTGGGAACCATTCCATTTTCGAGATAAATAGTAGCCTATGTCATTCTCCAGCTCATAAACTATGTAAAAAACACGTCGATCCGTTGCTATGTTACCGTTTGATTGATCGTCAAACATACAAACTTTCTCATTTATAATATTAGTAGAATGATGGTCGTAAAAAAGTGCTTTTTAATGGTTACAAAGAAAAGAGGAAGAGGAAGACCCCAAACCACACCACATTGATGACAAAGGTCTAAGAAGACATTAGGGAGATAGTACTTACGGAAGATGACGCACAAGACGGAAATAAATGATGTCTCTTGATTAGGTAAGCCAACCCCGTGTAACCGGAAAAGGCGAGTCCAAAGAAGAAGAAGTAAAATAATGCAAGCGATCTATCTGAAAAATATTGAATATTTATTAGCGGTTAGTGTAGACTATAGAGAAAAGGTAAAAAAATAATAAAAATTACAAAATTGTAATCGTCCCTTATTGTATACCAGCTTGAGGGATGATTTTTCCAAAACGCTGAAACAGCCTTCATTTATTACCAAACTCATTAGCAAAGTATAAACACATATAACGTATATAAAATATCATTTACACAGGCATACCCAAATTACATTAATACACAACCACAATTATAAAATAAATGTCACCTTGAGCTTCTTCTTATGGGGTTCAGTGCGACCACATCCATTTTATTCTGTTATAATTACTCTAAATAAATCAGGACCATACTTCTGTAATAATTTTTCGTGCTCGGAAATAGTAACGCGACGATATATCCCAAGTTTTTCCGTCTCATTACTCCATCGGATCTCAGGCGGGAGGTATTTCTGGTACCGTTAATTAAATAGACGGAACATTATAGGGATGAGCAGCTCCCAAATTAACTCTGAAAGCGCCGAATCGTGGGATTAAGGGAACTATTTGTTGACAGTCGACACTTGTAAGTTTTGTTTGCTAACCTGTGTCAAAGCTCGTTATGCGATGGTTTTGCCATATGTTTGTTAAAAGAAAACAAAAGTTGTTTGCATATGGAATCACAGAAAAAGAAATTTTCTAGCATGATGGACACGGTATATTTCGTTTGGAGTAAGGGCATTATTTGTTTGTGCTTATTTCTTACCATTTTTCTCTAACACTGCTGAACCTATTGTGATACGGTTCTTCATGATATATAGATATCACACTAATGTGACAGGTAGCCGCATCACAATAGGTTCTATTCACTTCAGTTCAGCAGATTTTTTGCTTTACAGACAATGCCCTTTAGGGAGCGCTGTAATAAATCACCGTGATTTCACATCACACTTCAAAAGTGAATTCACTGATTACTTTTACAAAACACTGAATTTTCAGATTACTTATAGAGAATCATTATTATTTTTCGGCAACATAGCATACGGAGCGATATAGATTGTGCGACAGAGGGACAAATAAGGACAAATAAGGACAATTATATCGGAACTTTATCATAGGTTAGGCTATAGTTATAATATGACAGTGCATGACAAGAAAATGAACACAAAAAGATTTACTTAAATTTTCGTGAAGAATGTACTACTATGGCCGCTATAACCTTCTATATTAATAAAATTGTAGTCTCTATCTGTCGGTCTGTTCCGGCTAATCCCCGAAACGGCTAAACCGATTTCAGTGAAACTTGGCAGACGTGCAGAGGGCATTATCGGGGGTGACATAGGATATTTTTTGTCTGTCTGTCTGTTCAAGCTGATCTCCGAAACAGCTGAACCGATTTCAATGAAACTTGGCAGACGTGCAGAAGGCATTATCGAGGGTGACATAAGCAACTTTTTGTCTGTCTGTCTTTTCCGGTTAATCCCCTAAACGGCTGACTGATTTCGGGACCGACTTGTGGGATAGCTATTCTTTATGCTAAAATGGATAAAGCGATTTTTTATGACATCAGGTATAGAGATTTCTTAGACAGTTAAGTTTCAGAATGTACTACAAAGTGTTACAATGTTCAGGAGCGTCGCGTTCCTTTAACTCTCCCGGTACAACTGTGTAGTTGCGGGCGGAAAGCTAGTTATTATATAAAATAAAGTCCCTTGCCGCGTCTGTCTGTCTGTCTGAATGCGATAAACTGAAAAAGTACCAAACAGATTGACATATAGTTGACACCAATGAATGGAGTGATTCAAGAGGAAGGTTTATGTGTATAATTTAATAATGTTTTGTGCAAATTAGTTAAAATATGACGATTATTGTTGAAGACGGCGGGAAAAATTTAGCCGACTGGGGTTTTTCATCGAAAACACTGCCTAATTCCTTTGAGATATAACAAAATAAAGTACAGAGGAATTGTTTCTTTTTTATAGGACTAAGAAAAGTCCACAATGGCATATGTCTATCTTTTATGGATAGCTTACTATACCCATTTTTACGTTTAAAAAAATGGTGTCCTATGATGAGGTGATTGAAAAGCTATTTGTACGGATACAAATCCTTATCAACTTAAATACGTTATTTACCTTCCAAATTTCATAGTCTTTATAATTGCCCTTTACATCATACAATTTAAATTAATGTCATAGAAATTATCGCGACCGGGGCCCTACACCGACGCGACTCGCTTGATGTAAAATTAGGCAAAAGTCGTCAATGTTCTATACATAGAAATATTGTAGATTGTTTTCATGTATTTATTCTTTACTTTTTCAAATATTTATGGAATTGGAAATAAAATACATTAAAAATTCTCCAAATAGAATGAATTTACGTTACATTTAAATCAAATTAAATCCAATCCACACGTTCGACGTAACAAGCTGAAGACACTACGACAGAAAAAACACTAAGGCTCATATGCTCTGCTACCCTTGCAAAGCCGAGGCGGGTCGCTAGTAATAAAAATAAAATAAAGTTAAAATTAAAGGGGGTCACATCACTAGAAACATGTATTTTTTTATATTGTAGGGTGGCACGGAACCCTTCGTGTGCGAATCTGACACTCCGACTCGCACTTGGCGAGTTTTTAAACGATCGTCTCTTTCATCACTAGTTTCCTCCAACAAGACGAACATGATGACCACTGATGATGGTCCCCGCAAACCTAAAAGTGTTAAAATTTCTTGGTGATTATTGATCGCAAGAATTTTTTTTGTGTTTTGGACACAGCACAATTTCAGTAAATTTATTCTAATAAATTAATTCTTAATTCATCAGCCTGTTTTATCAAACACATAAAATAGGACTGATAGTATTAATTTTTCTCATATATATGCGTAAGTAATTCATCTACTTAAATAAAAAATACTGCACTTTATAGTTTACAAAATACCAATAATATATTCGGTTCGTACATTATTTATGTTGTCCATTGATCTCATAAGAATTTCATAACCGAAACGACAAAGGCGAACTCCGGAAAAGTGGCTTGGGGATACCCAAGTCACATTCGCATCTCGTGAGGTTGACCGGCCATGTGCGTTGTACCAGAAACATTCGGGTGGGAATTAATCGAGCGGGATTGTACGGCCAATTTCGGGCCCAAAACAGTTTTGGGGTACCGGTTTCTCTAAGGGAATGGAATTGGGGTAAAATCTGTTGACAGAGGATGCGTGTTTGATATATCTTACCGAGGTTCTATTGTTTGCCACAAAGTTCTTTTTACGCTTATGCAAGAATCCTTACTAATTTTATAAACTTGGAAGTTAAATGTGTTTTTTAGTTTTTTTTTGTTACTCCCTATTTCTATGGTTTCTTCAGGTCGTATTGAAACAACAAAACTAAGTAATTTTTCGAACAGTGATTTTGAAGGGATGGAGAGTAAGTAACAAGTCTACTGTCAATCCTGATCGAAGGTTTCTATGAGATTTAAAACTAAGCAAGATAGAACATATGTTTTCTGTGTTATTAATTTATTTAAAAACAAAATTTAAAAACAAATAAAAACCACAGCTCTTAAGAGCCTAAATTAACATAACTTATGAATATTATGGTTTTACATTTTGTTGCTTATTCATACTACAATTTAAGGCGACATCAACAAAGACACTTTTTTTTTTAAGAAAAATCAAGAATATTACGTTAAGCAGACGGCATCTGTGCAATGCCCATTTTTAAACAATAAGTGGTTACTGCACTGGCGCGCGACGGTACCTCAATAGGTACCTATTTGACATGTAGGTACAATTTATTATACCGGGCGCGCTAGTCTTATCAAACTTGAGGCATATGAAAAATGTGTAAATTTCCTTTTCTCAATCAAGTATTTCCACTACAACAGATTTTCATATTTATCTCTTATTATACTTGGTAACGTTTGAATATTTTACCTAAATATAAATGTCATTCATTTTCAAACTTTAATATTCAAGTTAATCTTTTGAAAAGATTGCGCACTGTAAAAATATCTTTAATATTACGCACTCTCACGGTAAAATCATTTTTTTCTCAATTTTTCACTTCGTTTACACCCGCAACGGACAGAGATAAAAATAAGTGGGTCGATGAATGTCGCCTAGGCGCTCCTAAATAAAATGAATAGTTTTTATTTAATCTGAAAGTAGACAACGCAAATTATATTTTTGGGTTCCATACCTAAAAAGAAAAAGAGAACCCTTATAGGTTCACTCGGTTGTCCGTCTGTCTATCTGTCAAAACCTTTTCTCTAATTCTACGGTCCTTTGAAGCTGTAAAGAAATCGAGCTTCTAAATCAAAATTTCTACTGCGAATTTTGAAACTCTCAAAGTAAATCTAGGGTACTTCCCGTTACGAGTACCTAGAATTATGGAAATTGGCATGTCAGATGGGCAGAAAAGTCTCACAGCGCAAGTTAAGACAAAATGCGAAAAATCGTTAATTTGCAATTATGTTATTATGACAAACGAAAACTTTTTTCAATAAAAACCCAATTTCTCAGAAACGCGTGAAGTTATCAAGTTTAAAATTAATATCGAATACTCAAGTGTACAGTTACTTGAAGTTGTAAAAAAGTCAAGCTTCTAAGTCAACCAAAATCGTGAAATTTGAAAAGTTGAATGAATCATGAAGTATGGTCTCGCAGCCCAAGTAAATGGATAAAACCGATAAGCGTTAATTTGTTGTTATCTCACATCGAAAATATTTTTTTGCCATTACCTACAAACTAACATTTTTTCAATAAGTATGTACATAACGTAAATATGTATATATCATAGAATTGTACATATACTATCGTCTATATATGGAGTTCTACGTGCGCGAGTCCAACTTAGCCGGTTTTTTATATAAGTTGTCGCTCAAGATGTTTGATCACTTTGCGACAGAATATAATTTGTACACTTTTTTACAATTTCTTTTATCAGACTCTAGAGTAATGTACTCTAGTTATGTTTGTAAAAGTTTTTGTTATATACCCGATTACTCACTGAATGTTTCATGGAAGAAAATGAGAACTCACCTCCTTTTGGTTGTGATAACCAAGAGACAAATATAAGTCGGATCCGTACGTCAAAAGCTTTCTTACAACATATATTATACTTAGCACAAGTTACACACACGCGACAAAAATATTTTTTTCATAGTCGAATGTGAGTTTTATATCTCTATAAATATACAGATATTTCAATGTTTTCGGTTTAAATAAATTAGAAAATTTAAATTTAGAAATAAAATTAAACTGCTTTTAATATTACAATAACATGACTTCGACAATCATATAAAGTTTTTTGATATAAAAAGAAAATTTAGAATGACGTACATATATGTCACTTGCGCTTGTAATATTTTTTTTTGTTAGGCGTCGCATTTCATAATGTATTTTAATTCATATGATACCGAAAGCTAACCATAATAAAATTATGTTTACGTCTTAATTGTGATTCGTGTTGTTATTGTGTCAATAAATCGTAAAATTAAGTAGTTTAACTTGTGGTTCAACATATTGGTCGTGATAGCCACAGAGAATTGAGCAGGTTATAATAATAATAATAATAACACACACAATCACAACAACGTCTAGGTCCCAAACTAAGCATTAGCTTGTATTTTGGGTACCAAGCGAAGACACCACATACATATAACAACCAAGATCCGGTGCCAGTATTAATATTCATCATATAAATACTGACCCGACCTGGGATTTGAGCCCGGGACCTCCAGCTTCGCAGGCAGGGTCGCTGCCCACTAGGCTAAGCGGTCGTCGGTTAGAAGTGCCATGTGACGCTATTTGATTAGAGACGCGTGTCCTAAAAATAATAACTCACACATCGAATATAGGAACAACTATAAGGCATACGTAAGTATTTTTGTCTCAGATTTATATCATTTTAGATGGCGGTCAAGTCGCTTATACCTTTTACTTACAACTTTAGTATGATTTGATGTCACATCTTAGATTTTAGAGATCTGGTTTAAGTATGCAGTATACTGCATACTTGAAGGGGACAGCGTATCTGCATGCCATACCTAACCTACATGCCATATCTAACTTACTCTAATGCTCTGTGGTGATAGCCGAGGGGCGGCGAGCTCGCCTCTTGTTTAGAAGGTCGTGCAATAAGTTTTTTCTGAATGAACTGCATAATTATCACTGACGCCGTCACTAGTCGGTAATCCTTAAAATCCATCAATCCGCTCTGAAGCAGCGTGGTGGATTAAACTTCAAGAACCCTCATCCCGAGGGAAAGCCTGAGCCCCTGCAGTGGAGCATAATAAACTGACATGAATGAATGAATGAAATTGTCCAGAGCAAGCTTTCAGATGTGCAAAAAACAATGTTTATTAAGATTTGAAGAACATGCGTTAATATATTAATTATACTTATAGATTAAAAACTAAACAATAACAGAAGAAACTATGCAAACAAAGTTAGGGCCAAAACCAGAAAACGTACTGAATAAGTTAAGCGAATGGGCCTTGGAAAAAAAGAATCGTAAAGACAGCAAATTTTACTAAAAATAAGTTTTATTTTATTTTTAAAGATCTCATTCGCCTGAGCCGGGAATCGAACCTACAATTTTTTTTTAACTATACTAATATTATAAAGAGTAAAGATTTATCTTTCGTTTGTTAGGGTTATACCTACACTAAAAAAATTTAAAAAATTAAAAAAAAAAATTTCACCAATAGAATATCAGCGAGTAAAATGTGACATATTTTATTTTCAAACTAGCTTTCTGCCCGCGGCATGGCTCGCGTGATCTGCACAGTTGTACCGGAACCTCTATCATCTTTTGCATAGATATGTTTACAAGCTGAACAATCACATAGGCTACTTTTTATTCCCGATTGAGGGATTCCAGTACAATTGTGTAGTCCACGAGAGCGGACACTCGGGCGGGAAGCTATTCAATAATATTTGTGTAAAATCAAAAGAAGACCATAAATAAATTAAACACCACCCACCACATCACACCATTAAAACCACATTAAATAAATACTTAGATCTTGATGATGAATTCATCGTCAAATCATATTTGGTCATTAGTATAATAGTCGTTATTCGAATAAATAATTATAGTCCGGGAGCCCGTGACTGAAATTGGTCTCAAGTTTTTATCGATTAAAAAGTGTGCTGCACCTTAATGCGCTCATATCCCGTTGACCAACATCAAGTACGTTTAATTTTAATTTAATTTAATTTTATAAGTCTTATCACTTGTCATAAATTCAGATTTTAGGAATTCTCGTTACAATTTCTGGTCACGGGCTGGCCGATTAATATTTTAAGTCCCTGTTTTCAATTTTGTCTCCGTTTACGCCTTGACTTAAAAGGATTTCAAGCGTTTGTTTTCGATATCGCAGATACAAATTTATGTGTATACTACAGATCGTGGAGAAGTGACGGATAAACGCTGAAAATGAGAAAAAGTAATTTAAATGTCGATAAAAATTGTATTAAAAAATGTGTTTATTGTTACTTTAACTGTAATTTCTACATATATGGTGTTGTTTTGTGTAGAAATAAATGATACCGTAAAATGCGTGTCAAAATTATTTAACAACCAATAAGTTATTTTTCGTTTTAATCCCAAATTAATGAATATTTATTACAAAAAAACCTACTTTAAATATATGATGGTAAGCGACTCCTGCTAGGTAACCGCGGTAAGGTGACCTCTTCTGCGCTTATCGTCTAACCGTTCTTACTCTAGCAAGCTGGTGTACCCGTTTGGCGAGATGACGAGTTTCAATCCGCGAGGTTCCTACGCGCTGCCCTTTACTCCCGTGAAATTGCGTTTGACAGTTTCGATATTTTGAAGTGATATTTCTGACTCTATTAAAACCAAACGCTGCTGTCAAATTTATTTACTCTAGAGTTTCTTAAATTTAAAAATAAAAAAAAACTTCTTATAGAAAATTTGATTTCTTTAATATTTAGGTGCATTACTTATCTTACAACCAGGGCCCATCCCTTTGGCTGACCCTTTATATTGAGAGAGGCCTTGTATATAGTGTCGTGACAGCCGAGTGGTGACGAGCCTGCTTCTTATTTTAGAAAGTTGTGGTTTGAATCCCAGAAACAGGTATGTATCAATGAGTTTTTTCTGACTTAAGTAGGTACATAACTGTCACTGATTCTGTGCCTAGTAGAGCACGTCAACTCGTCGCGTCGGTCTCGGTTAAGAACTATCAACTCGCAATGGAACAACGTAGAAGAATAACCTCCAAGCACCTTCATCCCGAGGGAGGCCTAAGCCCCTGCAGTGGGACATATTAGGCTGACATAGTGGTAGTATATTATTTAGAGCTAGAAGGAATAGGTGTTTGCTGTATAAAACCTAAAAGTAAGCAAGCAAGTCATTAAGCAGAGACGAATAATTGGAAATCTAATTCTATGAACCTTATTTTCAAAACAAACCAATAACATAATATACGATTCTGTCATCAGAGTGTTATATGATGTGAAATATTGCAAATGTCTGCAAAGCAACCCCCTCGAGTTACATTTTATTGATCCAGTTAAAAATAAACTTATCCCTAAACCCTTCCTGGAGTCAAATATAGAAAAAAAAAACCATCTCAATCTGATTTATTTTTACATGACGTCGGCTTTCAGCGTGCCGAGCGAGTTTTAGAGAAATGCCGGTGAGCGTGCGCTACTTTTCTTTTGCGGATACTTGTCATACTTTTTTATCCGCTTTTTATTCATACTTATTCACAAAAATGGCTGATTGAATTTTACAGATAATCCGATTTATTAATAAAATTTTGTATTCGTAATTACTGTTTACGTACAAATAAAATTTTTAGATGCATGTATTATATTAGTACTAATACTAAAAAAATTAACAATTTCAACAAAAACATTTCATTATTTCCCAAAAAATTGTTTAATATTAAATTGGCAGTTGATGAAAAAATCACATACTATGAGCACTGTACATAGTAGAAGCTCGTGATCTCTAATTTACATTGAATTAGGATTTTGATTAGATTTGTATCCTATGAGATCCCTTCGATTAAAATAAAATTGTAACATCTATTATAAGTCGAATAAGCTAACTTTTGTTGAAAGCCCATACATAAGCTTTACATAATTCGTTATTAAAAGCACAAAAAAAATTTAATAACTTTCAAAAACTACATTTATTCATGGTTTGAACAGATTTGAGTTGATTTATATGTACAATAATTTATATTTTTGCATATAGCCGCGACGGCCTCGGGGCGGGGTTTGAATTTTGTGAAATTCTTTTTCAGGTTTTTAGTATTTGGATAGAAGAAAGATGTTTTTGAATATTTGTATTTCTAGTTTCAATAGTTTTTGTTGAGCAACGATGAAACTTGGAAAGCGTGTTTTTTATATTGATAGACGAATAAAAATCAAGGTTACGTACAAGTTGGAACACACAGACAGATAGACATGCAAAATTACGGCAATTCTCTCAATAGCTGCGGAATCTAAAGAGCAATCGTTATTTAACCGTGAATATTATGATTAACGTACTATTCAGGCCAATATTCACGCTAACAAAACAGTCCATGGTGTCGTAACGATTATTCATGCACTGCACTCTGGCAGGCATGTGAAAAATTGAACAGGCAACCAAATGGATGGAAGACAGAAAAAGGAGATTAGAAATTCGAATATTATTAAATAATGAAGAAAATAGAGAGGATAGAGAGTCGACGATCGCCATAAATACGAGATAAGAGTGCTCTCCCTTTGTTCGTTTATAAAGAAATATATTAAATACGATAATTATGTTGTTTAAATACGCACCCATTAGTAAAATCCTTTATACTATTGAATAACATCCTATTAATATTTTAAATGCGAAAACGAGTTAGTTTGTTTGTTACGATTCCACGCCTTGACTACTCAACCGATCATCATAAAATTCTTTATAAACGCTGTCAGGGGTAGAGATAGGACATAGGGTACTTTTCATATAGAAAAAAAAAAAATTTCCGAGTGATAGAAAAACAACTTATATACAGTCGTTCAGCATAACAACTCGGCCTACTGAAAGGCGAGAGACGGGCGTTGAAGTGTAAGGTAGGAGGGTTAGGGCCCGTGCAAAACCAGGGCGGTATAACGTGGTACAAGATATAATGTGAAATGGTAATGCGAATGGAAAGAATTAATACTTATTATAACAGAGAAACGGAAGCAGAATTTAGATGAAAGTAAAAATGTGAGAGGGAATGAGAACAGTAGTGCGAACGAAAAACAACTACAAGGGCGTAATAGCCGTAACGTCTGTGCGCGTGGGCGAAGCCACGGGCGGCAGCTGGTAAAATATATATACAATTAAATATTTAAATATTATCAATAAATGAATTTGTATTTGAAGATATAAACGATACTAATATGTGAAAGAAAATGACAGAAATCAATACAAAAACGAAATGTGGAGTAATTCCATTCGGATTATTTCGAAGTTTTCGAACTTTTCACGCCGAATATCTAAAGTTTGTTTTGTTTTATATTTATAATAACTCACCTTATAAACTTATCATACTTATTGCTGCATTAATAAACTATTTCGTAAATACCAGATAATCGATTGGTTTGCCAATTTTGATAACTCAGTTCAAGATTGTCTTTACACAAGCATAATATTTTGGCTCCCGGTTTCGATGTACTAGGCATTCAGATATCACTTTCAAATCTGTCTTTTCTTTACGATTATGTTCTCCATTCTACTGACACTCCCGATTTTTTCTTGATCCTGAACTCTCTTGCATCCGATTCGAACACTTTGTATCCAAAAAGGTTACGATTTTAGTTCTCATTTGTCTTTATTTATGTCGAGCAATTATAAACCGGTTAGGCCACAGTGCGTGCCACACAAATATACATATATACCCAAAATGACTAAAAACTTTGTGGTTTTTTTAAGTCGTTTCCCATTCTTAAATGGGAGAAAATAATACTTATATTATTTTCCTAAAATGTTTGTAGATCAATAAAATACTTCTTTTTTATTTCAGTGTAGTAATATGGACTTGGCGAACACAACTGGTTTTTTTTTACCTCTTCAATAAAAGCGGAATACATTATCTGGAATTTATTGCATGGCATAAAATACGCTTCGAATGAAAGAGCTTACAATAACATTATTTAAGATTTCATACGAGCTAAATGATTTTTTGATATACAAACGTCTGATACTCATAGTGAGATATTGATATTACATAAATTTGAATGATTATGCATTAGTTAAAACTAAGTTACTAAAAAGTTGAAATAGCATGAGATGACATTTTAGGTGCAAGTCAATAAGCGCTGCTGATCATATCTGAGGGATACGCGCCACGATCACACTATATTTATGAACTAAAACTGATTTCTGTTCTTTCCTAAATAAATTAAACATGCACTTGGATTTACACAAATGTTATTAATATAATGCGAAAAGAAGCTACAGTGCATTTATATTCATGCATGCATATGTAACATGGCATGTAATTTAAATAATATATGACCGCCTTATTTAAAGCGAATAAATTATTTACAATTAAACTTTGTTATTTTAACTGGATAAGGGCCTAAGTACAGTTAAGGACAATCGACTGTAGATATTGTCCTATCACTAGTTTGATTAAAATAAAACTATGAACAATTTACTTTGATTCTGTTTTCTGGTCTGATACTCATACCTACTTATATATTTTTTATAGTACATACATAGATATTTTACACCACGGAACCAAATAGACATGTTCAAGCAAGCAGATATTGGTACCGGGCGGGAATCGAACCCACAACCTTCGATTCAGCAGTTAGTGTCTCTAACCACTCGGCTGATCGGTCAGTCAGCATAAATAGTTGCTAAAACGGTGTTTTCTTTTTCCTTAATGTAAACGATAACTTCCACAATAATCTACGTTACAATGGCAAAATAATTAATACCAATCTCGTAAATGCCTAATGACAAATAACATACAAAGTGCTATGAGCATTTGATATTGCCACCAATAAAGCTACATTGAGGCACGCTAAAAGCCTAATCAGTTATAGAGACGCCATTAATTTCTTGTTTTAGACGCGAACTTCGTCTGATCCATTAAAGGGGACGTGCGAAACGGAACGCGCGATTTATGTACACTCATTAAATCACTCGCTCCATACACCGTACAAACACCTAGTGAGAAATTCGTACCTATTTCCCCCACATAATCGCACTTAGGTATTTGCCAAAGAAAATACGGAGCGCAACTGCAAACAAACTATACACAGAAAAGAAAAGCGCTCCGTATCTTGAATGAAATCAGCTGCCCACCGTTGTTTTCCTCGAGCCATCGCATCAATTACTGTGATTAAATTGAAACTTCTAATGTAAATAACGCCATTATCGTGGAAAATATCCGAGCGAACTTCAATATTTTCATGAAATTCAATGAAACCAAATAAAATACAAGAGTTTCGAGCGAGTTGCTAGCCTATTATTTAAATGTTGAGAAGTAGGGAAATATTTTTAATATCCGTCTCGAAAATTTCAGCCCTCTGATTCTCACGCTATTTTCTTTGGGTTATTTTCAAGTTTCTTCATGTAAACTTCTACGTAAAATATCATCATTTAATGCATAGAAATACCAATTATTGATCTGACATCTTGGATTATAATATACGAATTCCACTAACATATTTAAAATACTTATTTATATTATCTACATATTTAAATTTGCAGGGTCTAATTTACTCCGTTGTTTATAGCTCTTGTAATTTTATGCGAATATAACATATATAATAACAATAATAATAATAAAGTATAAATCACAATAACGTCTAGGCCTCAAACTAAGCATTAGCTTGTGTTTTGGGTACCAAGCCAAGACAACACATGCATATAACAACCAAGACCCGGTACCTGTATCAATATTCATCATATAAATACTGACCCAACCTGGGATCCAAACCCGGGACCTTATTCTAAGATCTGCAGAGTCGACAAATCTTTGAAAAAAATATGCAAATAAATATATTTAACGCTGTATAATTATAAAACCAAGAAAATTGTTATTTTGTTAAATAAAAATACATTAATTACTTTAAAAAAAGTCGATTTGCGTAATGTAAGTTACTTACCTGTATTAAATATGTAATTTTCTACCTAGCAGTTAGATTTTAGGGAAATTTAAATCTAAAGCGTATAGGTTAGAAAGTTCTGGTGGTCGCGAAGCTTGGCTAAGTGACCACCACAGATTTCGTAATATTTTTAAAATCTTCTAATTCATAGTGTATATAAATCTACGTATAGTATAAAAGAATTTGTTTACGTTTTGCGCTTGGGGATAGACAAAAGAATCGGTTTATCAACTTACACTGACTTTTAATAGTCAGCCAAATTTATGTGAGCTTTTTTCATGCATACATCCTTATCTCAACGATCTAAACATTAGTGATACTTCATACTTGTGACATTAATATCTGATATTCAAAGCAATCTTCAAGCACCTAAGGTAATAAATGTCGCACGAAAGGGTCCACATTTATTTATTGTGAGGCACGGTGTGACAGGGGCAACGTCAAGACATGATATACACCCATACCCACGTCACACGTCGATCTATCGCACTCCATTAATACACAATTTGTTTGTTCATAATTTGCTGTCAATTGACACAATAGTGCAAACCCGTCCCCTCTTCGAAATACATGTGTTTTATGCTAGACACATATTCAATGAAAGATTCTATTTTTGATGTATTTCTTAGGTGTATGAATTGAAATACGACCAGTTTGCAACTAAACTACATAAGACAGAAAGATAAGCAGAAAAAACCTGATATCAAAACCTTTTAAGAATTCTTGATTTTTGACGTGGCAATCCTGTACAGTGCTTCTAAATAACTTGGAAATGTAAAGGAAGCTTGGTCTACGTTCTTCAAGAAGAAACTATGGTCTCTACTTATTAATATTCCAATTAGTCAAAATGATAGTGTGCGCCAAAATAAGCACACGGGCACTATTTATACTAAATTCTAAATAAATTGTTAAAACACTTCCAACCTTAGTAAAATGTTCAATAATAGCAAACATGTGACACTTGTTACTACGAATGGATGAATTAAGTCAATCAATGTCACCGCCTTTAAAAATAGCACAAATACATTATTTCATTGCGAAATCATAATTTAGATGATATTTCAAATATTTACGCCATAGTACAACTAACCGTTCACGCCAATTCACATATGCATTGGATTTAAAGAATGGCCAAATCACGACAGAAACATTCCCACTTTAGTTGGAACGAGGTGTCTCAAGTAGGTCAGGAATCAGTGGCTAGTCGGTGCCCTCACGATTGGCTCAACGACACACGGACAGACATTTTATTGAATAATAGCTCCAGTCCCCTGTCATATACCACTGGACGACCGGCCAATTTAATTACGCCGTTTTCTTTTATATCGGCCAACCACACAAATGAAATAATACATTTTCCGTTCGAAGAAAAGTGCAATTATCCTGAAATACACTGTGAAAATCCCTAAACCGTCGATAACTGAGATAAATTGATTTATCTTCAACGGCAGAAGTGGGTTTTGTTACATATTGGAACGTATTTATTATTATTTTATTTATCAAATAATTCATGAAATAGTTCAATATTAGATATATTAATGGCTGTTGCCGGCTCCATATAATGTGAATAGGTTGTTAGGGACAAAGCATAGGTCCATGAAAAGGTTAGCATCACTAACTCAATTACGTAAAAATTGTGACATGTGTACATTCTCGGACACTTCATATAACATTAGTGTATTGCAATTTTTTTTTTATAATTTGATATTAATTTATAAAATTATAAGAAAATTATATTAAATTAATTTAGAAAAAAATTATTATAATTTAAATTTTATTTTGACTTTGATTTAACTTAATGTTATGTTACTAACATTTAGGTTGTAATGTAGGTGTATTACTAACAAATTATGAGTATCTGTTATTTGATATTATATTAATAAATTATAATTAAATAAAATAATGTTACTAATAATATTTACACTTCTATAAACATATATAGAATAAATACTTAGTTTAACTTCTGACACAGTTTCCTGGGGGTCAATTTTGGCTTTGTTGTTGTTTGTTGTAAGCCGCTGTTGCTCTAGCATTAAAAGTATCTGGCATTACAATAAGTTTAAAATTATTAATATTGATAGGTAGACATGTGTATAGATAGGGTAGATACAAAGACTGATTGAGATCTTCCTGGAGGAGTTCTATGGCCGTTTCTACTTTACTATGTGCTACAAATAAACAAGTATCATCTGCAAATTGTAAGATGTTGCAATTTTTTATTACCTCACTGGTGTTATTCACGTAAGTTAAGTAATGAAGTGGCCCTAGTACAGAACCTTGAGCAGTTCCTTCTGTACTTAACATTTTGTCACTTAGCTTATTAGCAACTTTGACATGAAATGAACGTCTATCTAGATAGTTTTTACACCATGCCAGCAATGGACCTCTAACTCCGCTGTCTTTTATTCGTTCGAGAAGAATATCATGCTTCAAAATATCAAAAGCCTTAGTATAGTCCAAGTATAAGACTAGAACATGTAATTTATTATCCAGATAATTATAGATGGAGTCAGTGAACCATTTCTTACGCCTCTACAGATCCCATTACTTTGTTCTGAAATGAGCAGTGTTAATTTTTTTTAATAAGACTAACAATCTACAAACCTGGGATACTGGCAATTTGTTTTTGTTTACTTAACTTGCAAGCTACTTTGGCGCATCTATCCTTCGTGGAACTTACCCAATTCGGTCCAAATTTATCGCCTTTATCCCGCCAAACATACCTTTGGGCGCTCTTGGCGATTCCGTCAATACACTTTTCGTGGTAAAATGTAGTGAAAAAAATTAGTTTGTAGCTTTTACTTCTACTTGAAACAACATATCCAATTTTCTTTGACTTAAAAAAAAAACTCAAAGGTGTTATTGCGTATTCTCGAAATCCGGTCATCACCAGATAAATAATAAACTTCTGACTGACTTCTCGCGTACATATGAAATTCTGCTTTAAAGAAAGTTACCGGATTAGTCTGCCGAATTTATTGTTTATTTTACTTTGTTCAAATAATTCAGCACGAAGGTATAAAAATATTCATACCCCTATCCCAGACACTATACTACACTAATATTTTTTTAAATTTTTTTTATAAACTTTAAAAAATTGAATTAATTTGTATAAGTTTGCAAAATTTTTGTTTTCATGTTTCACCCTTGTTGTGGTGGGTAATTATAAAACCATTCACTGAGCGTGATCCGACACACACTTGGCCGATTTTTTTAAATTTTGAAATATGGCTGAGAATAAGAATCCCAAAAAAATGTTTAATTTAAATTGTTTCCAACTATTCAAAAAGAAGTTATTGAGATCATGATATTTTATTTCAAACTAATGATTAAACTAAAATTTCATAACTTTGGCGAAATCAAATTATATTTCATCGTAACTATGTTGTATTACCCACAGTCAAAATCTGCAGATAAGCCTTAGTTCACATCTTAAAAGTTAAAGACACGTCGCGTCGCCGCGTCATATACAACTTGGACAATATCCGTCACTAAACAGAACTGAAGTTTGACTTAACATATACAAAGAAACGAAATTGGTTTCGTGTTTATACTTTGAAGAAGTTCATGCTTGTAAGGCCATCTTTTGTGTCAACTTGAAAACACATGTACAAGCAATTTCATTCAATAGAGTTAGGGTGGGGGTAAGGCGGGGCGGGAACGGACCCGTGCGAAACCGGGGCGGGACGCTATAGGATATATGTGTGAAATGGTAATGCGAATAGGAATAACAGCGGGAAAGAATCAGTACTTATTATAACAGAGAGACAGATGTAGGAGTTAGATGAGAGTAAAAGCGTGAGAGCGATTTAAAACAGTGGTGAGAGCGGAAAACGACTACAAGGGCGGGCGCAGCCGCGGGCCGAAGCTAGTATGTAATAAAAAAAAATGTCATAGAAAACAGAAAGGGAAGGTTCTTATAGGGATGTTGACTAACCAATCAGTTAAGTGGTTAGAGGCCCTAACAACAGAACTGAAGATCGCAGGTTCGATTTCCATCCGCGACAAATTATCCATTTACGTACATGAACATGCTTATTTGTTCCGTATCTGGATGTAAAAGTTTCTACATTATTATAAATAATATTTACATATGTATATCAGTTGTCTAGTACCCATAATACAAGCACAATACTTGTAACTTTGAAACTAGACGGGGCTGTGTGAGATTTCCTAAATATTATTGTAATGTTATAAGTGATTACACGATCAGAAACATGTGCAAACGCTAGTTGTAAGTGAACCTTTTAAAATCCAATGCTTATAGTCTGATGTTGTTTTATTTTTCATATTATAGAAGCACGTTTATATTTTAAAAATCTTAGAGAGAGAGAAATTTTGGAGTATCGACCGAATACGGAAAAATTAGAGATAATAGTAAATTATAGACAAATTATTATTTTTGCGGTGGCACAGCGTTTAAAGGATAAAGACACCGACGTGATTTACGGCAATAATATATTACAATTACAATTTCAAAATTGAATGCTCTATGATGGAAATTTCGAGACACATCCGGAGCAGGATGTTGGCATATATACAAGAAGGTCGGCGCCGACGCCAGTCAGTCTTTTTGGAAGAGTCAACGAGCGAACTTATATGTGAACAGTATAAGAGTGCGATAATAGTTTGTGATTTGGTTAATATTTTGGCTGGTCATCAATCATTATCAATCAATTGTCTCTGTCAATTAAATGGCTCGTGCCTTTCAATCTGACCCAATTGGGTTAATGTGTAGCGCATAGGTTAAGTAATAAAGTATAAGTACAACTTCAATCGATGTCTCGACCTCTATAAATATCTCGCCATAAATATCTCGACCTCTATAGCCCGTACCAATATATTAAAAATAAAGAGCAACAGGTTTATGCCAGCGTTTAACGAATTTTGTCTGCGTGGCGATAGCGCTGGGCGCCAGCGAATGGAGAACAGAGGAATTTTGATAAATTTCGTTTTTTAAGAAATATTAGCTATTGGTAGTCAAGTAGTCCTAATCAATTCATATTGACTTTCAATAAGTGTGTGCAAACATCTTATATTGAATAAAAACTTTTTGAATATTAAATTTGAATTTGCAGCTAACTGATGTGTGGAACTAAAATATCGTTATTCATTTTATATTTTATCGTCAAAAGGGTCAAAATCATATTCAATCTAGCATCAGATAGTTGACTCGTGTGTACGTGGCTGAGTAAGATTGTGTTTGAGCGTTATGCCTTTCACGGTTGACCTGTAGATTATAGATTCGATATTTTTTTCTTAAACCAACCGAAATGTCGTTGTAGAAAGCTTGAAATGAGGATTAATTTTTGAAGTTGCCAAAGAAAATAATTGAACTGGAAAGCTGAAAAAGAACTTTTCAGTAAGTATTGTGACGTCTATGAAAAAGAAGCACGTCGATGTTTTATAAAAAGTAGTCGAATAATTACGTGGCTCACGAACATATCGACTAAACACAAAAATAACTAGAAATTCGAGATGAAAATAAATTAATAATGAAGTTACATTTTATGAGTGGCGAAGTCAAAGAATGAAGGGGTGGCGCTTCGTTTTATTGCCATAATAAATTAGAATTTCAAGATCGAATATTCTATTATAGAAAATTCGAGATAATTTCTGACCGACATTTTGGAAGGTATAAGAGAAGGTCTAAGCGCCGGCGTTAGTCAGTTCGATTTGAAGACTGGACGAACGAACATATCTGCGAACTGTATACGAGTACAATATTAGTTTGTGATTTGGTTTCGTAAAAAGTATAAATACAACTTAGTCGGTGTTTTCGTGCATCCAAAAATATATGGACCGCTAGCCCGTAACAGTTCTAACCTACTGTCATTGACTTTTCAAACAAATAAACAACATTTATGTATTTATTTACTGAAAAGTTTTAATTTTTAACATAAATATTTTGTATAATATCCATTTTCTATAAAGAAAAAAACTATATCTTTACTTCAATACCAGTTAAAAATAAAGTACTAAGAAGTGAAGTATTCCATTTTGTATGGTCCATCAGTAAGGAGTTGACTATATGCGCAATCTATTTCGCGTATAATAAAAAAAGGGAAAAAAGTGAAAATTCCATAGCGTAGCAATCGTTGGGTCGGGGCGCGCCATTAATCAAACGTCCCGTTCACGTGCACTACGAGAAATTCCATCGCGATATCAAAAGGGCGGAACAAAATCATTTTTACTTTCACAGCTTTTATTAATCTTGTTTCTAGGTTGAGCGACGTCACAAAAGGGCTCGCTTCGCTGGCAGTGGAGTAGTGTTTTCGAAAATTTATTATTTCCGCTAAGACCGAATGACATGCCGTTAAATTATCTTGTTTTAGGGTTACGTCACTCAAAACGATCATCCTTATGATTTTTTGCATTATCACGAAAGAAAAAAAGCACAGAGTCGTGCTATAAGAGAAAACAATGTGCAGCCATTAATTCCAATTTCAATACAGAATAAAAATAAAAGCACTAAAAAACACGCTTTGATATTAAATCGAACTAAAAAGCAGAAAGTAATTTTCAATCATTTATTCAACAGCCACCGAAAGTCTGCTAACTCAATATGTTTCAACAATTCTAAAATAAAAAATTGGTAAAGAAAAAGACGATTTCATTGTAAAAAATTGGTTTATCCTGCAGGTCATCCCTAAAACTTCCTGCTGTTTTCGAGTTTAAAGCATTCGAAAATTAAAAATTATTTAGCTATTCAAACTCAAAATATGGATATTCGTGGTTTTAAGCTCTTCGAGCTCATAATATTCATTTTTCGAGCTCTCCAAGGCCAAAACAGAATTTCTATACATTTAGAGTTCTTCAAGCTCAGAAACCTGCAATATATCAAAGAAAATGTTATTTTGGAAATATTTGAACTGCCATATCTTTTGAATGCAATGTTTGAACGCTTCGTTTGATTTTAATGCAGTTTACGGCATTTTAAGCAATTTTGTAGGCATAAAATTTTTGTGCAAAGTCTATCTGCAATGCAAGCAAATCTATTAATCGTAAAATCTCAATGTTATGTTAAAAAAAAACTTCTTTGTAAATTGGTGAACTGCGATATTTATTATGTAAAGCCAAAAACCGATTGGTCATGAAATTTCAAAGTTATGTTATGCAAGTTAAAAAATAGAATTTCTATACATTTAGAGTTCTTCGAGCTCAAGCAAAGAAAACGTTAATTTGGAATTTTTGAACTGCGATATCTTTTGAACGCTTCGTTTGATTTTAATGCAGTTTACGGCATTCTGTGCAATTTTGTAAGCACGAAACTTTTGTGTAAAGTCAAAAATCTATTGGTCGTAATAATGTATGAAGTACATCGGTTGGAAAATCTTAAAGTTATTTACAAAAAAACGTTAAATTTTTAATTTTTTTGAGGTTTATTTTTTGAGTATTTTTGAAACAGCTCTACCAATTGACTTTAAAATATAATCAGATCTAAATCTCGATGAACCCTTTCAAACGCCGTATCGCGGGTCTTAATCGATCAAGATATCGTACGACAAAAAAAGTTACACACGCACACACACGCGCACACACACACACACACACAAACACGAATGCGGACGTCTAGCCGAAAATGGTCAGTATGACTTCCCTGACCTCAAAACGTGGAGACCTGATGAAAACTCGATTTTCGAAAATCGGACCCAAATCAATAACTTTTTTTGGATAGCGGGAAGTTAAAAAGCGTGGGGTGCTTATTAAAGATTGTTGTTATATTGTATTAGTATAACATATTGAGTTTTTAGACTTTCGACGGCTGTTGAATAAAATATAAATAATTGAAAATTTGTTTCTGATTTTTATAGTTCGATTTGCTATTAAAGCTTGTTTATTTTTTTAATTTTTATGAAATAACTAATGAAAATTCATTTTTCATTTTTAGTCTTAAAATTTTTTAAACTGTAACCATTAAAATATTTTCAAGAAATATTAATTTAGGTTTTTCTAAATAATAATAACACACACAATCACAACAACCTCTAGGTCTTTGTATTTATAATATATAATATAATAATCTTTGTATTTAATTTTTCTGTAAATTTTTAAAATTTAAATATTTTTGTTCCGCTTTAAAAAAGAAAAGCAATATTTACAATCATTCTATGGATGTTTGATCAGTAGAAACAGTCATTTTTCTTTCATTATCTTGGTACACCTGCAAGGAGTAAAAGACAAATTTAAAAAAATATATATTATGTCATCAGCCTTTAAAACGTAGTTTGATACACTGTACACTGTAACCAAACCAGACACACACAACACAATACTCGCTGATTCAACTCTCTGAGAGTGGGTAATTTGCTCGCATGTTGACTTCCTTGCATGTGGTAGCCGTTTCTCAGGCTCCCTCTCCGGGAGATAACGGATCATTTTCTCTATCCTGATGATCCTAGCCTGGACATCGGAACAAATTGTGAAATTATTATATTGTAATCGATCCTTAATGCTTGCGCTTTCCAAATCAATTGACGTCTTGAAGTGGAGAAAAATTACGCTGAAAAATTTCTGTTAAATTGTTACATACATACAGGTCAAGCTAATATAAATGCGTGTAAAAAAAGACAAAGTGGATGAAATGAAAATCCTCTCTCCTTCTGGAATACTTCAGATAGGATAAGCATAAGAAAATAAGCAGGTACCAGCCAAGTAGATAGATAACAAGGGCAAGTGAAACCGGGCACTATAATTTAGGCGATAAATGTCCCGTCATTTATTATTGAAACAGTATGTTCTTATGTATAAACCTTACGACCTCTATATAACCATTAGAGTGAACCATCGCAATAATGATGTCAGGGTAATATCTAGCCTCTAAATTATAGTGGCCGGTTTGCCCTTTTATATGACACCGTACGCCACTGGTAGACAGGTAACAGATACAGTTCAGTCCACATCCAGTTCACATTTCGATCGTCTCCTCAATCCTTTCTTCATACCTCCAGGCACGAAGTATGCCCGAGAACAGCCATGAGATACAATTTAGACACAACAAAGTAGGTATTTATTTGCACTGTAATGTCACAGTATAGAAATATAGTGATTTGTTTCATATTACTGTTATGAATTATATGTTTTAGTTCAGTTTTATAAATTACAATAAACGTTTTCTAACTGGTTAATTTCTAACCTACATTTTCCCATGACTCCGCTCGTGAGGAATATAATATTGTAATAAAATTATGCTTCTTGTTTCTTTCCCGCAGTCCTATCACTTTTTATGGGAGACTGAAAATTTTATTTTTATCATCATTTTGTAATTTTATTTACTTAGTTCATATTTAACTGTATCCCTAAAATTCCCGTGCTAAACTTAATGTAAAACTTATATATTTTTTGTAAAAATAACAGCATGAAGATACATAATGAACCACAATTTTATCTATTCAAAAGTAAAAGTTTTATCGAAATCGGTAAATCGATTCTTCCTCTTCTTCTTACACTGTGTATATTTATGCGGAATATGTTATTTACGCGATATTTTTTAGTATTAATAACAGTAGAATATTTGTCTTTCTGTCCATCTGCAACTGTTACATGAATTTTGATGAAATTTTCAGCGATTTACAATTGTTTCACTTGGTGATAAAACTTTTAATAATAATAATAATAATAACACATACAATCACAACAACGTCTTGGCGCCGAACTAAGCATTAGCTTGTATTTTGGGTACCAAGTGAAGACACCACATACATATAACAACAAAGACCCGGTGCCAGTATTAATATTCATCATATAAATACTGAACCGACCTGGGATTCGAACCCGGGACCTCCAGCTTAGCAGGCAGGGTCGCTGCCCACTAGGCTAAGCGGTCGTCATCAACTGACGGACAAAACGCTAGAACATAGCAAGTACAATAAAAGGCGGTTATTTTTTTGCGTTTCGTTTGTGATTTGATCCCGATATAACTTCTAGAAAATATGGTAACCCTGCAGTAAGCTCGCACATCAAACTTGTCACTAGCACGGCTCAGTTGCCAACTCGTCAGCAGTCGGAAGACGTTCTATCGCTATAATAGGTTATCGGGACCTCGTATCGATTTCTGTTGATTGGAAAAATGTTTTCTTGCAAGAGGAAAACAACATACATCTCAGGAAATGAAATGACGCTTGACTTATTAGTCTCGCGACAAACGAGGGAACTTTTCCGAAGTTATGTTTAGTTACGGAGTTGTACTAGCTTAGTGTGTTTTGTTCAATTAATTTGCTAGTGCTCAAAGGTTTACTAAAAGATTGTTGATTTCGATATCGCAACAATTTAAGTTAAATAATGAATGAATTTTTGAAGTGAAAAATTTCTTTAGCCGCGTTGGGCACTTTTTGGCAGGGGAAAATCTTATGGGTTAGCTTCACGACATGCTCATTTAATTGTAGAATCACTGTGCAGTACAAAAGTGAGTTCTAAATAAATACACAAATTTTTTTTAGTATGTGGTGATCATATTTTCTGGAATACACGAAACTAATTATTCATGTAGAAATGTGACAAATTTTTAATATTACAAATAAAAAATCATATATTTTATTACAATCAACAATTTAAGAATAGACACATTATTTTGGAAGTAGTAACAGATGTTCCAATAGCTAATTTGTTAGTAAGTAGGATATTAATATCTTATATATATTTAAAAGCTGGTTGGTTGACTTTAACATCTTGGTCTGTGAGTAGTCTTTAGTTCTAAGCCACAGTGGTATAAGTTCGAACTGTTTATATTAGATAGCGCAATTTTTGCTTGTATGAAAAAGTTTTATATAAAGTGTTCAGTGAGGCGTATCCTTACGCATAAATTATCCTTACCTCTCGATATCATTGATATTAATAAACACGTTCCTTCTTGTTGAAAACATATATTAATTTTTTATATATTTATAAAGGAATTCTACTACGCTCCTATCGTTTCTTTTTTTTAACTAATTACCTACAGATACCATATCTAGCCACATGTGTTAATGTATCTAGCTAAATCTCTCAAATAGATTATAATAAAAAAATTCAAGCCTTAGCTTTGCTCGTTTTAAGATATGTGATTATGTCTCAACGTTGCCTCATTCCGAGTTGGTTTTTTTTCTGACATATTACGAAAAACGTATACGATAGAGTCATAGTAAACGAAACTTGCACTAATTCGCACTTGGGCCCTAAATCGTAGCCCATCGTCTGTGCTTACTAAACTCAGTTTTGAAACATTATTTCGTATTGTTCTTCCAATGGACGTTTTTCTACTTGTCGGCGCCGCACTGAGTTCCACCGGTGCCGTACTTTAGCCGTTTGTATGTGTGTGTACATGGGACGGGTAGGAGGGAGCGATGATGTGCCGGGCTCAGTGGAAAACCGAACAACGGTGTCGTGCCGTGCCGTGCCGTCGCCGTATCGTCCAACGGAAAAACGGCCAGTTGCCGTATATCCTCATATACAAACACAGACGTATCCACGTAAAACTGTATCAAAGGTACAGCCAACCATGGATTTTTTTCTAATATTTTAACCTCTGCTATGCATCACGCAATTAGTATTTCACAGTGGCTTGGACGTTTTCTTACTACCGTGGCTAAACAGATTTCTAGTTGTTCAATCATATTTATCATGGATGTTGAAATAAAAAAAATTATAAAATCTAATAATAATTTAAGATTAAGGTGTTGAAGTTTAAAATATGATAATTAATGCAAATTTATAGTTTATTACCTTATATTATTAAAATCTTTAGTTTAAAATGATGAAAAAGGCTCCGACTTTCATTCCATTATTTATTTATTTTAATTGTGAAAAATAAAATATGTATTTTGCTATTTTTTGCAAAATGATAATCTAATTTTATATCATTCGATTTTATTTTTAAAAATTTACGAAAAAATATTGTCACAGAATTAGGGTTATTTTAAATATTTGGTTTCCATATTTGTTTACATCCTTGATCCTGACGATGTCTTCAGATGGTGGTAAAAAAAAAAAATTGCAGTTACAGGGACTGCCGGTAAAAGTGAAAACTTAGAAGTTTTAGTATTAAAATTTGAAATTTCATAATGTTTAAATTAAAATTATCAACATCAATCTGGTTTTCATATCTATTGTCACTCCGAGAAACAATTATATGCACGTTTGTATGGTTCCATTATATACCGACAGTGGTGGAACACGATGTGGATAGATGGGAAAACCAGACTGATGTTGATAAATTTTAATTTAATCATTACGAAATTACAAATTTTAATACTAAAAGTTCTAATTATTATATATTGGTTACACCCCATGAAACCTTAACCGCCTGGAACAAAAAAAAATGGTATTCAGATCAACAAAAACTAGGTTTATACGTTTTTACTTTTTCAAATATTTGTCTCCATCAAAATTTCAAGTGTCTTCCTATTACGGTTCAGACGATACAGCCCTGTGACAGACGCACGGACGGACAGTGGAGCCTTAGTAATAGAATTCCCGTCGGGACCCTTTGGGTACGGAACCCTAAAAATGGAAGATTGTACTCGCAAAATTATATTTTTACGTAATAATGATTACGAAGGAACGATTTTCGGATTTTTTCCTCTACTTGTGCTGTGAAACCTTGCTTCTTACTAAATTTCATTATTCTAGGTCAAAGGGAAGTACCCTACAGGTTTGTATTTATTTGCGAACGTCAGATTAAAAAGGTAAATAAAAATAAAAAAATAAAATATCATTTATTTTCAAATAGCTCTCCTGTCACTTTCGCTCGTCTTAAAGTGGTCTTAATAAAAAAATGTGGAGTGGTCTTTTTTTTTAGTGACGGTGCTACAAAGCCTTATCTTAAAAACCAAGTGGATTAGAGCAATTTGGTCTCAAACATTTTATATATTCTTTTAAATTGTAATATGCTTTAGAGATACGTAATTCTTGAATTTATTTATTGTCAAGTTTATAATATTGGTTGGAAAATTATTATAAAATCTTACATATTTATCTTTGATTGAATTAGGAATACTTGTTTGACTAAAAGCCCTATTCTGCGTTTACCGTCTAATCACTCATACTCTAGCTAGCTGGTGCAAAGATGGCGAGTTTCAGTCCGAGAGTTCCCCGTGCGCTAGTCTTCACCCTCGCGAAATAGCCATTTTCGATACTGTGCAGTGATATCTCTATCTCTATTAAAACCAAATGCTGCTGTCAAATTTATTTACTCTATGATTAACATTGTGTATTTTACTATTATTTTTAAACTTAGTATAACTTTTATGGACATATAGTTTCATAAATGTACTGAATATGCACTGGCATTACATTGATTTCTTTGAATTTATCTCTAAGTGAATCTCTAGGGCTCATTTTATAAATAGAACGAATAACCCTCTTCCGTAGGACAAAAATATTAAATATTATTGATATTAATAGCAGTATTCCGCAACAAAATATCGTGAAATAATACTCTAGATGGAACTGAGTACATGCGGGAGGAATGGCCGTACTTTTGTTTCCATTGTTTTAGAAGCTTCATTTCTTACAGCTCCAAGGAATCGTAGATCATAGTATTTGATATTAATTTGAACTCGATATACCTCCAAGCGTTCCTGATCCTGATCAAAAGGATTTTGACAGACAGTAAACAGATGTACAACGATGTCATCTCACAAGGGTTCCTTTTTCCTTTTGAGGCACCTAACTCTAAAAACTGTACGTAATCGTCATGGTAAGTGCCGTATGCACTAGATCAGTAGAAATCCCAGACAGACACTTTTAGACATTTTATTTTATTTATTTAACACACGCCAGCGCCCGCGACTTCGCCCGCATGGTTTTCATAATTTCAACAGTTTTTAAATTTCACAAGGAACCCTAAATATTTTCGGAATAAGAAGTAGCCTATTATATTCTGTAATAACCCTACCCTCCATTATGGAAAACACGTCAAAATTGGTTCAGCCGTTTCAGAGATTAGCCCAGATAAACAGACAGACAGAAAAAAACGCATGTCATTTAATATATCTTCAGAAGAGGTATATGAGACTATGAAATAATAGTTTTTTTTTTTTTTCAAAAACACTGTTATTAGTATTACGGCGATATTTTTAGAGGAAACGAAAAATTTCAAACACACTAGACTTAGTGTTTTATTTTGTAGTCACTAAGAAATTCTTTCAGTTTCAAAATGTCGTCGTCCGTCCCTAAATGTGTCATAGCCTCGTAGTTTATTTCGTTAACATTTTTTCTAGCGTTTCAGAGGTAAACGCATTTAGTATTCGCAAAGGCAGAAGACGTGAGGTGGAAAATGAAAAGAAGCACTTTTTTCCTGTCTACATTCAACGAAATGTCGCTAGATCTTATAAAATACAATTAAATACTTCTAGAACAAATGAGAAAGTATCATATAAAGTAACTTAATACTTATGAAATTTTAATTAAAATTATAATGAGCGCGTTATTAACCTTATCCGAAATTAAATCAATTTAAAAAAATCTGAAACATAAAATTTCCGTTTATTTCCCGTGAAGTCTCTCAATTGATCTGGATAGCCTTGTTGCGAGTGCTGACTTGAATCCCGAGCAAGCGAATCATCCGCTTACGCTCGTCATTCCATTGTAGGATTCTAAGTTAGAAGCCTGAGCGTAGTGAGAAATTCAAAAGTACTAAAAACAAAATCATTTGCTCTCGTGCGACATATAAACTTTCACAGGCGAGAAAATACTATAAACTTGAGAAAAATGATTGTAACTAGATTGAACAATACATTTAATTTACAGGTCTCCAAAGAGGCTTTTGCGCCTTTGGAAAGTTTGCTTTAAATCAAATAATTTAATAAATAATTCATAGGCTCTTACGGAATATTATTTATAAACAATTTTCACTACACTCTTGTCAAATTAACTAGTAACTACTTAATGAATGTAAAATGTAATACAACTTAAAACACTATAAAAAATATTTGGATTTTAAATAATGAAATCACCTACGTATATTTCTCATAAGAATAGGTAGTGAAAAAGCAGTACTCACCTCGGGTGCAAAATTATTTCCTTCGTGGTTTTTATTTCCCTCTTTACGTTGAGAATTCAGTATTTCACCTTAACTGGAAATACACTATTTTGCCCTCTGCGTCCCGGTTGCCGATATCTGCTGGCAATCGTGTTAAAATCCATCGACCCTCACTGGAGCAGTGTGGTGTGGTATGGTAAATATTTATCATTTAAAGAATGTCTGCCTGTTGAGAGTAACTAAAGAAATAATGGCAAATGTGACGCATTAAGTTATTTCCGATGTCCGTGTTGCCTGATTTCATCATAAGTATTATTTTACAATTTCATACGAGGAATGTCTATTTAGAGGGATCTTTCCACGTTCGACATTTCCATTTTTAGTTTCAAAAATATACATTTTTATATACATAATATTTCGATAAAACAGCTTATTGCCTACATAAAAAAACTTTTATTTTTGCAATCTTGTTCAAATGGTGCTATTTGTGTCTATTTTTATTGCACTTCATCCTATTTATTTTTGTTTGTAACATCGTATGCATTTTTTTTTAATGAACACCTTTACATCAGGTATATTTTACTTGGTGTTACGGTTTTCATTAGAAATATACTACATGTAAAAGCACATAATAAAAAGATCATTTGCAATCACGATGCTTTTACAGGATATTATTTATTTACAGGTAGCTAATCAACTATTGCCAACTAAATATTATAATAGTTTAAGTGGCCAATTGGTCAAGTGATCAAGTGTGAATGACAAGTGGTCAATTGGTCATCGATCATGAAGCGATGCGGACTACAGACCCAAAAATCGCGGGTTCGATCCACGTCTAGAATAAATATTAATAAGTATGACCTTATTCGTTTCGTGAATGTGTTAAAATATTGTTACGTGTTAGGGTTCGAAGAATTTGGAGAAAAAGACCTGCTGACTCTCTTCAAGACTTTATTCACTAACACTAGGTCCAACACTAAGCACTAACGATGTTCCTAGCTCGTAGCCAAGTCGTAGGTTTCACTGGTATCACTAGTTTTGCTTCGAATTCGCCTCGAAAGTAGCCCAAAAACTGAACTGGGCTCGCTCGTCTTCCTGCGGCTATTTATATAGGTCGTAACGAGCCTCGAGCATTCTAGAAATCACTCCACTCGCACGAACGTAATCGACCAGATTGGACAATTCTAGAACATTCTTTCCTCTAACGCCATCTAGTATTGAGTAGGGGTTTCGTGTTGTCCTTGTTGTAAAACCTTTCTACAAAGTGGTTTTACTGGTTGACGCTAGATGGCGGTCGTTACTCTGTCCGTTCGTAAGAATATGTATGTATTGTGAAAATATTGACGTAAATACGGCGTGTTCGGCTGACCGTAGTCAAAACTTTTAGAACGTGTAGAGCCTATCGAACTGACCAAAAAGTTTCAAAAAGGTGATTTAAAAAAATGTAACTTCAAGCATGTTTTGCTTGGTAAATGTTAGTTTGCCTTATCTGCTCACTGAAGTTTTTCGTTTAATTAGGTAAGCTCTACCCGCTCTATATAATTTCCTTCAGAAGATGGTGTACAATTTACAAACATCGTAGATGACGACCGCTTAGCCTAGTGGGTAGCGACTCTGCCTACGAAGCTGGAAGTCCCGTGTTCAAATCCCAGGTCGGGTCAGTATTTATATGATGAATATTGGTACTGGTACCGGGTCTTGGCTGTTATATGTATGTGGTGTCTTCGCTTGGTACCCAAAACACAAACTAATGCTTAGTTTGGAGCCTAGACGTTGTTGTCATGTATACGTTATTATTATATTATTGTTATTATCTTCTAGGATTCGGTACCCAAAAAGGAAAAAAGGTAATTATAAAGGATCACTTCGTTGTCCGTCTGTCTGTCTCTCAAGTCCTTTTTTTAGGACCTATTAGGAGGTATTAAGTTGCAATCGTATTTGCCTAGTAACTTTGGTCGATTATTTAAGAATTTATATCTGTTGTCTGGTACCCATAGTGCAAGCTTTGCTGTGTTTAGAACTAGATGGCGCTGTGAGGGATGTCCGAGGTATTTTTTATATTACATTTATTTTATATTACACATTTTGACACTTGCTAACCTGCGGGGTAGGTATTTCCCGTTGAATCGCTCTTTAGAAACAGGGTATTTTTAAGAAGCGAGGTTTTATAGCACAAGAACAGGAATAAATCCCAAAATCGTTAATTCGTGATAACATCACACAAAAATATTTTTTAATTGAAATATATGTGTTTACTACATTCTATCGGTGAGTGACGATACTTCAATATACGTTTATATTTGTATGGAACCCTCACGGCATTCGTGTGACTCGCACTTGACTGGTTTTTTTAAAATCTTCATCCAATTTTTCAAAACATAGATGACTACAGTGTTTACCGACTTTCATATATTTAATATTGACTTGTATTTATATTTTATTATTTATTTACGCAAACTACTCGTCAAGTGCGAGTCAAGTTTGTGAATCAACAGTTCAGTAGGTATCACCATAAAATATTTGTATCATATTGGTTTCAAAGTAAGATATCGCAGCAACTGTGAAAGATAAAATGTTTGATTGTTTCGGTCACAGCTTACAAATTAATAACAAATCGGCATTTTCAGTATTTGTTGTATAAATACGGTATATGGTACATAATAAATACACAGAAATTTCAAGTTCCTAACTAGTGTTATACACGTAGTACTATCATATAGTCGAGTGGTGGTGGGCCCGTTCTTTTTTTAGAAAGTCGTGGTTTGAATCAAAGAAACCGGCATGAGTTAAGTACATAACTATCACTAACTCGTCAAGCCATCGGTCCCGGTCGCCATCTGATGATAGCAGTTGTTAAAATCCACCAATCTATCGGAGTAGCGTAGTGGATTAAGCTACAAGCACCCTCATCCTGAGGGGAGGCCTAAATCCCTTCAGTGCGGCATAATGGGCTGATATACAAGTCTTAACATTGTTTTTGAAAATATTGATGAAAAAAAATATCTAATCAATTGTAATTACTCTAATCAGTTTAGTTGTGGACGATGGATACCTTACATGTCAGGTTATGTAAAAATAATGCTTGCCTCTTTTTCATGAAATATAATTTAATTGAATTTCTGATTCAATATTCGTTTTCATACATACAGACAGACAGAGAGAAGAATAACTGTAATAAGGTATCGTTTTATCAAAGCTTTAAAAACTATTTGTATCATAAAATGTTATGAAAATGTAAAAAATCTGGTTCTGAAGAGAAGCGTAAATGTGAACGGGCCTTTATTGGGGATAATTATAATTCTTTTCTCGTGAAACGATAAATTACCCAGCTCATTGTGACGCTGGGAATAAACGGCGTTACTTGAATTTTCACTGGTTCATTATTTTAATACAATATCCCTTGAGAAATTCAGCTATAGCTTGATTAGTAAACTTGCAAATTATTGATGTTAATTTATTTTATGACTTCTGAAGTTAGAAAAATATTTATTTACAAATTTATGTCTTATAACAGTTATTTGATAATCATCAAAGTATCTCGAAAGCTACTCAACATTTTTCACTCCATAGTTAGAAAAATAAGTAGGGGGACACTTTTTAAGACTTAAGGAGTACATATGTCAACAAACTTAATTACAATAAAAAGAGCCGCTTTGAAACCGCTTTTATTTTCAATGAGGTAGGTACCGTACATGTTTATGTGTGCTGGATTTTTTTTCCTCAGTAACATGTATGGCGACCTACCCCAAATCATTTTTAGTGACTTTACGATGCCTTTGTATAGCGGTTCATATATGGCACTTACTTTCTAAAAGAATAGAAGGTAGGTGTAAGAGTATTAAGGGAATATCGCCATACTAACCTAGAATAGATTTATATGGCGATATTCCCTGAAATTTAAATATTACATCCAGAGTCAAATTAATCTATCAATCAATCATAAAATGATTTATGATAAAGGCTTTGTGAATTTAAATATAGGCAACAAAATAATTTATAACTGCCAAAAAATTACCTATTAAAATATATTCATTTCAGACTAAAGACAACTACCTACGCAAATGGTGTACGCAAAATACACCATTATTTTATGTAATAAAACAATTTTGTATTCACAGATTTTTTTTTAAATTTTCTTTGACATTTTTGAGAATATTTATTTAGGTACCAAAATCACAGAGTACAATAAACCAAAAACAATCACAGTAGGTACGTTTGCGTTACGCACATCCGGCCTAATGGCTATCACAATGTGTACCAAATATCATTCATTCAATCTCAAATTACAATTGATTTGTCAGCTTAGAAAAAACGAGAAATAAGTAATTCCTCGTAAATTAGTTATATAATTCATCGTAATTAATTATAGAATACATCTGAATATAAAATACTGTATTAAACATAAGACATTTATAATCAAGTTGCTTAAGAACTTGCATACAGCTCACACTAATTTTCAAAATACCTTCTGCCATACCAAAAATGTCATCGTGGTATTGTTGTCATCGCGTTATTCACGTTTCAATACTTTTCAATTACTATTCATCCTTGCAATGAATTTATGGTACAAAAACATATATAATAAATAGGATTACTTTCAATATTTTTTTATATATAGCTTTGATTGTTGGACGTTATAGGGATATTTCAAGGATTGTTCTTCATTTTATATAGTGCCAGTAGTCAATAGTGTGTGAGTAAAATGGCTATGATAGACAGACAGATCGACAGGACGGAATTATTAAAATTCATTTTTGCTATTTGACTACGAAACCCTAAGAAGCTATACGTTCTGTTACAATAAATATATAGTTTTTCGTAATTTTCAGGCTTATCCATTACTATTACTAATTGATAAGATCGATTAATGATATGTTTATCTAACTAATGACATAACATGCCATTAGGAAAATTAATACTATTTTGCTTCCATCGTTAGTTACGTGGCACTAAGTAGCGCTGAAATTGATCAATCTATCTACGAGTAAATAACTTTACTGATTAGTGACCTATTAGTTACGTCATGATTAAGGACTCCTTCTCGTATATCAGGGGATAAATATAAAACTCTGCGTAATGCTTTGTCAATTCGTAGTCTATGATTTTCTTCCGCCAATTAAACCTATCGATTTGATGGAAAATAAGTTTAACTGCACCAGTCGACATTTCTTCAATAAATTACAATTTCCATTATGCCATATACAACTGACCCAAGTTATTATTATTACGTGACTATAAGTTGCATCAAATTGAAACATTACCTACGTCATTAAAAAGTCGTATTTTTCCATTGAGTAAATTAATTTGACAGCAGCGCTTGGATTTAATAGTCATACTTATCACTTCACAGTATCTAAAATGTCAAACACAATTTCACAGTGGTGAAAACCGGCGAGCGGGTATTTCGCGGGGGCGATGACCGTCGCGCAGGGACCTCGCGCACTGAAACTCGGACTGAAACTCGCCATCTTACACGAGCTAGCTAGAGTATGAGTGGTTAGACGGTAAACGTAGAAGAGGGTTAGTTAGCTAGTCAATTCGTACTATTATGTATTTTTCGATAAACATTAGTGTATTATGATATTTTCAGAAAGCAGTGTTTTTGAGACATCACATATTAAAGCATTCATATGTGGCGCTATCTTCATATGTTAAGCAGTTGCACAACTTTTTTATTTCAAGCAATACGTGTTTTTCATAAATAATATATGTTACGTATTATTATGTAATCTTATATTATTTTTAAATTTTAAATAATAAATAAAGTAAGAATAAGTAATGTTTATTCAGGACAGCTCTATTGATAGCGCCATTGCGATAACTTATGGCATCTTATTCAATTTCATATTATTTCGCTGCGTCTATTGAATGTATGACCTAATCGTAATTCTACTACATTTCTCAGTGTTTATCAAACGCAGTGGAATAGAAAATCACAAAATCTTTCTTAAATTTTTTTCTATTATGTCATAAAACGAAATAAAAAAATGTACTTACATGCAAGTTGACACGATTGAAAATAAATTTGGCGTTTTATCATAATGTGAGATAAAACTCGTTTTCGTTCCTGCAGCAGAGAACAAACTCAAATTTGGCAATTAACAAAATAAAATCCAGCGTTAAACTTCAATAAATAATCTTATTTATTTAACATCTTTACAGCTCACACTTTTACAGATTATATTATCAACTCCGCATAACGTCTCGCAACCAAGGACTACCAATTAATAATCGACATCTTCAAAGAGCAATACGCTCTTTGATGATGTTGATAATGAGCGACACATTCCTTTCTTTAGTAACACCATAGATCAATATACCACTTGATTGCTAACAGCTATTATTTCCTAAAGATCTTAGATCACAAAATCAAAACGGCGAAGTGTCGACGTATCGCCACCCACTAAATGTAACTTTAGAAAGGTATAGTTTTAAAGTAATTAGACAGTCAATAAAGACGTACCTTTTTAGGGTTCAAAAAACTATAATATAGGATCACTGTGGACAGACAGATGTCTGTCTATCCGTCTGTTACAGCCTATTTTCTCCGGCTCTACTGGACGATAAGAGGTAAAATTGATTACATGTACAGAGTTCGGTGACCCAACCACGGACGTATAGCGTAAACGAATTTCCATTTTGAAATTAAATTTGACGGTCAATTACAAAATAAAAAAAAATTATAAGTACATCGTGTAACGTATACAATGAAAGTGCTTATTATAAAAAATACGTGTATATTTTGTTAATAACTTTAAATCTTATGGTTTTAAAGATATTAAAGAAGATATACGAATATTTACCATTCTTTTCACGTACCTCCGAAACTGCCGTAAGTATTTGAAAAAATAATAAATATAAGCCAGCACTTATAATTTTATGTACATATTTTTTAAATTCAATAAAATTTAAGGCTTTTAGAACCAGTGCGGCCATTAGGGTAAATGTTCTTGTATACGTAGTGACAGGACTGCTCCCTATTTGAGCTCTTTAGTGAAGTACTCTGTAAGTATTAAAAAGACTCTGCTCTCGCGGTATAAATACGTCGAAATTTTACTGATAACTACAATAACAGAATTCGCACCCCAACGAAACCATATAATCTTTGAAATCTACGATTCGATTATCGGTTGTGCTGATGATTAATATACAGTTAAAGTTATGAAGAGTACGTGAGCCTATATTGTAGCTATTCTGTTACGGCAGGGCGGGTCTTCTGGTAATCTGTTTTATAATGAACAGATGTGACACGGAATTCACTGTAATATTCTGACGGTACACAAGAATCACTCCAAAAACGAAAGAGGGTCAACAGGCCAACTGGTGTCAAGGTGTATAAGAAGGTGTGTGAAAATATGAATAATATGTGATCGATTTTTAAAAATGGTTGTTTGAGTTTGCTTCTCTGTCAACACTTAATTTGAAATGAAATTTACTTTTGAACAACGTTCAAAAACTTTTCAACTTATTAATAATTAAAACTGCTTCATATTAAAGAATTAAAGCGTTAAAATTAGACTTCGTTCCGAACACCAATACATTTTTTATTGATCAATACCATTCACCGTCGAATCCGCGCTGACCAATCCGAGCATTGCATTTGACATTTAATTGTCATGACGTAACTCTGGTGAATATTGGCCACCAAAGCATTTCTATTGTAATTTCGCGCTAGTTTTTTTTTTGTGATTAAATATTTACAATACGGCTTATTTAACAAAAAAATAAGAAAAATAAAATTCATGCCAACAAACAAGGTAGCGAGGTGTAAGCAAACAAAACTGAAAACGAGAGAAAAAACGACGACATCTGTGAGTAAAATTTCACTGTATTTTGGATGGTGGCTTGACGTCATTGAAGTAAATCATTTTAGTACGTCCAAACTTTATTTTAGTTTTTTTTTGCTATTCATCGCACAGTACTTGTTTACCTTTTCTTATTTTAATTTATATATATTTTACTCCTCTTTCTAAAACGATGTTGGACTATTTTCGATAGGTATTCATTCATTGACACTTATACCGCTGTACCGCTGTACTTCTTCTTCCAAAGACTCCATTTTGAATCGGGTGGAAGTATGAATTTAATGTTTTTTTATTTTTTCGGACAAGTGAATATCTGCAAAAAATAAAAAGTTAATGAAGTTGAAGTTGTGTTGGAAAGTGTTTTAATCTATCTGAATAAAACACTGCTGATTGATGGATATAGGCTGCACAACTTATTCAAAATTTAAAGGGGCTCTTTACATTAAAAGTATATCAAAATATACTTTTAATAATTATTCAAATGGGCTTTATTTGATTAGCAGTACAGCTAATCAGCTCACCAACCTATTGGCGCTTCTCAAACACGGGGTTGATTTATCGGTGTCTCTAACCCGTGACTAAAGTCGTACAAGCGTTCAATGATCGAGAGGAACCTGAGATCTTTTCTATTAATGATTGCCGATTCCGGAGTAACTTCTGGGAGCAATATAACTCCAATTTTTCGAACTTCTTCAAGTCGACGGTAGAATAAATGATATCGAGATTAGGACGTATGATTGACGGTAACTTCTTCTTATCAATCCGTGTTTAGGTAATTAATATGAAGTGCGATAGAAAAGTAGGTAAATATTTTTTATGACTTTGGAATCGCTTTTGAACATAAGCTATTTTTTGCACTATGATATGCGACTATGGTCGAATTGATTTTATTTTTACTTACAAAAATACTAGTTTTCCGCCCGCGGCTTTTTACCGGGACAGCTAAAGGAACGCAACCCTCTAGAAGGACACTGTAAGTGTTTTCGGAACATTTAGAAACTTAACTACCTAAGAATTCTCAGTACTCACTATACCAAATTTCATCAGAATCCGTTGAGTCATTTTAGCATGAAGAATAATTGTCCCTCAGAAACCATGTCTTTTCCGGACTTGACAAACTCCTTTTTATTAAAATTGGTTTTAGCGGTTGGGAGATTAGCCAAAACAGACAAACACTACGATTTATATCTATATAGCCTGTCACCACTGACAACCTCCTTTTTATGTTTGCGAAGTTTCATTGTATTCCTTTCAGCAGTTTCGGAGATCAGCCCAGAAAAACAAACAGACAGACAAACAGTAGTCTACGCCCTTTTGCAAAGTCTAATCTATCTCTGTACCAAAATTAATCAAAAACGGTTAAACAGTTTAGGTGTGAAAACGTGACAAACAAACAAACTCACGTTCACATCTCTACATAGTATAAAACAAAGTCGTTTTTTCTGTCCCTATGTCCCTTTGTATGCTTAAATCTTTGAAACTACGCAACGGATGTTGATGCGGTTTTTTTTAATAGATAGAGTGATTCAAGAGGAAGGTTTATATGTATAATAACATCCATTAAATAGTGGAGAAGTACTGTTATTTTTGAGGTTTCTAATGTGATGTCGTAAATAATTACATTTTTTCCGCTTACATTGCAAACGCAGGCTGAACCCTACGAGTTTTATCAAAATAATGTACTAAGTATTGTACACATTGAAAAGGTCTACAGAAAAGTCCGTGATGGTATATGTCTATCTCTTATAGATAACCCACAATAACTTTTTTTTGTCATTTACTTTTTATGACAAATAATGGCTAATTTTCGAAGCGATTTTAACCAATACAGCATTAATCCTTAACCAATTAAATACCTTGAATACATTGTTCATTCAATATAGATCTATATGGTCCTTTACACCGTATGATTTAAGTGAATATTTTCGAAGATAAGATAAGCCGGAGCGGGCCGCTATGTTTTTATATACAACGTTCACAGTTTTTCTGTAGTGTATTTTGTATCAGCATTGCACCCGTGCGAAGCCGGGGCGGGTCGCTAGTTTATAATATTAGTCAGAATAAAAACGTTTCTGATAGTATTTCTTAAACCATACTATAATTTACAAACGGGGATGTAATTGCTTTTTAAGCTATTGCATAGCTTCTATCGCGGGCCTTGAGCGCGAGGAGCGAATCCAAAAATTCCATAACGAAAAAAACCTCACGCTTTTCACTCCGACGGGCACGCTGCACGGAGAAAAATTTTGATAGCGCGATGTACGTTTTTTAAAACAGCGCCATCTATTATAATCTGTTGCACCTATTATTAATGAAGAAAGTCACGAAAAAATAGTGAAAGAAAATGAGTGAGTAATTTATATACATACATTTTATTATTATCACAAATGCAGTATTAATTTTGAATTGAAAATATAATACTGCTATAAAGATAACCTAAATTTTTGATATTAAAATGAGCGATATTAAAAGTAGCCCTCTTTTATACACACAAACACATACACGCGTTTAATTTAAATTCTCAATTTAGATTCTCAATATGTATATATATATATATATAAATAAATATATGTATATATGTATAATATGTATGTATATATGTATATATGTATAATAATATTCATTATTTAAATAATTCTAATTGTTGACAATGCCCCTTTACAGCAGCTATCCTTCAGGACATACCATAGGACATACATTTTGGAGCTGATCTGTTTTTTTTTTTTTTTTGTTGTTATTTGCATTTTTAATTATCTTTTAGCTGATAGGATAGTGGTGCGGATTTTGTTGTGTCTGGCCTGTTTCGGTATCTTTTTATTTTTTATAGACGATATGGATTAGTTGTGCCATCTCATGGAATACAATTGATTATTGTTGTTGGTTTTAGTGGTGACTGTTTGATGTATATGTAATGATTGTTAGTAATAGTAGATATAATGGATTGTATATGTACAGGAAATGACAAGGTTGAGTGTATCAAGTGTACCTATAACCAATAAACAGTATGAATGAATGAAATAAATTCATTCTTCATTATGTATATAACAGAAACCATCGAACCAAGCACGTGTACTATTCAGTACCTACCTTTGTTTTTGGTGTATAGATAATGCACATGAATGCCGCGCAGAGAAAGTATATATATTATATCTATATAAATGTACATCGCGCGAAATTCGATAATCACTTCTTAATATCGTTATTTTTTTTTAAATGAATAATTTTGTTTTGGTGTGTCATTACACTATTTATACCTAATTATTTATACCTATTATTTATACCTAGATATTTTCGTTTTATAGAGAAGAAAAGCGTGAAGAGCTAAAAAGACAAAAAAAACTAATGCACGTCAAAGGGCATATTATCAGCGTCAGAAAGATTTGAAGTAAAATGAAGAAAAAATAATAACAAAAAAAAACTGCATAAATAAAATAAATAAATAATTATAATTGCATAAGTTGATACAAAATGCTATGCAATAGCTTTACCGCGGCAGTCCTCGAGTGCCACATTTAGTTTTTTTGTTTTTTTTTTTAAATAAATACATCTTTGTGTTTTCTGCGAGCTACTATAAAATCAAATCTCAAAATTAAATCCCATCCGTCGAACCAAACAATAATATCTACTTGTTTTTTATATATATATACCTATATATACTGTAACTGACCGGTTGGCCGAGTGGTTAGAGACCCTAACTGCGGACCCGAGGGTCGCAGGTTCGATTCCCGCCCGGGACAAATATTTGTGTGCATGAACATGTCTATTTGTTCCGTGTCTGGATGTAAAAGTATCTATCTATATATGTACATATTATAAAATAAAAAGAATATTGAATATCAGTAGTCTACTACCCCATAATTCAAACATAATACTGGCTTACTTTGGCACTAGATGGCGTTCTCTGGGATTTCCCAGATATTATTATATTATTGTATATACATATAGATGTATATTTGTGGAATTGGTGTTTACTAGTTTTAATTTTACAAACAACTAGAAACAGTTTTCTTATTTTTACCTCTACGGTGGATAAATTTTCATTTGGGTCGAACTGCGTAATTTTAAGCCCGGATCATTCTCAAGGGACCATCTGGGTCGGTCCTTATTTTGACGTCAATATTCGTAAATGTTTCATCTCGTCAGCACTACGCCTACCTTTGACTAAGTGCTGGTATTCAGTTTACATGTATGTCTTTATACTTGTGTATGAAATACACTATTTATAATTAATTGTTTTCTTTTCAATAAAAATAAAACTCTTATACATTAAATTGTTTGTTTAATTATCCAGGTGACAACATTTCACAGACAGAATACATTTTAAACCTCATTGTAATATTTTTTTATCATTCGTGCTGTCATATGTATATTTAATTAAAATCTAATTTATTTATTATTTTTAAATTTTTAAAATTAAAATAAGTTTTTAAAATAAAAAAATGACGCAATCACGAAGTTTGAGTACCAGCACGACAAGTCTGTGATTTATAATTTATGAAATATTAGTTTTTAAAATTTGGCCATGCCGTCACATAGACCTTGTTCGCGACAACGAGATTCCAGACTGCACTATAAATATTGAGTGAACGTGCACCGAACGGGTGACGTAATTTTGTGTGAAATTGTGTAAAAGTGTAGATAGTAGCGATGAGTTTTATAGTGACATAGAACATGGATAGCATTATAAGGTTATGTGTACAGTTATTGAATAAATGTCCGCTTTTTGAGTGCTTGCTCAAATTGTATGAAACAAACGAATTATACAATTTGCCAACGACATATAAATACCTCTTGTAATACAACTCTTCTCATTCGATTACAAAACAAAACTCCCTCGCTTGCGATTTGTACTCGTATTCGGATCGGTGATCGCCTCGTTTACAGAAAAAAAACTTTATTTTGCCATTGCATTTAATTTAAAAACTTGAATTGATTCTCAGGCAATTTCGATTACTTGTTAACAATCACAGATTTACTGTACGGAGCTCGCCTGCCAGATAGAAAACTCTAGTACCATTAAGGCCCATCCAATTTTATCTATTTAATAAAAGAGCACCACCTGAAGGCAACTCGCCTTATTGCTGAGATTATTCTACTTACTATTCAACGCAACTATATTAGATGTCTCACGTCGAAAACTAAGAATACACTGTCAAAGAATGCTGGATTTCATAATCAGAAATATTTTACAAAGATTTTCAATAGATTACCAGACTGACATTATGCCATTTGTAACTTCTTTATCACTAACTGCTTCAGTGAAGTGATAACTGTGTTAATTTTGTTCTTATAGTAGTCCATCGCTGGATGCCGTAGTACCGTTTAAATAAAGCTGATTCTAAATTAAAAAAAATAATTAATATTGTGATTTAATATTTTTGTTAATGAAATTTTTATATCTTTATGATTAACTCTGTTGCCATATTTGGAAGCTTTTTTAATCATCATTATCATCATCAGCCCGGGTCTCTCCACTACAGGATATAAGCCTCTCCTAAGGCTCGCCACCACACACATTCCTCCGCCTTTCGGCGGCTAGGTATAGTAATACCTAACCGAGGTTATGAGTTATTGATCCTAGGTGAAATCTCACAGATTACCATAAGATAAAAATATCAATAAAACATATGCCCGACAACTAAAAATAGGGTAATTGCCTAATCTTGAAAGTTCAGATTTCAATCACATTACACATTTGCAAATAGTTATATTAGGTACATACCTTACAAAATTAGTACAACAACGATTAGGACTAAAGGTCGTAGGTTCGAACCCAGCATATATATATTTTAATGTACTAGAGTGCAAAATAATATTTGGTTACAAAACAAAAACATTTTAAGCGAAATTCATTCGCCAATGTTTTTATTTTATTAATATTTTAAATAATCTGATACGCGATAGATTGGTGTACGAAACGGCTTCAGGTTCATTAGCATCGACGTGCTGGCGGCGCAGTCTAACTCTATGCGATGGCGACATGCAAATATATACAGTGCGAAAAAGACAGCGCGTTTCAGCCTTCTCAGAATGAAATCACTTAAGGAAATTAGGTAAAAATGTCAGATTAAACACGTAATATTATATCTAAAGTAAAAGTGCCTACTACACATCTGCAAAATTGTTTATATAAAATTCACAAAAAGTTTCGGGTCTATAAGTATTCAAATAAAACGTCAGTATTGACTAATAAAAATTTTAAGAGGCATATTCGCGATTTTTTTCTTTCGAGTAAAGTAAACGTATTTACGTTTTTTGTACCAACGAAACGCATCATACCAAAATAAAAAATAAGACGTTCTTAACCTACCGTGCCATGCACATGTTCTCTTTTCGTTAAAGTATTCGCTAACATTCATTCGGAGCGTTGGTAGTCCAAGAAGGCCTGCATCGGAATCTGTATATTACGTGGCATGTCTATTCAACATGGTACCACTTATCGGTAATAAAACCGTTTCCAAATAACGTTCCATAAAATTATATTTCCTCGAAAGGGCGTTTTATGTGAGTTCGCGGTCGTCGCAAACAGACTTGATACTATATGACATATACATACATGCTACGACACGATAAAACCACAGCGTATATATATATATACATATATATATATTCTATAGAATGTGTTACAGCAGTCAGAAAACGCCCTTTACCCTGACCGAGTGTTTAGAGACCCTAACTGCAGAACCAAAAGTCTCGGGCTAGATTCCCGTCCGGGACAAATATTTGTGTGCATGAACATGTCTATTTGTTCCGTGTCTGGGTGTAAAATATCTATATATGTATTTATTATAAAAAATATTTACTTACGTATATCAGTTCTCTAGTACCCTGGGGCACAACTGAAAATCAGCTCTGCGACGTGAGTCGCAGTATTGGGCTGAGTTGTGGTCCCATTCGTGGGTGCGACAGAGACATATACAAAGTATATATATATGTGTGTGTGTTTTAGTTGTTAAGTTTTTTTTGTTTTGTTGGGTCTGCTGGTGTTTCCTACGAAGAAATATATTTTCTTTCTTTCTTTCTTTCTAGTACCCCAAAACATAAACATAATACTTGCTTACATTGCGACTAGATGGCGGTGTGTGAACGTCCCAGGTATTATTTATTTATTTTATTTTATTTTAACGGTACACTCCAAATTAGAGTACATCCTAGTACTTCCATTATTAAGCTACAACTTAGATCAACTAGCTTATTTCTTTAGATAGCAAATTTGAACAGTGACTTCGAAAGAAGAAGCCTCTAAATATATTCCGGGAGGTCACGACAAATTTGGTCACGATCTCCAAAGTGGCCTACTCTGGGTTGACATGATAAATGGCAACTCTCTGATGCCAAATACGTTGATCTACCTGCGCAAAGTGGTTGCGATAAGTTTATATGGCACTTGAAGAAATGGTTATCGTGACCAAAAAAAAAAAACGATAACCAAAGTGGCTGAATTTGATAGTGAATTAAGTACTAGTTGCATGTTGATGAATAACATAAAAACTGACCAAATTTTTGGTTGCATTATTCAGTAATAATTGTTCAAAGTTTTTTTTTATGAACTAAAAAAACCATAAGCAAAGTGGCTGAATTTGATACAGGATTAAGCACTAGTCGCACGTTAATGACTAACATAAAAACTGACCAAATTTTCGGTTGCGTTATTTAGTAATAGCATATTCAGCATCTCTGAACGAAGTAATAGGTACCTTATTTATTCTTATAATATGAGCGATCGTTGTATACAGATACGGCTCTAACGATTTAGATGATAAGTTGTACAATTATGATCCACAAGGGGGCGCCGCAATAGGTTTGTTTTTCTAAAACGTTTGGAAAGAACTTGACGTGGTTTTTAGCGTTACATGAGTATCATCTTAAAGTAAGAGCAAGTTCTAAAATAAGGTTATGGGCCACCAGGTTACGCTGCAATAGATATGTTTCTTTAAGATGGCTGAAAGTATTATTTACATAAATATCGCCTAAGAGTTTAGGTTTTTAGAATAAATAAATATATTAACAAATTGACACAAAAACAAATTTTCTTGTGGATAGTCATTACATCCTAAGAGTAAAAAAAAAATCGATAGAAGCCGAGCAAAACTCACTCATTCAGGTATTCATATCTATATTAGTATGTAATTCGTATTTAAATTTATATATCGCAAATTAACGTAACGTAATTTTAACGTTTTTAGATTTCCAAAAAACGCGATGTTAACAAAAAAATTCGGGCGTTCGATTGAATTCCATTTGTTCGTCATAACTACGCAATTCACTTCTTGTCAAGAAAAACAGTACCTACATTCTTTAGAACCCGAGACGTGATTGCCGCTGAGGATATTATAATCAATAAATTCCTTAAATCATTTGCTATTGGACTTCATATTAAGATGTCGATATAAGAGTATAACAAGAGTGTAAAAATCTAAAAAATATTCCCATAGTAATAAAAGTTACTTTCGACCTGCTCTTAGGCGTATGTTATGCGTATGACTTGTGGTAATGATGCCAAAAATGAAAAAGGTGTCGGCTAAAGGCAACGTACTAAAAATAAATGTCAGCCTATTAGAGAAAATATGAAACAATTTATCTTTATTACGAGGCGACATTAAAAACCTCGATTAATATGCAAAAGTAATTAAATGATGTAGCGTCACAGGCCAAGGGATAATGGTACGTTCGCGTCGGGTGCTACGTAACAATGTAACGACGTACCGCGTTAATTAACGCGAATACACGGGAAGTGACAAAGACTGCGCATTCACTTCAAGCATTAGGCGGGCCCATTTAGTGAGACGTCTTCAAAGCATGTATTATTTAGCTTGTCGTTTATCCGCTTACGTTCCTTAATTCGCTCAAATAAAAGCCATTATATGTTCTGCAATAGAGTTTTGTGTTGTCAGCCTCCGTAACACGTAAAACAAAACTCATTTTGTTGAAAGTATACCGTATAAGACGAACAATATACAATTTTATGCGTAAACGCATCTCAAAAGAGCCCTTATTTTAATGATCTCAAGAGAGTGTGACAAATAGCTTAACAAAAGCACATCACAAAAACGTGTAGTGTATAATACCAGCTAGATTTAGGACGAAGTAAACATTTGATGGACTGATCGTGTTGAAACGTGAAAAATTATTAATGGTGAGCAGCGTTATCTATACAAAGATTATAAAGAGGAAAGGTTTGATTTTTTGTTTATTTGTTACCGATCAACTCAAACATTACTTAACAGTTTTTTTTCACTTTTAAAAAGCTACAATATCAGCTTTCCGCCCACGGCTCCGCAGGCGTGGACTACACAGTTGCTGTTATATCGAGAACGCTATAATTTTTTTGCATAGATATAACATAAAAGAGTAACATAGGCTACTTTTTATCCCGGAAAAAGAGATCCCGGTACAACTGTGTAGTCTATGCAACCGGAGCTTCGGGCGAAAAGCTAGTAACTTATATTTTCACTCGTAATTTTGAAAATCCAAATTTTATTTAATTTATCCAGTTATTGACATCAGACATCATGAAAACGTGAAAGTGGACAATTTATTGTTTTCATTTATCCTTCCTATCCTTTTATTACGACTAAATGAATTTTTTTTTCTCTTCTTAGTGCTAAAGCTTTTACAACATAAACGGACTTTCAAATCGATCGTGAAGTTATGCGTGGAAGGTAACCTGAAACACTTGTATCTCAATCAACCATTTTCAATAGTTCAAAATCCCGACTCCCATGCGAATTTGCCCTATAGATTGTTTGAATAATTTCTTCTTTAGTAATAGTCGAACCTCGAACCGTATATCGACTATTAAATTTATTTTATTTTACCACTGGATGCGAATTACATAAAACTGTGCGTGTCGATAATGTTTAGCAGTGGAAACAGTCATAATGATTAAAATAATCTATGTTTTATGTCCCCCAATAGTTATCTGCAGGCTTTCAATATCGTTTATCGAAATTTCGCCTTCATTAGTATTATACCAGAAAGTTCGGTGATAAAACGATTGGGAACTAATTTAATATGATGAGAGTTTTCAGGAAAAAGCTAAAACGGCTGAAGCTTCGAATATAAAAATGGTGTACTGGATAATATCAGTGTTTCTGTGAAGTAACAGTCGAACAATAACTAATGCGAAAATTTAGGTTAAGGAAAAGTGTTTTTTTATCATATTGACCTTAACTTTAAAAAAATATTGTGGTCTGTTTTAATGAGCAATAAACAAATAATAAAAATAACTTGTAAGTGGATTCCACGGTAACGGTATTAACTCAGTTTACATACAAATGTTACTTAATATTTAAACATCAGTGATTTTAGTAAGTAATGTAAACATATTTTCAATTAATCTTCCTTTTCTTATGACTTCCACAAAATGTGAAAACAGCTAGGCTCTATTCATAAGAATCCTTTCACGCTTGAAAAGATTTCGTGGCATTTTCCTAATTAAAGTGATTACGATTAATTAGTACTAAATTACGGGCTCGGTTGTATACACGATGTTCCTTTGACATTGGTCATTGCCTTTTGATCCCTCACCATTACGATCTCTAAGATTAAAAGATTTTATTGATGAAAAGAATCACCTGACTGACGAATAAGATGTAAAGTATAATCTTGTTCAATAGGTATACATTAAGCAAGACTATATTTAGCTTTTGAATTATGTTGATTTCGCAAAGCGTGTAGCGTGGTAAGCTCAAAGTAAAGTTCAAGCCTTACTTGCTTTCAGTATACGCACAGTTCTACGCAGTCGATCTGTGACGTAGCTTCTGTATTGTCCTGCCTCAGTTTTCAAAATGTGTTCTTGTGTAACGTAAGTATGAAAATAATACTACTACTAGAACAAATTACAAAAAATAACGTTTCAGTTGTTAGTATCCATAAATATATAAAATTTCCATTACGAAAATATATGTTTTTAAAACAAATTTATTTTTATCTCTATACAATTAACCTAATAAGCCTACATTGTGATCATATAAAATTTCACGAGAGCCACGTTCTAGGTTTCATCTGTACTGAAGTAACCAGTCTACCCCAAACTAAATGTAACGTCATTGTTTCCAATAACAGCCTCTATATGACAATCCACAAAATATAGATTCCCCCAATTTATATATAAGTAAACCATTTCGGTAGAGTTCGATACAGTTTATTCACGTAATTCGAGAAAAGTGATCCAGCAAAATTTCGATTAAAATTATACGCGAAGTTTTATAATAAACGCAAAAGTTCTCCAATCAAACTTATGTATTGATCGAACTGGGCAGATATTCCGTAACATCAGAATTCGGGTTCAGCAACATTTTGAAAACTGTAAACACGGTGAGTATTATGTTTTGTAACAAACTTGGGAACTTTGTGTGTGTTTAGTAAAACACACGGTAACAACGAAATAATGTTTCCACTTCTGTTAAATCGCCCATCACTATCAAAACTTTTTTTTTTAAATTTTCTGACCTGTCTTGTTGATATGGGGTGGACTTTCCCTACACTGCGACCTATTTATATCAATTGTGTCCCCATTGACTGGCCGATTGGCTGAGTGGTTGGAGACCCTAACTGCGGAGCCAAAGGTCGTGGGTTCGATTCGATGCTTGGGACAAATATCTGTGTGCATGAACATGTCTATTTGTTCCGTGTCTGGGTGTAAAAAGTAGCTATATATGTACATATTGTAAGAAGAATATTTAAGTATGTTTACCAGTTGTCTAGTACTCCATAATACAAACATAATACTTGCTTATTTTGGGACTAGATGGCGTTAATCCTTGACTGCCAAAATAATGATTTTGACCAGAATGTACATGATTATCAACATAAAGTTATGCACATAGTTTCTAAAGGAATTCATTTTCTTGCTGAAAAATGTACATTTCCTAAGATCCCTTAATAATAAGAATTATTATACTGTCACGCTTCGGAAATTGGAATCCTTAAATCCAGGTTGTATAAAGAGCTTGAAACTATAAACAAGTGGCCACAAATTATTATAATTTTAGACACTTCTTGGCGTCAGGTCCCTAAAGTATAGATACATACAACGCTACCCATTATCTGAAACATTTATAGAGTCTGCTAAGGATTCAAATCATGTGAAGGGACATTTCATTTTCTTATTAACAATAAAAATAAATCCAAAATAGGGGAGAGTGGGGATGGTTGGGCAGATGGGAGGTTTGGGAAGAATGTGATTTCTTAAAAATAAGTAATTTTTTTGGATACACACTTTTTAGTAATAGGTAATCTAGTAGCAATATCAGTTTGATTTAAAAAAAAAATTCTTCTTAATTAGGGAATAATCGACTGGTCAAATTTTTCTGTTCCACATTGTATATACTAGAGTAATGGTTACTTTTATGAATATGCACCGACAGTATTCTAAGTCTGGTCTATTTCTAATTTCCGGCAGTGCAAGTTCCAATAAAGCGTGTTCGTGATTGCTGAAGCAATTTTTCTTTTCTTTTTCCGCCGTTTCCTATTTTTCTAGTTAATAGTACAATAGCGATTCAATTTTAATTTTATTTTTTCCGTTTTTTAATAAATGTCCTCTATCCGATACGAGAAAAATAAAGTAGGTGACTAAACTTTTAAAATATTTTATGTGAAATTGTTATTTAATATGTCATAACAGTGAAGTAATTTTAAAAAATAAATCATTAATAATAAAGTTATGAATGTTTAAAATGTCCAGTTAGACAGAGAGGGCAATACCGCACGGCGGGCTTACTTGTGACGTCAGGTCAGTTGAAACAATTTCAACCGTATATATCCTTGTTTATAAATTTTGCTATCGCTTAAAATCTATTTTTATATTTTCTAAATAACTATAATGTTTTCAACCTCAGAATAAACAGAAGGCGCCTGTAAGCGTGAAACTGAAGAAACAAAAACCACTCTTAAATAGAGTGGTTTCACTTTGTTGCGATTAGTCACTCCGTTGCACTTACCGCGTTATAATGTACAGCACAAGTGTCAATTTTAATTTTAAAATGTTGTCTTGTGTCGTTCCTACATGCAAAAATGCTGCTGAGCTTACGAAGAAATCGGATGGGATCACATTTCACTTGTAAGTAACGTATTCAAAAGTGGATTTATTTAATTATTGAATTTGTTTTACATACTGTGATTGACTTAAAAAATGGCGCGTTCATTTTGTGAGTGTTGCCAGTTCCATCGAAAATTTTATCTACTTTTTATTTAATACCTGTTTAGAATACTCTATTGTTTGAGTAATAAAGCACCTGTGTAAACAACAAAGAACAAAGAAAATTGAATTGGATGAAAGTCATACAAAGAACACGGCTAGATAAGTTTTTGAGACCATCAGAGCGGAACGTAATTTGTTCGATTCACCTTGACGAGCAATATTTTTGTGACACGAAATGTGGTTTAAAAAAACTAAAGAAATCAGCTATTCTGACTAAGGTAGAATTAGTCAAGATACATTAGTTAAATATTATTCATATTGCACCTTTCCTGTTCATTATGTAGGTCATAATTATATTATAAAATAATCCAATTTCATTCCATTCCATCATCCCTTTAATACCCCACTACAGGGGCTTAGGCCTCCCCTCATGATGAGGAGGCTTGGAGCTTAATCCACCACGCTGAACCAATGCGGGTTGATGGCGGGTAGGTGGTTGGTGGGTAATCCAATACCGTACTGATAAATGCGGAACTCATTCACAACTAGTGACTGAAAATTCGGTATCTATTATACCAAAAATTTCATTTTTTCCTAAAAAATAAAAAGAATCTTCTATGCATTCCGATTAAAATTAAATTTTGGTGAATGGAGTAATATGTGAATTATCTAATAATGGCGTGCTATTTCGGCATTTGGTATTGACATCACAATTGTCTGAGTCACATATAGAAACATCTGAACCTTCGATTTCGGAAAATGTGCGTACTTACCTACCTAAAATTTTTATGTTTAATTGATTACATTTGATTTTCTGTTTTTGATTAAGCATTTTGCTTTTTCATTTTATGATAGACTTAAAGTTTTTCATTTCTGGATACACAGCCACAATCGCCTACACGATCAAACTCAGAAATTGGTGATATCCATATTTCTGATTTGGACTTTCTATGTGATACAACGAGAAAGCTACTCAATAATGATTTATAATAGTAAAAATAATGGTAGCATTGCAAAATTATTGTCTTAGAATTGCCTCAGCTTCATTATCTGTCAAAATATATCGTAGGTTATTATCGGGAACTGTTGCTTATTACCTGTCGAAATCAATAAAATGTTTGTTTTGTGTAGAAGCAATTGGCCTCAGGTGTGGTATGGATTGTGATATGGATTGAAAAATAAAGGCAGACTTTATTTCCTTTCCCAAAATCTTAATTAGGGGCCGTCCATTAATCACGTGATCTTTTTTTAAGCATGTTTTAACCCAGGGGGGGTTAAAAAATGCTTGAACCCCCTTGGTAATACATAATGAGGTTTAAGACTACCCCCCACCCCCCACCCAACATTACGTGTATTATTAGTATCTACAAAAATTCTTAAATTTTTAGAATCTTTTAGAATATCACCTTAAATACGGGTATAAAGTATAATCTTATTTTATTCTGAAATTAAGCACTATGATAAAAATATGTAGACAGAAAAATTGCAGGTTGTTTTTGATTGGTATAAAAATAATAAACGAATGATGTACACTACACACCGCTTTTCGATTTAAAAATTGCGCGTTTAAAAAAATAAATACAAGTGATATCTTACTACACCCCCCTCCCCCCTTGTGACATTTCGTGATTTTTGTCAAACCCCTCCCCCCCCCCCTTTCAAGCCTCACGTGATTAATGGACGGCCCCTTACATGAATGTCGTATTATTATATTATTACTTACAAGAAGCACATGCCCGAAAAATTTCAAATGAAGATTTTGTTATAAGTTCAAATATCGAACGTTTAGCAATCGTTCTTTCAATTTTCAAGAAATTCATTGAAATAAAATAATATATTCCTTGTAAATGATGACCACATAAATGGTGAAAATCATAGAAACGGCGGTTATTGAAAAAGATTTAGATATGAAATTAGGTGCCTACATTATTTATTTAAACGTAAAATTCTGCAAATCAGTTCAAATTCTAAAAGAAAATATTATAAAAAGCTTACACAACAAAGGGGTACCTAATAAAAACTTTACTTACTTAACCTTACTTTTAAAAACTTACCTTATTGAAGCCGGGTTTTATTTATTGTAATAAGTATAAAAAAATTAATGTTTGTTTCCTTTATTCAACTAAAATGGTATGTATGAATTTCATGTCGTTGTGAGTAACTTTCTATTAAATGAAGAACACTTGTGTCAGAAGGTCATGCTACTTCCTTTCTATAATTATACTCGTATTGTACCAAAAAACTCATTAAACTCAAGTAAACACCTGGCGCCTGAAGGAAATTTGAATGTGTGAGTTTTGGCCTAGTACCTAAAATAGTTAAAACTTACTATAAATGAACACAAGTACGCGGCGACCGTAGGGCTGCCCCGCAAGAAATAATTTGTGTTATATAAACGCACCCTAAATATACCTATCTGTAAATATTTTTATTAAACACCTTTTTTCTGATTTTATATGATTATCCCAAAAACAGTAGAAAATTTATCCCGATCTAGCAACATTACGCGGGCGGGAAGTGAGGCAGGCGCGGGACGTACGTAATGTTTTTGGACACAGTGCAGTATGTGTGATCATAATTGAGCGCTCCACCTGTGTTTTCAACATTAGTCACATACCTACTCTATTGACTTATACTTTATGTACAGCATATAACGATAGCATTATGACGACCACTTAGTGGGTAGCGACCCTGCCTACGAAGCTGGAGGTCCCGGGTTCGAATCCCAGCTCGGATCAGTATTTATATGATAAATATTGATACTGGTACCGGATCTTGGTTATTATATGTATGTGGTGTCTTCGCTTGGTACCCGAAACACAAGCTAATGCTTAGTTTGGGGCCTAGACGTTGTTGTGATGGATACGTTATTGTTATTATTATTTAGCATAAAACCGATCTATACGTCAATTAAATATATTTAAATTGTGATAAGTTTTTGAAATGTCAGCTGAAAGTTTTGAGGAGTCGTGATAACCATTTTAGTGGCGAGTCCTCTTCTTGTTTTGAAGGTCGTGGTTCAAATCCCAGTGCATGTGCCAATGAGTTTTTTCTGACTTAAGTACATAATTATAACTGACTTCGTGTTTCGGAGAGCACGTTAGGCCGTCGGTCTAGGTTGTAATCATCAGAGGGCAATCACTAACAACCGCCAACCCGCACTGGAGGAGCGTGATGGGTTAAGCTCCAATCTTTCTCATCCCAAGGGGAGGCCTAAGCTCTTGCAATGGAGCACAATGGGTTGGTATGTTATGGTTCGTTTTGAGAAAATATCGTAAAATATATTTAATTTAACGTATTTCCACTACAACTATTTTCTTCCCCGTTTCTCGCGTAAGAATAACCTACAAAAATATTATTTCCAATGGACATTGTTTAAAATTTTGCAACATGGTCCAATTTTGTTTTTTGTGTAGATAGAAATAGGTCCTTTATCAAAAAAAAAGAAAATCGGCATGTGGCTGTGTAGTGAACACGGTACAAGTCATATTTTCTATCATCACACCTACATTGCTCAGCGCAATAACCGCCCAACTCACAAAGTCACAATAATTTAGTTAACTACATAATTTATTGATATTTGAACATATACTAAAATCACATTGACCCAAGTACAGTTTGTAATAGAGGTTCAAAGATGGCGCTTAAAGTGTTGTTCTTGCGTTTAGATTACAAATTATATTGCAAATTAGAGACTGTGGTTGCTGAGGCCATTATATTTTTTTATACGGTTGGACCACTATTGCGCTGAGTAGCTCACTTATGTCCGAATGGATTTTCCCAAACGTATATTGCAACTTGTTTTCATAATCGGCGATCGCATACAATTGATGTTTATGCAGTCACAGTCCGGTGTTGATATATAAGCGAGTAAATTATCAACTTGCATAGGCCCGGTCGCCCCAGCTGCAGATGTAGTTACTACTAGCACCCTCGTTGTTTCACTCGGACGCCTTCATTCTTTTCTTTTACATTCCCGGCACCGCTCCACTCTGTCTTAAGGTGTTTTATGGGTATCACTGGTTTACTTTTGGGATCCCGTTTTTAACCGTTTACGATTTCTAAATTATGATTTGCCTTTTTGACGAATATAGGCCGACACTGTTTTATTTTTTATTTAATTTTTATACTTAAATTTTATACATACAATCGATAGATCTTGACAAGAGCTGACGATTAAAACTCAAAAGTACGTCATATATTTCTTTTAATACTAAGTAATTACAAATTATCCGATCCAACGAAACGCCTACCATCGTTTGGCAGCGCTTCCTCACAGCACTCACTCGACCTAAAGAATTTTTGCTTTAGCTATCGAGTGGTGAAATCATATTCCGGATTTGTTGATAGTTAAGTAGCTACAACACCAAACTGTATCCATCGATTTTGTTATCATCAGTTTTTTTGGATTGACTCTCACATGGAAGCAAAAAACAATAGACGGTTATTAAATTTATCAGCTGTTTCACAAGTCCATTCCATCAGCCCTTTTATACCCATCTGCAGGGGCTTAGGCTTCCCCTTAAGATGAGGGGGCTTGGAGCATAAGCCCACCACGCTACTCCAATGCGGGTTGGCAGTTTCACAAGTAGTGTTCCTCTGATTTTACCATTCGCAAGAGAGTCTCGTGGTGTTTTATTGTGTTTGCTAGTGAACCAAATTTAATAAAAATGTATCACTTTCAAACTTTAATACTGTATTAGTGTTTTTATTTTTTGTTAGAAATAAAATATGATAAGCGATTAAAAAATTAGAGTCAAAATATACTTTTCTCGGTAACCGTCAGTTCGCACCACCTGCTCACTTCTTATTTAGTTCAGAAAACTCTACACGCCTTGTAAGTTCGAACTATGTTCAGCCGAGCACGGTGTATATAAAAAACGATAGATAAACAGATAAAGAAACAAAACTATAAGCATGCCTAAAAATCATGAAACCCTAAAAAAGATAAAAAATTACTTTCATCACACCGAGTTCCGTATGGGTGCTTAATAAACGCCCGGAGAGTTATTTCGTGTTTATTTCGCTGTCCAACGTTCTACAGTAAAATAAATCCACTACTTATACATTTTCATCTCACTTTGCCAATGACGATTCCTTTATTACTTCTCTAAACGTTACTTCAATGTCAACACTTCACTCAACTCGAAATGACTCGAGTGAGATTTCGACACAATCTAAAGCACCTACGCCTTAAAATATTTCGTAGGTTCTTTAGAATTTTAATAAGATCGGCCGGCCGTTTTTAACTACTGATGGAAGTGTCGATCTAATCAAAGTCAAATTAAAGTCATTATGTGAAATCTCAAACAGACGTTGTGGCTTGTATTTGCATTTAAATGTACAAATATTTAAAAAAAAAGTTAGTTAAGCAGTGAAGTTTCAGGACGTATTAAATTCGGTGTGGGTAGATGTGTCTGCCGTCGGTACCGAAGCGCGCCCGGCCGGAAACAGACCACAGTCAGGCGAGCGAGCCCAATTAAACTAGACTCGTATTGCTATATCGAGACTTTGGTGCGTGCGGCACCTGCTTCGTAGTACTTTGGAAGTCACCATCAGCCACTTCTGGCGGCGTGGTTAACAAAGTAACCACCGCTGCTTAGTGCCTGAAAAACCGGCAGCCTCCATTTTAGGAGACGCATCCTGACGACCAGCTGTGATTTAGCCATATGGCAGCAGCGCAACTTTTGACCTGTGAAACTAAGGTCATACTTGCTCTATTCTTAGAGGAATTCGTCGCGTGAAAATTTGTTCGGTAAATTTTAAGTTCATCGCATTCAGACAGACAGTCGCGGCGGGGGGACTTTGTTTTATAATATATAGTGACACCAAGCTGGAAAACCTCTTATTAAATATTGCATGGCCGAGAGCACGCCTTTGCCTTCCCATGCAGCACCCCATCCACGATTCGCTATGGAGACAAATTGACGTCGCAGCGTGTACTCTCTGAACTGAGCTGGTTGACGGCATTTGGTATACCACGAAGTAAGTTTAGGGGTGGTCATCAACTGTCGTTATCATATGTACATATGGTCACGTGTAGGTATCTCAATATACATCTATGACTAGCAATAAGTATTTTTTCATTCTTTTATGCTTTTCGGAATGATAGTAATAAAAATATAGTAGTACTTACTACCTAAAACATACGACACAGTGCCATCTAACGTCAGTCAGCAAGTATTATGCTTGAATTATGGGTACTATATCACTGATATACGTACTTGAATATTGTAAATTTTATAATGTATACAAATAGAGATATATCACCCACAGACACGAAAAATGTTTCATTTTAGTTCGAACAAGCATTGCGTTAGGAAAATATAGTTTGAACTATTATTAAAAAAAAAAAGAAATATTCTAGTAATTCGTATTTAAAGAGGCAAAAAACTGATTTAGGGTTTATATAATTTATGGTCTTGTTTACTATTGAATTTTTATATAAATGCTTAAGCCATCCAATATTTTATCGTATTCAATATTACATCTAAAGAATAATTTCATTACACTAACATCGCTTCTCTCAAAATAAGTATCGTATTTTTACGGCTGAGTTTTCAAAGACATCAAAAATAAAAAGATTCCGTACCGGATAAAAGAAAGTAGTCCCGAACAAATAATACTGAAGCGGGAGAATCTGAAGCAAAAGAATCAAAGGTGAATTTCACGGACTGTAAATTACGAATATATGAAAACCATCCGGCTGTACTTAATTCTTATCTTTTTTATTTAATTTAATTCTCTTAATGGCGTGTCTGGTGTTTGCCTATTTTTTTCCAATCTACAAATAATTAATTATGTCACTCATAATTTTAGAATTTAGAAGTTTGTAACTAGGAATATTTATTAAATTGTTTTGAACGTGTTTTGATTCCCCTTTGTTTTCTAGATTTCCAAGCCTGCATTTTTATGTTATTAAAGTTAATAGTGACAGAACTAAGTAAGTTCTGGAATACATTTTGTTATTTCGATAACCACACAGCTTAATATTAAAAAAATATTAACTACTTATATTTTGTAAATTTTATAATTAAAAATAAAACTTAAAGAGATATCTGATTTCATGTATATATTACGTATACAACATATATTTAAAAGTGGAAATTACTAACAATTTTTTTGCCTTCTTAGTACATTTTTTGAGATTTGAACTGTAATTAACAATTGTGCTAGCCCGACTCGCGCTTCACTGCTTTTTTTCCTAATATGAATGTATAGAATAGAATAATAGATTTGTTATTAAGGTATTCAATGAGAATTCACGATTGTCGTAATTAAGTCGTCGAATCGCTCTGAAAATTAATTGGAGCTTAAAGGGATTACGAAAGTAGCTGTATTTCCACCCTTTTATTCGTATTGTTACAGTAATACGAATTTTATGATTACTTTATAACGTAGTTAAGGTAATTGATTGGCCTTGATTATACAAAATTGTGCCCAAAGGCGCCGTTTCACTTTGTTCCTTTTCATCTTCTATTGAAAAATTAAAGTAAAATAAAATTAATGTAAGTTATTAATGTATGTAAATATCGTTTTAGATAATTTATTTTCTTACGTATTTCACATAGTAAAGTTGAATCGAAAATTATATTTTCTGTAAAATGTGACTGGCGTTAGAAGTTTTTATATATATTTTATTTTTATTTTATTAGCAGCATAATGTACTTTTGCTGAAAATAAAAGCTGGGGCTCTTCTTTGGGAAAATTGCTTTCAATAAATAATGGAAGCGATCAATTCACACCGCCTCCACGCCGTAATGAAAGTCGCGATTGCTCTATTTGTTGTCGTCGTAAACAAAATCCGGCTTTATACCCGGGACCTTGTAAAGATTTCGCACGATAGTAACTGTCCCATCGCAGTCCCAGATTTTAGAAAACATTCGAGAAATTAAATGTTTCCATAGCTTACATGAGTATATTTCTTTTCTAGGCCAAATAATATATTATTATTATTTTATGTTTAATCCAATTTTTTGTTGTTACAGAATCTCTTGACAAATCAGGTGAAAAACCAGTGACAGCGGCGTTAAGATCTACTACAAAGAACAAAGAAGAGGTAGATGCGTCTTCCAAAACGAATACTGCAGAAACGTTTCAAAATTTATTTGGAAATTATTCATCTAAAGTAAATAATCACAATTCCCACATAGAACCAGACTTACAACACATAGATGACAATGTATCACTAATACACCACTTTCTTAATGTAGAACATATCTACGACAACTACAACGAAACGCAAATAAGAAGTGCTACGGAAGACATAATCAAACAAGACATGGCGAATGTGAGAAGTTCAATGTCCAATGACTCTATGATAGAGCCAGCTAACACTACAATAAGTAGATCTAGTGTCCATGAAGATGTCGTTACTAAGTTTTTAAAGTTAATAGAGACTCAACACCTATTAGGTGAGAACTGTACAGCAGGAAATGATTTGAATTTAGGTGAAGGAGTAGTGGATAGATACGCACAGGAAAGATTTAGGATAGAAGCCGATGTGGCAGTCAATAGAGCTAACATGCTTACGAGACTTTGGAAATACGCGGGGCCTTCTGTGATGCATAACGAATATCTATTGCATGCAAGTGTTATCTCGATGGTAGAGTTTGATGATGACATCTTTGCTGCAGGCAATTGTTACGACCAATATCAATATAAAGATTATCAGTTGTTTTGCCCATTCGCGTACAGATTACCTGAAGGACCTGTACTCGCCAAAGATTTAGCAGTTGAGTACAAATATCTCAGCAACATATCCGAATGGTTCTATATTGCCCGGAAAAATGCCGAAAGAGTGATTCGAAACAATAATCAATTCATGCGAGGTGAGTTTAATAATTCATATGCATGTGAATCGAAATAAAATTGCCTATTTTATTTGGAAGCGATGAATTTTGTTTCCATATCGTCATGTAAAAGTGATTTGCATACGTCGAGCCGATGAGTATAATAGTATATAAGTAATACGTATTAATTAGGAAATTTTTGGCAGTTTCTATTAGGGAAATATAATAATAAATGTTTATGATAATAAATAATAATAATATGAAATTTTCTATTTGTTAGTGGGTTAAAAAAGAGAGAAAAAAAGTCAATTTTTTTGTTCAGAGAATCATTCAACTCTCAGATACCCAATATTTTTCGCCTATTAGCGAAGCGGGGAACAATTCTTTTTCTATTGCGTTGCCTGTGTCGGGCGTAGTGGTTATTTTCTGCCAATTATAGCATATCGATTTGTTTTATTTCTTTTGTTTAGAAGTACAATTCAATCTCACCCTTCAGGCTATAACACATACATATACAACGACACTACGCACACTGAGAGGGAGCCGGATGAAATTTTGTCCGTGACTTATGAAGATGGCAAATGGTCGAAGCCTTACTACGACTGCGGGGGCGGCAACATCTGGATGTTGACATACACCGTACCGTTCTTCGGCTATAACAACGGGACTTATTTCTTCAAGTGAGTTATTAAGGAACATCGCGTTTTTGGATATAGTAAAAATCAAATAACGTACCACGAAAGTATTAGACGGCTAAATGTCACGTTAAAAGGGCACGTTGCCATGATATTCGACGACACGACAAAATTCTTTTCAAGATGTGTATATGTTGCCACTATTGAAAGAGTGAAAATAACTTTTGTACACCGTTATTTGGATTTAACAATAGACAATACCTACTCAAGCTTCGCTTATTTTTATTTTGATGCTTGCGCCCCTACATTTTCCTTTTTATTATAGGTTTCGTTTTTGTATGAATATGAATGACATTATTTTCGTGTCTAAATTATTATAGTTTTACTATTTGAATTATGTGAAATAATTTTATGTATCTATCGTTTTGAGGCTCCTCAGGCGGAGCGCTGTACAGTGAGGTTAGGTACCAAAAATTATTGTTGTCTATGGTTACTGTCATGTTATTTTTTGTAAGGCGTGGCATAAGCTTTTACGTTTTTCATTTGGCAATCTTACAAATTCAGTACAATGAAATGCCATGATGAAAAGCACCTGTTAGATTGACGATATTACTTCACCAGACTTCTCACTAGCGCCACATGATGGTGCTCTGAAGCTCAAAAGCCTCTCGCCCCCTCGCCCCCTCGCCCCCTCGCCCCATTGCATAGTCTTGGTAATAATTTTCATTTTACATGTTTAAACTGCTTGTGTACAGTTTTTTTGAAATAGAGGTAAATATAAGAATAAATTATTTGATTTATTTAATTAAAGTTGAACTCGATGTTTTGATTTTGCCTAAGGAATTTAATTGAAGTTTAGGAAGCTTCGTAATCTATATGATACGCAAGACCCTAAAGAACATCTGTGCAAAATTTCAGTAAAATCATTTCGCGGCTGAAACGTGAAGGAATAACAATCAAACCGATACCCCTTCACTATTATATTTTACGATTGTTTGATAAATACTGCGTTTAAATTGTTTAAACACAAACGTTTTCTTATAATATAAAATAATAGCTTGAATCAAACTTAGGTTGAACAAAAAAAAAAGGAAGTGTTGAAAATATATCTCAAACATACGTTTCGTTCCCTTAAAAATACAAAAATCATCAACAATTACACGGTATTTATGACACAGATTCGTGACTGTCCAAACCATAAAATTTGCATGTATTCAAAAGAGCCGGACAAAGTAGCGTATCAGAGGGAAAACATAAATGGGATATGCAAATAAACACAAATAGGCTGAGGACGCGAACAGAGCGGCTCCCTAACTAATTCAACGAAACAATATTGATTTAGATCCGGTTATCGAAACTTACTCTCTTGTCCTGATAAATTCGCATAATTTAGATGTGGATAACTATCGACGTACCATTAGCTTACAATATATGTCGGTGATCGTACTACCTATACTCGCAATCACAATTTAAATGATCCCTGAACGTGTTTATGGAAGATGCGGCATTTACCTTGAAGTAGAATTGTTCAGAGCTTTTGATTTACATAATTTTGTTAAATATCATCGGTGCTTTGTTGTGATTCTAAATATCAAGCTTCACCGAACCTCGACCTGTCTTATTATTTTGCTCTCGGCATAGTCATTTCTACAGCTTAACTTATTCACAGTAGAGATGGGATTTGCATATTCTGTCAGGGGAACGAGTGGCATCGACATAGATTTGCGACGAGTGGACATCGACCAGTGCCCGCTGAAGCAAGGCAGCACGCAGCTCAACATCTTCGCTGGAACGGACAAGTGCAAGAAAGCTACCACTGAGGTAAGCCCAATTTTAGTTAAAAGCGTCTTTTTTAAATTAAAAATTTAACAAAAGCCTCTTTAGAGCCCCTTAAAATCAGTTCTAAGAATACATTACTAAAATAAACATTAAGCTTAACAAAATGTTCCCTCAAAAGAATTTTTTACTGAAAGGTGTGTACGTTTTCGTATCGGAAAAATTGAGAGAAAAAGGAAAATTAAGCGTTATATTAAAAGCAAAAGATAAGTGGAAATCATTATAAGGAAAAGGTTCCACTGTTTGGCAGTGAAAAGAGATTACCAGAAAAAAAATTATTTAGTTTAAAGATGTTGTAGACTTTTCTTATTTGTTAATTAATTTTGCTGTTTATAATATTATGTCTTAAGTAACTATAATTAAATGCCTTTTGATCTTATGATTAAGTTTCATAAATTCAAAAAAGTGCATAGTTAAATGTATTAACACAAATTCTTATATAATTCTACACAGAGTACACAATCTGTCAAAGTGTCAAAACATGCAAAATACTAATGTTGATCCAATAGTCCGTAATGTTGTTTACTATTCTGATTAAGTTATTCAGTGCAATAACTGAGCAATAAACAATCCCCGAACGGATAATGGGATTTTATACCCCTATAAAATCTATTCAACTAAAACGATTCGCTTGTGTTTTGATACAAAGGGTGGAATATTACTACACTAACAAGTGCGTAACATATTGATACTTGAACAATTTAATCCTAAACTCAATAATACCAAATTGTGGAGACGCTTTTTGAGATACTTCATGAATGTACACATACGTGTATAAAGTACTTGCACTATTTCCAGTAAATAGATGTAGATTGTAGTTAACAATATTACTTACAGATGTTTTTGAAAATAGGTTTGTATAGTTCTGTTTCAAAACATTTTTCATTATTTTAGTCATGTACTTAATTTGTTGTATTTAAAAAGAAGTGGCTACAATAACACTAAGAAAAACCACGATTTCAGCTTATAATTACGAAAAAGCATATTGTTATGTATGTTTTTGTTAAATATTTAAAGAAATATTGTTAAAAAGCGTTAAGTAATATAAATATAATTTATAATTTTAAAATTATTATGGCTATTACACAGTAAAACATAACACTTTAATTCAAGTGAATCAATTTAAATCAATACGAATCCTTAATGTAATTTATATGTTTAAGAATTAGCGTAAAATCTGAGCGTAAAATATATCTGATTAATTGACATTAAAACACTGGCCAGTAATTTTAGGACATATTGCAAAAACAGAAAATATTATGTCGAGAAGAAAGTCTGTTCGTATTTTACATACATCTTTGAGATGTTTTTTTTTTCATAGTTTAATTAGAATTTATTGAAGTATATATGTACCGTTTGGTTTCATAACTTGTTGTCATTTTGTAATTAGTGACATTATGGATTGTGCGATTAAAAATTACAAGTGGTTTTGACGGTTTTCTCTTACCTAACACTACATTAAGAATTCTAAAGGGAGCGAAACAAGTAGAAATTTGAGGTTGTAAGGATTGGGTTATATAGGGGATACATTAACACTTTCCTGCCAATCCCGCTATCCCGCTTTCTCTCAATTATTTCTGAGAGGCTAAAGATGCGTGTGGTCTGACGTTATCGAATGTTATCAAATTGATCCGTAGCAGGGCGATCAGAGCGAACTGTATTTTATATTAAAATTTTCTAATTGAAAACGTTTTAGCCAACTTTGTGCTACTCTTTAGCATTAGGTTTTTTAAGAGCAATTATTTTCCTTGCGGCTTGTGTCGAAAATTTTTTTGTGATAAAATTTTATGACAATTTTGTAAGAATACTCACTCATTTTTGCTTACTTAAAAACAATATAAAAATGACAAGAACTTGTTAATTTAATTTTAGTTATAGATGTTAACTTTGAATCGTAAGTATTAAAGCCATCCAAGTATAAAAAGTAAAACCAAGAAAATTGGAATAAATTTCAGACCTACAAAATTACTTACTCCCCAACCTATTATGCAATTGTGCCTTACCGGAAAAAAATTAGGACTACTAACATAGAAGATTTTTGTACAAAAAGGTATATAAATCATTAAATGAAATTTGTATTTCTTATTAAATACCAAGCTAGAAAACCCTCTATTATTGCATAGCCGAGGGTACGCCTTCCTGTACAGCATTCTACATACGATTCGCTGTGGAGACAAATTGACGCCGCAGCGTATACTCCCGGAACTGAGCTGGTCGACGGCATTTGGTAGGTACACCACGAAGTAAAGTATAGAGGTGGTTGTCAATTGGTGGTAGACAAAAAGTCATCTTAAGAAATGGTTACTAGGTAATATCGATATTAAAAAAATGACAATATTTACAATTATTCCGACAATATTATAACAAAATGTAGAACACAATATGCAGTGAATGACTTTGCAGTCTTAGCAGATACTTTATAATCTATGTGTCGTCTATTATGTTCTTTTCTTTAAAGTAATGTTTATTTTTATTTTTTTTTATTAAAGTTTGTCTAAAGACAAAGTTTAGAAGTCGGTTTTTATTTTTTTGTAATTAATTTATTGAGGTCATCTGTCACAAATGAAAATTCTATTTAATTTTTTAGTTTTTATTTTGCTTTTCGACTTATAATAAAAGAGGCGGCAACGGATTGACTAAACTATCGTTAAAATGGCTGATTTTATATCAATAGCGTGTAGATCATTTCTATGTGAACAGAATGGAGTCGGTCTGCCAGCATGACCTTGGTGCGTTTGGTAGGTAAAGCCGTTGAAAGAAGTGTTGTTGTTTAGTCTACTAAACTATTATTAGGATGGCTGATTCAAGGATAATATGATACTATGCACACTAGCTATACGCACAGTACAAAAACTGACATGATTCATTGTTGTGTTTAGTAGAAATAGCCGTTCAAATATATTAAGAGACAGCAACATTGTTTTTACTTTAAGTTACAACACGAGATAATATTATATCTTAAATTATTTGATCTCGCAGGCACGGACCGCGATCGGCAATATTTTGGTGTATATGTTTACTTGTTTCTTGAATTTACAATCTATTGGGAATCTTTCGGACGCTGTGAACACAACGATGAAAATTCTTTGTGTTCACCCCGTCCGGACGATTCGACTTTCCTTTTGTGACCCAAGCTTTAGGATTTATTCGTGAGCACGCGTCATGAAATTAATATATATGCTTTCCTAACTCCCGCCATCTTATTTTCTGTGTAGTGTGTACCGGTACCAGGTTTGGGGTTTCGTCGTGGTTCGTACCGCTGCGTATGCCGCCGTGGCTTCTATTTTCCCAACACAAGTATACCGCAACGCTATTACAACGGAACCGACATTGAAGAGCACTATGAAAAGTTTCTACAGGTTAGTACTATTACTATAATTAATATTAGATTTATTATTAGGTTTTCAATTTATTTGAGTAAAGTACCTGATAATTATTTTGAGAATAAAGTCACCCAGATACGTACATTTTTTTTAACTAGTAGTATCGAATTGCTAAGATAGCTCAAAGAACACAAATATGATGCTAGACAAATATTTTCGTTATTCTTAGAAACATTTCCCCGACTTTAGTACGAACTCGAAACCTCCGGCTTCACAAGCAGTGTCACTATTTATTAGACTTAACGTCCGTTATAGTTTTGAATTAAATTAAATAAACTAATACTGATTCCACAATATCCGCTGAGTAATTTATATGACGGCATATCGGTAAAATATGTTTATAATGTAAACTAAATAGTCTGTTGGTTTTGTAAAAACAATTAACGTAAAATTGATCTAGCGTGGACCAGTTATTTTTCCATGAAAGTGCAAATATCATGTGTGTTATTTATTTAGCAGATTGATAAAAATTACCTACTTCATGAAGCCCACAAATTTGTAAAAAAAATTATCATTTTAAAATTCCCAGTTTAATACATAAACAATTTATTTTTTCAATTCTTTATTAGATAATTATAATAATAATAACACACACAATAACAACAACGTCTTGGCCCCAAACTAAGCATTAGCTTGTATTATGAGTACCAAGCGAAGACACCACATACATATAACAACCAAGACCCGGTGCCAGTATTAATATTCATCATATAAATACTGACCCGACCTGGGATTCGAACCCGGGACCTCCAGCTTCGCAGGCAGGGTCGCTGCCCACTAGGCTAAGCGGTCGTCAAAAAAAAAATTATTACTGTATTCGTTGAAATAAAACAAAACATTGTATTATCTTTATTAGCTTTATTACCGCAAAGTTCCAATTTCACTTTGAAATATTGCAACATTCTGAGAGTTGAATTCGTTATTAAGTTTGTGTACACAAGTGCACAGTCAAATATCTGGCAAAAGACATTTTGATGCCTTGACGAGGGTCCCACTTGACATATTTATAAGACAACAAACTTTTTGGCTCGCCCGGACGGGCGAAAACGTATAACAGAATTTTACTGCGAGAAAATATTCCCTCACAAACTTGTCGGCGATTTAATTTTTAGTGATTTTATACTGCAAAGTGGTTTAAGGTTTTTTGGGTTCTATTTTTTGTGACTGACAAAATGGAAACCTTATAAAGATTTCCTGTGTCCGTCTGTTTGTTACAAAAGTTTGTCTCGAAAACTACGTAACGTAGTTTTAAATTTGCCTTTGTTAGAAATTGATGACATATCAACAATCAAAGATTATGAAACAGTTTTAAGACTTATAATAGAGTGAGTATCGCTTACTCAAAAAAATATTTAATATCGTGTAAAATATATTTATTTCCTCAAACATTTGGTGAAGTACTTTTTTTAATCACTTACTTTTAATGTACAAATAATGGCGTTCTCTTTTCTACATCAAAAATTTTTAAATTTACTAATTAGTTTATATTGAGTCAATGAAAACACGAAAGCTGCTACTTTTTCTGTCAGTGTCATAGTTCTTCAATCAAAACTATTTTTTACATATAATTTTTTGAGTCAATATTTAGAAGGTTATCTTCACCACTAATGACGAAAAATAAATAAGAGCTGGAACGGAACCGGAAACTGTCGGGAACACATTTTTTTTTTAAATAATTCAGTACGACGGCAGTCAATTAAAAGACAATGGTGCTGAGCGCTGGCACGGAACCTTACAACGTGCGTCCTATTCGCTCTTGGCCGTTTTTTATTTTTATTTTTACGGCGCCACGTATAAACATAACGTGGAATCCAGTACGTTTCTTTTAAGTTATATAAAGCCATAAATTGCTTACGTTCCCTTGCGGAGATCGTTCCGTAGATACTTTGGATTCTCCGATCGCTCTTTCATAAATAATTTATTCCGGTTGGTAGCCGGTACAGCAGTTACAATATTTACGGAAATCTCGTAATGCGTAATGAGATTTTTTATAGGAGCTCTATTTTTTTCTTTTTTTTTTTTGTAATTTCATTACTTTCTCCCGTCGTAGTAAAATATGTACGAAAGCCGTTCGATGGGATTACTTGGAATAAGAAGAGACGCCAATAAAGTCAAGACAGTGTTTGTGATATCGTTCACCAAAATATGGATATGCTTTTAGTTGATTGAATATAGGTATTGTCACAGATGTGACTCTTGTCAATATTACGTCATTTATAAAATATTTTTGTTCACTTTATTTATCTGTGATTAATAATGTAAAAACACAATCCTTAGTACAAAACGACTCACCGATTTGAGATCGTCTTTCAGATAAAAGTTTTATAGCTTACTAGCGACCGCCCGCAGCTTCGCTTGCGTAGACTACAAATTCCTGTTATAGGTACCTACTATTAACGTTCGAGGTGGTTTATACGTACTTTTTGCTAGAACCAATTTTGGTCACACCCATTCAAACTTTCAATCTTCATTCCCCTTCCACCCTTTAAAAAACCGATACAATTTTTCATCTCCCGTTTCCCACTCTTAAAATGTGAAAATCTAAAAACCCTGAAACACGTCATTATTTAAGTCCCTCCATTCCCATCCTTAAGTTTGAAATTTCTAAAAAAGCCTTTCTTAACTTTATAATGCTCACGTTATAAAATAAACTTAGGTTCCAAATTTAAGCTTCCTAGACTTAGTACTTTCGGCTGTACGTTGCTAGATCAGTGAGGACAAACGACAGACAGATAGACCGACAGACAAACACAAAAAGTAGCTTATGACACTCTTGACAACCTTCTTTCACGTCTGCAAAGTTTCATTAAAATCTGTTCAGCCGTATTGGAAATTAGCTCGAATAGATAAAATGGAATTGAATAGACGTACAGACAAACAGACGGACAAAAAGAAGCTAATGTCAAATATCTTGACAATCTTCTTTCCCGTCTGCAAAGTTTCCTTAAAATCTGTTTAGCCGTTTTGGAGATTAGCTCAAATAGACAGATACACGTACAGACAGACAGACGGACAAAAAGCAACATTTGTTAGTTTTAACGACCTTCTTTTCATACTCATTGATATTTCATTTAAATAGGTTTAGACATATGAACGTACAGACAGACATACAAAAAATTCTGTATGTCACACATGGAAAGGGTGTAGTCAAAAGATTACATCCTGTTATATGTGTAAAGTTTCATCAAAATCGGTTAAGCCGTTTTGGCCGAAGCCGATTTGCTCAAATAGACAGACAGTTCGTTTTCATGTATATAGCCTATAACTCTCCGCTAGAATCAGGCTATCAAAAGCAAAAAGAATTTTTCAAATCCGACTGGTAGTTTCAGAGATTAACAAATTCAAACAAACAAATAAACGAATGAACGAACGAACGAACGAACAAACCAACCAACCAACCAACCAACCAACCAACCAACCAACAAACAAACAAACAAACAAATAAACAAACAAACAAACAAACAAACAAACAATCAATCAATCAATGTATTAATCATTCAATCAATCAATCATCAAATCAATCAGCGCGCGCGACGGAACCTCTCAAAAGGAATAATTTTTCCCGTTTTTGCAACATTTTTCATTGATGCTCCACTCCTATTGGTCGTAGCGTGATGCAGTATATAGCATATAGCCTATAGCCTTCCTCGATAAATGGACTATCCAACACAAAAATAATTTTTCAATTTGAACCAGTAGTTCCTGAGATTTGCGCGTTTAAACAAACAAACGAACGAACGAACAAACGAACGAACGAACAAACGAACGAACGAACCAACCAACCAACCAACCAACCAACCAAAAAACAAACAAACAAACAAACAAACAAACAAACAAACAATCAATCAATCAATCAATTAATCTATCAAACAAACAAACAAACAAACTCTTTAGCTTTATAATAAGTACTTCTATTATATAGATTAATAGATTGTAAGATAATAAGAAAATAGGATATTACTGAAAACCGTATCAAAGTCTATTGGTTTGGAAGTAAAAAGGTAAGGAACATAGGCAGACAGCGAATTTATTTTCTCCCGCTATAGTTTTTAAATTTCAATAAAAACTGTTAAGATATTAATTTAAATTGTATGATGTAAAAGATAATTACAATATGCATGAAATGCTTAAGAAAACTAACGTATTTAATTTGATAAGGATTAATATCACGTTCAAAAAACATCTTCGCAATTAGTACATTATGTTGAACAAATTTGATTGTCATAAAAAAGGTTATAGTAAGTTAACCTTAAAAGATACACATATGCTGTCGCGGACTTTTGGTTAGAACTTTTAAAGGGATACAATTCCGTAGTACATGATTTTTGCTTAACATCAACCGTTTACGCAGCGCGCGCGACGGAAGCTCTCAAAAGGAATAATTTTTCCCGTTTTTGCAACATTTTTCATTGATGCTCCACTCCTATTGGTCGTAGCGTGATGTAGTATAGCCTATAGCCTTCCTCGATAAATGGACTATCCAACAAAAAAATAATTTTTCAATTTGAACCAGTAGTTCCTGAGATTTGCGCGTTCAAACAAACAAACAAACAAACAAACAAACAAACAAACAAACTCTTCAGCTTTATAATATTAGTATAGATGAAAATTTAAGTACATTTTTAGATCGAGTACGTAAGAATCCATTAGTTACTCCGTTAATGTGTTTTTGTTAGACGTGGATGCCTTCCTCCTTCTCACTAACGCCTTCTGTTAAATTTTAAATCGCGTTTTTTGTAAATATTAAATTCGTTTCACATGTAAGTTCATATGAAGATGTACATACAGCTTAAACTCAAAAAATTCTAGATATAAACAATAGTACAAAATTTTTTATTAGTTATACGTATATATATATATATATATATATATATACTAAACCTAAAAGTTGTTGCGAGTTTTTCCATTGACCCCCTACTTCCATATGAAATTTGGTGAGAATATATATATGTCCTAAATTTAAAAGTTGTTGCAAATTTTTCAATTGACCCATATATATATCCTAAACTTAAAAGTTGTTGCGAGTTTTTCCATTGACCCCCTACTTCTAAGTGAAATTTGGTGAGAATCAACCTAATAGACGATTGCTAATGTCATAAATATAGGTCTTGCCTATATTAAGTAATTTGTCAAATATTTTATTAATTTACTTATATTAGGCTACTTTTAGTATTTAGATACGTAATCCTAGTAGTAGGGGAGCCCAGGATGCTAAATCGGGATTCACTCGAGCGTCAAAGAGACCTATTGGATTGCGAAGCTTAGATGATAAGAAGAAAAAAATGTCATATAATATATACACTTTCATCGGTGGGGGGAGCGGCTATAAATTTTCAAAAATGTAAAAAAAACCAGTTGCATGGACATACTCGAGCGCGTCAGATATGAATAGCATCCATGTCCTACGTATTTCTGAAAACATACGTATGTTAATCTGATTGTTTCCGTGATGGGGGTGGTCGTACGTAAGGGTTGAAAACGGAAAAAAAAAATTTAATCGAGCGCGTCAGATTTTCAAAGGGGATGTTAAGTGAACCTAAAAGAAGACTCTTATGTAATAATCTGACGATTTGGATGTGCCCCAAACTCGCGGCTATTATTAGAATGTGCAAAAAAAAATCGCCATTTTGAAATACTCGAGCGCGTCAGATTAAGATATATATGGTTCATTTATATACCCTAAACGTGCTGTCTCATAATCTGACGATTATCTGGAGGGATTCGCCTAATCTGACAATGGAAAGAATTTTTTTGGTATTTTATCAAATCTTTTAACTTAACAAATTAAAGAGCTGAAAAAATAGCATGGAAATAAAACAGCATATATTCTTTGAAGTACAAAACTTTTATTTATGAGAAAACAAGTATAAAAAATATAATTTTTTTTGAGATTCTTTTGTAAGCCTCAGATTCTCGTATGTTGTACGAGATTTTCGAAGAACTGGTTTACTCTGACGATATTCTGATACATTTATACATTTTTGTAATGTATCTAACGTAAATTTGACAGTTTTTTGTAAATTAGTTTCACCACAAAACACACACTTTACATTAATGTCACACATAGTAATTTTTTTTCAAATTTTTATTCACATAATAAACATCAAAATCGCAAAATAATTTCAAGCGTTACAAATACGTTGTAATACGCATTAAATTTTATCGATTATTTTTCCTTACTTCGGCTTACGGAAATCGTCAGATTATATATTATTCGTGAACGTTGAATTATTACCTTCAAAATAAAAAAAAAAATTAGCCACGCTCCAGAAAGTCAAGATGACGTTTTTTTTTTACAAGTTTGTAACCCACCTACTTCTTATCGTCAATCGAAAATTGTCAGATTAGTGGAATATACACTTTTTAGCATATAACTAACTTACCCTACCTTAATCTGACGCGCTCGAGAATTTCAGATGATCAATTTTTTTTTACTAATCTGATCCTTTATCCTTGGCGCGCGGCCACTTATACGGGGCTAATACTTGGTGGAGGTATTTAATAGGGTACTAGGTTCCTCCCTGTATGTTAATCTGCCGCGCTTGAGTAAATCCCAAAATCCCCTCTTGGGCTCCCCTACTATAGTATAAAGCGACTAAGAAAGACGACCCGCATGATCAACATGAGCATTGTTGACACTGACATGTACTATGACAGGTACTAGTTAATATGATAGAGACAATAAATAATATGAATCAAAAATAACTAGCAAATAGACATGAATAGCCATGAACATAATAGACGACGCCACCCGATTTATAGAGGCCAATTAATGGCCCGCACCAAGTCAATTAGCTCACTTTTGGCGGTACTATTTCTAGCGCTTTGCGCTTATTCTACATCTTGAATTATAATTTTCTAAATAATTATTATACCCAATCGAAGTTACTAATAAAAATAAACAAAATATTACGCAGCCGAAACATATGATGTTTTAAAAATTTAATCTCAAAAAGGGAAACTGAAACTGCAGTCCGAAGGTAATAAACATCAAAAATGAAGGTAGAAGTTGTTATACCCACGTTCTCGACCCTATACAATTTTGATTTATAGGTTGTTTTTGGCACGCGCCTTCTGGGGGGCTTATTGGGTGCCCAAAGAGATTTAAGAAGCTTACCTTCTATTCTTTATTCGGGATACGCTCAGGCTTTTAAAGAACGGAATTCTTATATAAAATCATAAGTTTATGAGACGGTTTTAATATTATCTAATAACGTATAAGATGTTTTAATATAATAGATATTTAAAAAATAACTAACGGATGCCCGGGGTGGCTACGGCTTTTCGATACTTTTATTTTTATTGCGCCCTGGAAAAAGAAATAGCAGGGGAACGCTTGAACACGTTGACCTAGGTTTTTATATGACTAACAGTCACTGAACTGCTTATAGTACTGGTCATAGCGTCGACATAGAATTAACTTCAGTTTTAAACTTCTACTTTGTTTATCCATCAGACTTGTCCCGTTTAAATTTCTTGTTCTATACAATAACAAATCATTGGATTAAATTTAATTATATATATGTATAAGTGTATTAAGTGAAATTAATAATAAATCGTATTTAAATATACTTGTAAATGTCTTACATTTGTTTACTAATTACCGTGAAAAAGATTTCCGTAATGACTATTTCCTTTTAGACAAATTGGTTAGTATTAATTTTCATACTAACATTAGATGTACAGATAAATCTGTTTTTAATTTAATTATTATTGTTCTTAATTGGTATATGTTTATTAGTTGTGCATTTTATATTATAAACTTATTACGCCAGACATACAAGACTCCTTTTCAGTAATAACTCTGACAATTTAACCGTTCAATCAATATTATGCATATTACTTATCTATACTAATATTATAAAGCTGAAGAGTTTGTTTATTTGTTTAAACGCGCTAATCTCAGGAACTACTGGTTCAAATTGAATAATTATTAATGTGTTGGATAGTCCATTTATCGAGGAAGGCTATAGGCTATATATACTACATCACGCTATGACCAATAGGAGTGGAGCATCAATGAAAAATGTTGCAAAAACGGGAAAAATTATTCCTTTTGACAGCTTCTGTCGCGCGCGCTGCGTATATGGTTGATGTTAAGCAAAAATCATGTACTACGGAATTGTTCCCCTTTAAAAGGTCTAATCAAAAGTCCGCGACAGCATATGTGTATCTTTCAAGGTTAACTTACTATAACTTTTTTTATGACAATCAAATTTGTTCTAACATAATGTACTATTTGCGAAGATGTTTTTTAAACGCGATATTAATACTTATAAAATTAAATATGTTAGTTGTCTTAAGCATTTCATGCATATTGTAATTGCCCTTTACACCATACAATTTAAATTAATATCTTAGCAGTTTTTATCGAAATATGGCTGTCTGCCTCTGTTCATTAACTTTTTACTTCCAAACCACGCAATAGACTTTGATACGGTTTTCAGTAATATCTTATTTTCTTATAATCTATTAATCTATATAATAGAAATACTTATTATAAAGCTGAAGAGTTTGTTTGTTTGTTTGAATGCGCTAATCTCTGAAACTACCAGTCGGATTTGAAAAATTCTTTTTGCCTTTGATAGCCTGAATCTAGCGGAGGGTTATATGCTATTTAAATGAAAACAAACTGTCTGTCTATTCGAGCAAATCGGCTTCGGCCAAAACGGCTTAAACGATTTTGATGAAACTTTACACATATGGAAAGGATGTAGTCAAAAGTGACATACAGAACTTTTTGTATGTCTGTCTGTACGTCCATCTGTCTAAACCGATTTTAATGAAACATCACAAGTATGAAAAGAAGGTAGTCAAAACTTTTTGTTTGTCTGTCTGTCTGTCTGTACGTGTATCTGTCTATTTATCTCCAAAACAGCTAAACAGATTTTAAGGAAACTTTGCAGACGGGAAAGAAGGTTGTCAAGAGAGCTACTTTTTGTCCATCTGTTTGTCTGTACGTCTATGTGTCTATTCAATTCAATTTTATCTATTCGAGCTAATTTCCAATACGGCTGAACATATCTTAATGAAACTTTGCAGACGTGAAAGAAGGTTGTCAAGAGTGTCATAAGCTACTTTTGTGTTTGTTTGTCTGTTAATCTGTCTGTCGTTAGTCCACACTGATTTATCAACGTATAGCCAAAACTACTAAATCTAGGAAGCTTAAATTTGGAACATAGGTTTATTTTATAACGTGAGCATTAAGAAAGGCTTTTTTAGAAATTTCAATCTTATAGATGGGAATGGGGGGACTTAAATATTGACGTGTTTCAGGGTTTTTACATTTCCACCTTTTAAGGGTGGGAAACGGGAGATGAAAAATTGTATCGGTTTTTTGAAAGAGTGGGAGGGGAATGAAGATTGAATTTGAATGGGTGTAACCAAAATTGGTTCTAGCAAAAAGTACGTATAAACCATCTCGAACGTTAATAGTACCTATAACAGGAACTGGAAGTCTACGCAAGCAAAGCTGCGGGCGGTCGCTAGTTAGTATATATATATCCGCGCGTTACCATCATAAGCTCGTCATTCATACTTTTATTTCTATTAAATTGTTTTTTTATTACAGAATTACCGCATCAGACGGGCTCACTCACAGAGTAAATAAATTCGACAGCAGTGTTTGTTTTGCGGGGTTGAAGCCCGGTGCGCGGGGATTTCGCGGACGTGCAGACAGGCGCGCGGGGACCTTGCGCACTGAAATTCGGACTAAAACTTGCCATCTTACACGAACTAGCTAGAGTAAACGCAGAAGAGGGCTTCTAGTAAATTCGTGCTTTCATGGACTTACCCCTTTTATGCGGTACCTCTGTAGATTTTAAATTCACTTGTTCGTACAATTCGAAACAAAGAACTTTAAGTATCATCTGTCTGCGCAGATGTCTATCTTGGGACTGTTCCGTAATATGGACGAATCGTCCGTTTGGCCAGTTTACATCGGCCAAATAGTGTACATGTGCATTTTAATCAATTAACGTCACTAAAACTTCAAATTCCGTATGTCAAACTGTACAATGTATAAAGATGATTCGAATTTAAAAAAATAATAATCAGAACTTGTTGATACAGAATAAAGATAGAAACAGTTTTATATGACGTAGATGTAAAATTGAAATTAAAATGAGTACCTACCTAAATTTTTTGAATAGTGACATATAGATTATGCATCTAATCAATCATCTAGACCTCAAGAAAACAATTCAATGTGTTAGCAATTTTCAAATTCAGAAAACAATCAGAGCATCTTTTAAAGTAGAAAAAAAAATTATGAAACTCATCAATAGTACCTTTATTGAGCCGCAGTCTCTAATCAGATTTTTAAATTCCTTACTGTCTTCAGGTTTAGCTAATTCAGTCGTCATTGTGACAGAAATTAAGAAAACGCAAGTAGGTAAGACAAATCAATAAATTAAATAAAGTGAATTGTGCATCAAACCACGTACGAAGCCACGTCGATATTTATTTTGTGGTGTGGAACGCTTGCAGCAGCGCAGGCGCAGTACCGGAGCGGAGCCGCGCAGAAAACACTGCGTGTCGTTATCACAGAGCCGCCAATCGTGCGACGGGCCAATTTGACCTCTGTCGCACTTTCTGAAATTATCGGCAGTCGATTATGAAAATGTCCATGATACCTGTATTCACTAAATAAAACTTTATTTTTGAACGCTATTTATGTATGTAATAGCTATTTGTAGAAAACTGATTTATTTCCACGTATTATTATATTAATATTACGACACTAATGTAAAATAATGCAGTGCTCGTATTAAAAAACACGAACACTTAAGTTTTTAAACGACTGACTTCGTCGTCTGAACCCTGGATTCTTGGTAGGTATCTAATGCCTGCAAGCGTTCGGTAATTTGAACAAAAAAACGTAATTTGCATACAAAAATGAAGTGTAGTCTTTAAAATATTGTCGTTGCGATCACTCGAAAATTGTATTAAAAATATCAAGTATAAAATATAAATAAATACAGGTACTTTAGTTTGATTAACAATTTTAAATTTGTAACAAGATTTTTATTATACACAAAACGAAGGGATGGATATTTATACAAGAAAAGAAAAAGAAAATGCACTCCTCTTTTATAGTATGCGGCGCAGCAGGTGTAAACTCCACCCTTGGTCCACCTTCTTGATTCTGAATACGACGCCGCTCGCTTTGTTATCGCGTCCAATCAGACTTTCTAATATTTGAGGACTTGCAAGTCCCGTCACTAAAATTGATTTTAAAATTTATTGCAGAATTATTAGCTCCGATATACGTTTTGCTTAATTTGTTGCGCGATTGGTGCGCGAAATGGCGCAAATGGCACCCCGCTCGGCGTGACCACGTCCTGCGCGCCGCTCCCTATGTGGTCAATACTGTATTTACGCTGTCTGAGCCGGAAATCGAACCGCCCTTGTGTTTAAAATCAAAGTAAGACCATGAAATTCAGCATTGTTTGTCAAAAAAAATACAAAATGAACTATTTTATGACAAAATAGTACTTACTGTAAAATGGGAAATAGTGAGTTAAGTTATTTTTTTAAAGGTACAATTTTTTAATGGTACTTAATGGTTTCTTTAATATTGCAATAAATCCATATTTTCACAGAAATTTATATTTAAAACATATAAAATAACACTTTTTGCAAAACATTTTGACACGTGCAGGGCAGGGCTAAGGCTCTGTGGTCATACAGCTTAGAGTATGTGCATTGTACAGTCCTTCTTTCAGATTTTTAATACTTTTGTATAGAAATATCTGTGATTGAGCTTAAAAATAGTAATTTAAACAAAATTCTACAAAGATATCCCCGCTCAAAATTGATTTTCATTACGATTTTTGTCGATCGATGCTGATTAGATTTATTAATCGATCGAGTTTTCGGACTGAAAATTATTTGAAAAGAAAACAGTTTTTGAGTTTATTTTTAAATGAACTTTAAATTTCGTGAAATTACCATTTATTTTATAAGTTAATACTTTCAAATTTTATACACGATAATGTTTAAACTACATTGCTAAATTTTTGCTCACACACGGCTTTCACTCAGCCTCAATATTTTTTAGATTTTGATGTTAACCCGGATTAAAAATATTATTTAATATGCTCTTTACTATATATGTACCTACTACAAAGTCGGCTTTACATTAATAATTACTAGTATATGTATGCATTATACAATAGTAGTCGGAAACAAGCCGAATTCTAAATCGACGGGTCACGTTCAGTGAATTTTGTATCAACCGCGCTCACGATTCGTGAAACAAATACAACTACGCCTCGTACTTTGTTCTTTCGATTTATTGACAGTTCGCGAATCCACTTCTAGATTTTCTTTTCTTACTCTGCTTGTGGAAGACCCTCACTGCCGTCTAGTTTTGAACAAAATATTTCGACTGTTCTTAATGCCTCCGTTAAAATAGCTCCTCCTGCAAGGATTGTCATTTGTATTCTGCAATATTTTTTTCTCTTGTTCAGAACCAAATGAGCTTATATGCTCTAGCTGACGCGTTCGAGTGCCTACCGTGCGCAGAGGGTTGTGAGGCGTGCGTCGACGGGTCGCCGTGTGTAGCCGCCCTTAATTGGGTCGTTCGTACCACAATCTTCGTGTTGGCGTGCCTTGTCATCTGCTGCTTACCGTTCATCGTTCATTTCACCATCAAATATGGACACGTAAGAGTGAGTAAATACAAAATAATTGATTTTCTATACTAGTAATAATAAAATCTCCAGTAATAACATCTACAAAACAGCCGATATTGATATATTTAATGGCAGGGTGGGTTGGACGCGGCGCAAATTATCACAGAGTTTCTTCGAATAAGTTTTTCTTCTTATTAATGTATACATGTGTAATTTTTTTATCAGTTAAACTATAATTTTATAAACTAAGTGACCACGAACGTGTTTAAAATTTGTTCACTCCATCGATATATTAATTTAATTGTATTTGTGAGGATCTGTAATTGGCTTTTTGTTTTTATTTGTAAGTCTAGTATATAATAGTTTGCTGACGATCTTCCTACAAAAATAAATAAATAAAAAAATAAATAAATAGATACATAATCGCATGCAATACATAACGAAATCCAGGCCGCGCAATTAGATATTGCACATGTTTTATTCATGTTGTTTTAAGAAATTTTAAAGTAACTTAAATTACAGTAAAATTTATTTACCCAAAGTATAAAATTCCGCATTTTTTTATCCTCCCGAAAGTTACTTTTGTGTTACACCTCAAGGTGGAGATTCGGCGCAAAAAAAGTAAATAAAAATATAACGTAACTGTTCGGTTACAATTCACACACAGAGAGAGAGAGAGACGGTTCGTATCATATCTAGGTACATAAATATTAAAATATTTTGGGTGTTTTTGAAACGCACGGTTTAATTTTTCTATAGTATGTGTTTAAGATAGCCTTATGTTAGTTTATAAAAACTTGATGGAAAACTCTCTCTTTTACAAGAAGTTTTGATAATAAAGAAAGTTTCGTAATAGATTTGAACGGAAAAATAGCGTTGTTAGATGCTTTATTGTCTGTATAAAACTTCGTAGAAATGGAAGTTTAATAGTATGAGTACAAAGGTCTATTAATTAGGTATTTTAAGCGTAAAACTTATTGACCAAAAATATTGACATTACATTTGAATAATTTTGATATGAAAGTATAGACAATCTAGAGTGTTTGTTTAATTTTAAGTATGGATTTCCAAGAAATAATCGATTGCTAAAAATTTATGGCTTATGAGGTCACTGCTACTAATTGCAACTAGTTGCAATCGTACGATGTTCTATGCGATGTTTTGTTTATGGCCCTCGACCAATGCATGTAGTAGTGACATCAAATTAATGTTTCACGTTTTCTTATTGTATCCCTCTTATTACGCCCCAAAAAATGTCAAATTTTTACTGTTAAAGACACCTATTTCTAAAAATACAAAATTTTAGGACCACCTTACAAAATTTTGAACAATGCCCATTGCGGCGCGACGTGTAATACAATCCTGGTGCGTTGAGCCGTCGAGCGCGGTGACTTAGCGCTGCCATACCATAGACCATCAGCCGATGCCATTTGTTTCTTAACTCTGACTCCCACCCTACGAACCTTGAATTTAAATAAATAAAAATCTAATGAAACTATTAATTTACTTCAAAAATTAATTCTTTAATGTCGTTCTGATCATAGCGTCCTGCGAATCGTTTTGTATGTATAAATTATGTTTACTGGTGTTACAGTGTAGCGGCCACCGACAACCACCAGTTTGGAAACTAGACGCGATTGATTATTATTTTTACTCCAGAAGTCTTTTTTGACATAGGTCTAATTTCTTTAATCTTTTTAAACTGCTAGAAAGACGAGCAGATTTGATGATAGGAAAGCTCAAATCTGCCGTATTAAGTCATTAAGTCATTAGATGCAATACCATATATCAACAAAAAAAAGGGCTAGGCTGACGGACTATTAATTTCGCCACGTGCTGCGCCTCATTTCACCGCCGGCGAAAGTCGTGGCCTGACCCTTTAAAGTATAATAACACAATAACGTATTCAGAAGTTCTTTATGTCTATATTTTGTTCCATTCCAAAATTATTTTTCTACTTTATTAACTTTACGGGTATGTTACTGGAGGTAAATGATTGTTTTTTTGTACCCAACTGCTCCACGAGGGTTATGTTTTTCAAGCGTATGTCAATTTGTTGACACGCTGTGTAACCTAAACGACTTGATGAGTTTTAACTTATGAGGTGTCGTTAGATTAATCGTAATTGTGGGAGTGACATAGGGTATTATTATACTTAAATATAGCGTCAGTCGAATCAAAAAGAAACGAATATTATTATTTTTATTAATACAACATTGTAGGAATCAAATAAAAGCCAATAAATTGCCAATCACAAATTTTAATAAATAGGTGTTGATCATAACACATTTGTGCTACCATTTTAAAACATAAACTATAAAAAAAATTTAACTTTTTGTTTAGGTGCAACCGTTTACAGTCTTGGAAACAACTCACTGGAGCTAGATTCGTTTTTTTAGTTTGAAGAAAAATATTATAATACAAAAAAATTAAGATAAACCGACTGCGTTAAAAATGGGTTAGTAGTCAAATCGCACGAAAAAAGTAGTATAAAACTTGCGGGTCGATACTTTTTCAAATTAAGAACTGAAATGCAAAAACAAGTTTTTAAATCTACAAAATTTTGTTTGAGCAATTTAAAATACACCATGTGATGAATGTTATAGGGTATTGCAAATAGAGACAAACCAACAACCAACCAATAGTAGTTTTAAAGTAAAAACCTATTTTATTTTATACACTAAATATGTCAAGTTAAATAATATTGTATTTATATTTCGTTTTTGTTTATGAAATATTCAACCAATTCCTAACTAGTTTAGGTTTTGAGATAGACTCCGTAATAAAAATGGTCTAACACTGACCACTTTTGAGCCCCCTCCCCCATTGTTTTTTTTAATATAAAAATTGTTTCGTATCGTAGGTTCTTCTTAAGTAAATAATTTTTTATTGAATTTCTAATTAAATTTTCTGTTTTAAGTCAACAAGTCTAACTACAAGTCTAATTCATTACGTACTATAGTATCTCAACATGCGGACGGACAGACAGAGCACTGTGACAGCAATAGGACTCCGTTTTGCCCTTTGGCTACGGAAGCCTGAAAACGGCGATTTCATTTGCATCAATCTAATACCTATTTGCAGGATCATCGTGAAATAATACGTGTCTACTTTTCTATCCTAGGTAGTCCGAGCTGCTAGTCCGGCTTTGCTGAGAATGATTGTGCTGGGTGCTTTGCTCATCTACTGCACCACTTTAGTTATGTATGGACGCCCAACGGTATTCACTTGCACAGCCAGGGTCTGGTTAAGAGAAGTAGGCTTCTGTCTTACTTATGGAGCCCTAATGTTAAAGACTTGGAGGTAAATAATATTGTATTTATGTGTTAACTGAGAACATTTAAAAAAAAGCCATCTTTCTAAGTCATTTAATTAAACATTATTGTCTTTAAAAAAAACTATTTTCTAAAATTAATAAAGGCAAGAAAGATTTGTTTTGCATGCAATTTCATATGCAGATAAGTATGCAGTTTTAGATTAATTTTAACAAAAAAATTAGAAAAATTTTATTCTAGGCACATAACTTTACCGTACGACTGCATGGTTAATATGGGAAGTCGCGAGTAGTTTCGCAAAAAAATTTTAAAAAGGCGTATTAGGGCAATACTTTTAATTACAAGTCAATAAGTTTTGAATCTAAACAGCAAAAAATATAAACTTAACAGTAAATTTTATTTTGCAACATTTTGTAACGAAATGGAACATATTCAACATTATGATATAGTAATTGCTTTATTTGTTTGCTTTATTTATTCGTTAGAACAAATTAGCATTTCTGTAAAATCTACGCTGTGAAGATATTTTTTTACTTTTCTTTTGATGATTTTCGTTAATGTTTTTTCCGCAATTTTTCCGAAAATTTTTATTTTTCGCCGAACTGAATAATATAAATATTAAAGCTATTTTATATAATTGCAGTTTGTAATTTACTATGTTAAACAGAATGTGTGGTTTAGTGTTCGTTGTGTCATGAATTTGCTACTTTACTCATGAGACAGAATATTTTCCAATTTCTTCTCTTTTTACAGTTGTCTGTATAGTGTAGTTTCGGAGGCCATAAATTGAGTCTTTGTTTCCGTGAAATTCCTCGATTAGTTTAAAGATATGACAAAAATTTTTAAATCAAATGTAATTAATCAAATTTATACTTATTACTATGACTGGCCAATTAGCAGAGGGCTAGAAACCCTATAGCTGCAGAACCAAACGTTCACAGGTTCGATGTCCGCTTGGGTAAAATTTTTGTGTGCATGACATATATTTATCAGTTATCTAGAATCCATAACATAGGTTCTGTCAAGGTTATTTACATGTATAGTAATAAAATAACATGACGAAATGGTACCTACTACTCGTAATTAGGGCTTTGACGCTTTAGTTCGACTCATGCGACGTTAGTGTCGTCTCCACGTAGTTATTAACTTCTGACGTGTAAGAGGCAAAAAAATATATCATACTAAAATGTAGTTTTTCGCCAACAGGATATCCGTAATATTTCAAGTCCGCTCAGCAAAAGCTGTGAAAATATCAGACATGTACCTGTTGAGGCGAATAGGTATCATCGTGGGTGTGGCTTGCGTGCTGTTGGCGATCAGGACACTAGTGGCGCCACCGACGGTGATAGTCGGCAGAACCAAAGAAGATTTGAAAGCGTACCTTTGTAACACGGATTGGTGGGACCATTCCTTCACAACTTGTAAGTTGGTTGAAATAAAACTTAAAAAACGCTTTATAGCTTTTGTACATACATCTATAGTATATAATACTAGCTTCCCGCCCCGACTCCTCTCAAATGTACAGGGACCACTTTTTTTATGCCAAAAATTAGAGCGGTCCTAATACAATTGTGTAGTCCACGCGATCGGAGCCGCGGCGGAAAGCTAGTTTGAAACTGAAATATAGCTCGGATGACTTTCTAATAATGTAGCATTCTACAGTTGAAAGGATTTTTAAAATTAGTTAAGTAGTTTTCGAGTTTGTCAGTAACAAACAAAATCAATTCATTTCTTTTTATAAACTTAGTAGAGAAAAATCTCAAGGGGTATTCTATGACTACGAATTATCTCAGAGATGGCGGGTTAAAAAAATAACCTATAAAATTCGAGCCACTGGAGCGGAGGGAGTGAAAGAAAGATATACACTTTAAGTAATTATATTTACAAAACCAGCATTTGATGTAAAAGTATGTGCTAATAAGGATGTATGAATTCCGAAATAATATTAACGTGCAGTCCACGCAGGAGAACCCGCGAGTTATCACAAGTTCACTCGTTTTGTTAACCAGTATTTTAAGACATGCTGTTTCGTTACAATATAATTTGAAGTATATGAAGTGTTTTATGTACATGTAAAATATATAATTCTTTTTTTTTCAATAATATATTTCGTCTCTGACTAAATACAAAACCTCAAACGTTTAAGTATTCAACATATACTAAATATCACATGAATTTTTCATCGTGCAGTGGAAGTGATATTCCTAATGTGGGGCATCCGCTTGTGCATCATGGTACGGAAAGCGCCGTCGGAATTCAATGAAAGCCGTTTCATATCGATGGCCATCTACAACGAGTTTCTTCTTTCAGTCTTCCTAAATATATCCATGTAAGTATACATAATATTATCATCACACATTTCATAAGTCTTGACTATACACGCATAATACACTATGTTTTGTATTCTCAAAAGAAGCAGCTTTTGGCGCTTTATTTACGACCAGTTTTGGTGTAAGTCAAATCAAGATTATACCGTGGCCATACACGATATACGGTGAAAAAAGATTGTGAAGAAAGCTAATTTATTATTGTTTTCCATCGAGCATCGTGTATGGCCAAGTATGATCTTGATTTGACGTACAAGATGTATCGCGAACGTGGCACGATGTAATGAATACGGGCAGGAAATTACTTACGTAAAGAATAAAATAAAAATTAAATACACTGTAATCAATCATTTAATTTCATAACAATTCAAACGTAATAGTCAGGTAAGTGCCTCTGTTTCTTCATTGCATAGACTTATGTAAACAAGTCCAAAATACTAATAGTACTTGCAAAACTAGGGGTCAAAGTTTAAAAGAAATCTGTTGAAAAATATGAGGTTAAAGCACGAACGGACGGACAGACGTATGAACTACACTAAGATTAGAAGACAGAATACACACCACAGAAAAGTTAAAGAAAATAAAATACGCCACCTCCCACTTTTTTCACTGTTCTCGTAGAAGGACGAAGGAAGTAATACTTAAGTATGGCTTGTGATAATGCGAGAAGCGAAGCGGAGCGCGACGACCCGCTAATAAGCCTTATATTTTTTTTTTCATTTCCTTAAAAAAATATTTGTTGCATCGGATTCTTACACCCATCCCCCATAAGCCAGGTTAAATATTTTGTAACTTTTCAGCAGGCTACGTTGGAAAGCGCTACCCAAAACGCCATGCCATGGCTTTGCCCGCAGATTTCTCCACCTTCGCTTTTTTGAAGCTGAAGTTCTTGGTTTTATCCACTGCTTTGATTGTATTTTTGATTCCGGTATATAGTAGTGGACGTATGTCTCATCTGTAGTCACTAATTTTCGTATCAAATCAGTTGAATTTTTTATAAAACGAGCCAAAGTGATATTTTTATTCGTAAACGTTTCTGATCAATATTAAACAAACGCGGCCATCTCGCAGATAATTTTTTCATACCCAATTCTTTATTTAAAATGTAATATACCCGTTCCTTAGAAATACCTACTGCGTCAGCTATCTCTGATAATTTTAAACGTCGGTCTGCTAAAACCATGTCATGTACTTTTAATACCATTTTGGAATTATAACACTTTTTGGAAGCCCAGGTCGGTGTTCATCTTGAACGCTTGTACGACCTCGTTTAAATTCAGTTTTTTACTGTTGCATATGATGGTGCACTATGACCTAAAACTTATTTTATTTCTTCGAAAATTGCGTTGCTCTTCAATCTTTTCATATACAAAAACTTAATGACACCACGTTCCTCGATTTTATTCATTGCAAATCCGTGACAACGCTTCTCTAAATGACTTTTTTTTTAAACTACTGGCTTGTCTGGCTTGTAATTTTATATGTGGCCAGTTACAAAACCAATTTACAGTATAACATTATTGTTTTAAATTTACCATACTTTGAATCAGGTTAAGCTAAGTACTTATCAACCCACCCAGGTATATTATTACCTCGTACATATTTCATTAAGTGGAGTTTATGACTTCGAACTCTCTTTCACGTAATCGAAGTGAACGTTTGCTTATTTTGGTGTGCCTTATTTGACCAAATAGGCTCTTGTATTGCTTTTTCCTTTATTTATTTTTTCCCTCAATTATACGCACCGAACTTTCTTGATGGGAAATCAGTTAATATTGATACAATCAAAACGATTTTCCTCTATTTGAATTACTATTAGTAACTGGTTAAAGGTCACAAAGTGCGAAATACGTATACATAACATTTAAAATGCCTTTTAGTAAAAATTTGTAATATTTCATGATTTTTCATCACTTATATAATATCACATGGCATTCAAAGACATTTCATGAAATTTCTTTAGTTCATGGTCTATTATTACCTATCTAATCTCTCATGATTTTTTTATGATGTTTCATGGCTTTTGATGTGACATCCCCCGTTACATTCCATTACATTACGTGACCTTTCGTAACCTTTTGTGATCGTTCATAATCTTTTATAAACTTAAATGACCTTCCATGACGTTTTTATTAATTTCATTATTTTCATGACATTCCGTAAACTTTCGTGACATTTCCTGTAATTACGTGACATTTCGTTCCATTCCACGTCTTTTCGTGGCATTTCATGACAGTACATGACATTTTATAAAATCAGCGGTAGGTATATAATATGTACCAAATTTTTACGTTCGACATGTTATATCTTATTATTTAAAAGATTTGACTCTTCGTTTCAGAAAAACACATATATTTTATTTTTTGATAACGTATATATGATTGTCAGTATATATGTATAGACAGGTATGTTAAAGCTGAACTTAGTGGTCGGAATAAACATCGATGCAATGCTCATTTGTTTGTGCTAAATCATTCCATCTTTCAACCAGATTAACATCAGTTCAAACCTAGCTACTGAAATATAACTTATTTATATCTATTAGGTCAAAAAACTAAATTCTCTTAATTTTGTCAAGTCTATCTGTCAGTCCATCGCCGGACAGACAGACATGACAAAATTTAATTAAATAGCTTAGTGGTAGCGAGCTCGCCTTTTGTTTAGAAGGCTATGGTTCAAATCCCAGGGCACGTGCCAATGAGTTCTTTCTAACTTATGTACAGACTATCACTGACTCTATGCCTCGGCGAGCACGTTAAGCCGTCGGTCCCGGTTGCCGTTAATTGATGGCTGTCGTTACAATCTATCAACTCGCATGGAGCAGCGTGGTGGATTAAGCTCCAAGCCCCTCATTTCAAGGGGAAGCCTAAGCCCTAGCAGTGGGGTATTAATGGGCTGATAGTATGGTATGGTGTCGTGATAGCCCAAAGCGCAACGAACCTGTCTCATATTTATAAGGCCGTAGGGTCCTGGTTCGAATCCGGGCGTGTACCAATGAGTTTTCTGACTTAAGTACATAACTATCACTGACTCCGTGGTTCGGAGAGCACGATAAGCAATCGGTCCCGGACGCTATCAATAGATGGCGGTCGTTACAAGCCCCAACCCGAAATGGAGCAACGTGGTGGATTTAAGCTCCAAGCCCCCCTCAACCCCGGGGAGGCCTAAGCTCCTGCAGTGGGGTAAAAATAGGCTGATGAAATGAAGTGAAATATGGTATGGTACGACATCGTATGTACCATGTATTCTCATCATTATGTACCCCACATACTTCATAGTAGGACAAATCTTGGAAAATGCAAAGAAGGCGCTTGAGGACTTTTTTATTGAGGTGCATATTTCACGAGATACCTCACTCGGTATGACCCTGACAGGACATTTGTACTCGCTACTAATATGCTCTGATAGAACAACGAAGCGTATTTCGGAATTGTTTACGACGATTCGTTCCATTATTGTAAGTGGACGACATCAAAATAGAGATCAAAGAAAATGGACTTGATCTGAATGTTAACAAAAAATTTTTTTTTCTAACTCTAGCGCTTGTGAATATAAATATACGAGCGCACTTTTACAGTTCAAATAACTGGCGTAAAATGAAAGAGGGACTAACAGAGTTTCTACCCAAATTCGATTTCTGTGTAGATACATCACAACGATATACCTTAACGTGAAGGGTCCTTTGGGAAAAGCGCTACTCTGTGTTCAATTCATCCTCATTCATCATACCACGCCCACGTCTTCTATGGCCATCGATCTATTTTGAGCTTTAATAGTAAATATCAATCAAGATAAGAGTTCATCTTAATTTCATAATACATGTCTTAAATATTTCTGAGTTTTAGCAGACGGTTTTTACGTGCATAGGTAAAAACGAATGATGTAATTATTTTATAATTATTTTTTTCTAATAACAGTGTCTTAGAAAAGTAATGATTAAACTAAAATTAAATTTTATAAGATTTTTAATACAAGCGATACGAAAATAAGTTTAGATTTAGAATTAAATTTCGTATCAAATGCTACACTAATAGTTATTTCATGGAAATATACAAAAAATACTAAGAATTATTTCAATAATTAACTTTTGAGTAGATTGTGGGTCGTATCACACTGTCAAATTCATAAAAGTTGGTAAAAACAATAATTTTTTTCATCAACAAGTATTATGATTTATTGACAGATTTCTGGAAAGCGCTAGAACGGCCGAATGTTTTGAAACAAAAAGTAGCGCTTTTAACAACATCCGACCGACAGTGACGTGACAATTTAATGACAATGACGGTACAAGGAGAATGCACAGAAAAGAAATGAATTAGGTGTATTAGGCATGTCTAACTCCGCAAGGACTTTATACACGTAGAAGGCGAAATTGTGGATTAGTTTCGCTGTGAACCGTTGTATATAAAATAAAACGTTTATTAAAAGGATTGTGTATTTACAAATTTTCATGCAAACGGCGTTAACGGTTGCACCCCATTAAACCTTAAACGGTCGGCGCAAAGAAAATGGTAGGTACGTATTTAGATCAGCAAAAACTAGGTTTATACATTACCATTTTTTATTTGCGCCATTCAGTTAAGGTTTAATAGGGTGAAACCGTGTACGCCGTTTGTATGGAAATTTGGCACTACACAATCCACTTAAGAACATGCCGGTCGTTTTACTGAACCCACACGGAACCCACGGTGGTAGCAAAATGATAAATTAAAAAAGTATTGGATTACAATTCAATTTATCTATACAAATCAGAAGTCATACGAATACAATTGAACAATATAATTCCAATACGCTTTATTTACAATCTTAGACAATTAATAAAAACCTACAATTTTATCGTTTTATGATTATAAACATAAAAGTACGCTGCTGTCAAAATTAATTACTCTATGATTATAAAGTACAAATACAGTTATTTAATTTTATTACTCTATTTAGAAGACTACCATTATTTTTATTTAACATTTCTTCTCAAAACTTTCAAAGTTTTATGATAAGTTGCACAATGTTATCGAACGCCTTTTACTCCACGCGGGCAAAGCCACGTGAGGAAAGCTAGTTTAATATGAGAAACGATCGTAAGTGAAACATATAAGTATATGTATCGTGTTCAAATAATCGCATCTTACATAAATTTATATAAAATATAAAAGTATTATTCATAGTCACATTTATTTATTCACTCTTTGATGCCAAGACAAATACCAGCAGTGCTTAAAGGTACTAATCGATTCTTTATAGTTTTTAATCTAAATAATTTAAAAATATATATTATAGTTTTTTCTTGTTTTAAATAGTATATATTATATATATATATATATAATCACTAAGTCTCTTACTCGAGACAATCGAAAACCCGAGTTAAATGACAGACTTCGAGACTGAGCAGACCTAATATCATTACCTACCATAGTTTGTTCAAAGTATTTTGTTATATTACATACCTGGGACAACTCACATACCGCCATCTAGACCCAAAGTAACCAAAGCTTGTATTTACCAGACAACTGATGGATATTCAACAGTAAGATTCTCTGACAACAAAACCAACAATCAGACTAACTAAAAATTGATGATTTCATTTCTTCTGAAATCCTCCAGGAATAAATACAAAGTTTAAATATATTATTTGCCCACAGGTTGTTCCTCCAGTCTCCGGCTAATCCGGACCTACTGTATATAATATTCTTCTGTCACACGCAACTCACCGTCACATTACTTCTCTGCTTCATCTTCGGAAGTAAGGTAAGTTCAGACTATAGAAAGAGACGCAAATCTACTTTTCTGCTTAATTAAATGACACACAAAATTCAAATCTCAAATTTAAAATCACTATCGATAAAAAACGTTATTTAAGTTGGGACGATGCTTATCTAGTACGGCTATTTAGATAATAATATATGGAGCCACCATATAAAGAGTTTTCTTTTATAATTATATATCTAGATTTCAGTTGATAAAACATAAAATGCGACTTTAAAAATTATTTCTCTTTAAAGTCTTTAACTAAAATTATTGATTGTTTCAACAGTTTTGAAGCGTTTATACTAAAACCTACAATTTGTGGAAAATAAGGTTTTTCGACAAACGCTTCGAAACTATTGAAAAACTTTAATAGAAATCAGTCTAAGAAACCTTATTTTCCACAAATTTTAGGTTTTTGTACAAATACTTCGAAACTGTCGAAACAATCAATAATGTCAGTTAAAGACTTTAAAGAGAAATGTACTTTATAGTCGCACGTTATGTTTTATTAACTGAAACCTAGAAATGTGATTATAAAAAAAATAAAAAATAATTTCTTCATATGGTGGCTCCATCTATCTACATAGGCGTCGTCACACTTTAAGATCATTTTATAATAAAAATTCAATAGCGTAAATTTTGATGAGACATTTTAGTATTGAACATTCGTTTTGAGATATAGTACCTACATAAAATATAAAATAAAAAAATATAGATAGTCAAATATTACGTCACTGTAGTTGTACTGTTTCTTAATTTGGCAAAGTAATTTCACTCATCGTTTTGCATATTCAAGTGACATTAAGGGAATTGTGTATTTGCAAGTTTCTATATAAAGGGTATTACTCAAAAAATAATAATTATATGGTATTCAGATCCGCAAAAACTATGTTGAACCGTTTTTACTTGTTAATCATTTTTATACATCGAAATAAAAAAAAACACCTAAAGGCTTGTGTCTTTGTGTAGATTTTGTTTTATTTTTTACATTTTCATCATTGAAGTAAATGCAATTTAAAAAACCTAGTCAACTTAGATTATGGCATACCATACCAATAAAGACCAAAATCGAAAAATTTCATAAAAGTTTTATAATGGCAATACATTAACGTCCAGACATCAAATTTCACGAAATAAAATTAAAGTTTGGTTAGAAAGCTGCAACTCTTCCTTTCGCTTGCGTCGAGTTAAAAGATAAGTACTTATTGAAATATCTATACGTACTAAACTTAAACCCAGCAACTACACAATTCGCTTAATATCATCTTTGCAATTAAAAAAGTGCATATTTATGATGTACCCGCACTTAACTACGCGAAACAAGAATAAGTAGCAGCGCAACGCTTTTGTTCGCTGAAAGCGCTTTTCGGTAAATCGTCGGTCGGAAATTGCTTCTTAGTAATGTTTATTTCCGGTTTATGTAAGTTGCCTTCTATTAGTTTCAAATATCTATGTATTAAAACATGATACATTCTAATACGCTAAACAGTCTTTGCTAGATGAAATATATTTTTAAAGAACGTGTATGATAATTGCTATATTCAATGAAAATATAATCTCACGAAATTTGAATCTTATTTTTAAATTTTACTCAATCAGGAGGAGGAGGAAAACTGTATGATGTTCGGGAGCCAATAATTATTAATAAACTTGTGATATCTAAAACTATACATTTTATTTATTATTTTCTTAGATAGTAGAATCATCAAGATGAAGTCTTATAGTTTGAAACGCTCCAACCCCAAACCCGAAAACCCGAGCAAAATGACAGACTCAAAGATCAGATAGACTGTAAACATGTCATTATTATTGTTAATTTTAAACCGTTTGTAAATTACACTTCAAATGTAATTTCAGAATCTTTATTTGGTTTTCTGGTACGAATTTCACATGTGCGTGCACAAGTGGCGTATATTTACTTTTTGGTGTATATTTTTTACTCGCATTTTTTTAGCCACGACATGGTACCTCTAATACATCCATTGCGTTACATGAAGCTTAAATTTTTAATAAGTTTTTTTTTCAATAATTATTGAAACTAATGAAATATGTTTCGTTGAACAGGCTTACATGGTGTTCAAAGGACACGGTAAAGATGAACGTGAAAAGAGCAAATTCCGTTCCCGCCCTTCGGAGTCTACGTATACGATGACGACGAACAGACGCACACATTTCTGTGATAACATGACCGAGAGAGAGCTAGAAGTGAGTGTTATATCATAACGAATAATGAGTTTATTTACTAACAGACCATCTTTGTACTACTCGACCAATATATCTACGAATACGCGGGCACGTGGATACAAACTTCCCCTTCTTCGTCACTTCATATGTAATGGAGGGTGACACATTCCATGCACTATAATCGAGTAATACTGTTTTCTAATCAATTAATTTAAGTACACGCGAATTGTACGACATATAATAAAAGATATTATTGGAAAAAAAAATATTTTTTTATATTCTTTGTGTTGTATGTTCTGCTTTCACGTTCATGTTTTTTAATAATTATATTTAAAAAAGAACATTAAAAACCAAGAACGAAAATTAGTTTTTATCAATCGAATATTCAGTTTATCGCATTAAGTACGTATTTTAAAGACGCTATATAAATATCCCAATTCACAGGAGGAGTTCAGAAAATTGTGCAATCAGTTAGACAAGTTACGAGAACGTTGCGGACCCGTGACGGTAGTGGCGAGGCGGATAGCAATAATGCAGGACGCGGTTTCACAATATGACAGAAAACCACCACCTTCAGAACATTCTGCTCCTCTAAAGTTGAATACGGTCTTCAGCGCCGTAGCAGACCGCCTAATGTGCACAGTCACACCAGCAGAAGAATCCAGCAGTAGTGGACGAGAAGTGCCTTTTGAAGCTCCCCCAGCCTACCGCCACCGTCATCCTACTTTTGCTCCGGTTCAGGCAGAAGACAGCCAAGCTGACCACAGCAACACAGAGATCACAACAGATTCTCCAAAACGTCGGATCGATCTCAATGAAGAATCCAAAGATACTAACCAGAACGGAGTTTTCAAAATATCCGGCGAAGCGAACTGCAGTGATGTTAGGCCCCCTGATCCTGTGGTAGGGAGGAATGGTAGTTTTAGAGCCTCGGAAGCAAGTGAAGACTCTTTAGAACCCAGACCTAATTCTGGTGATACTGCGAAAGGAGTCAGATCAGGACATGCAAGAACTCATGCCATCGTAATCAACTTAGATGATAAAAGCCGTTTTACTGAAGAAGTCACCGTTTAGTTAACAATTCTCTAAAAGACTGTACCTATTTACCTAATAAACCAAAGTTTTATTTAAAATTTATTGTATATCGCTCACTTGCTTAGGCGTGAATTTTAAAATCTTAGTGGGATACCACGACATAAAGTTTTAAATTGTTAACATAATGAATTATATTTTAAATTATTAAATACGCAATAACTAGCATAAGAATTACATCCTCGTTAGTTGTTTAAATATATTTAAAATTGCCTCTGAACAGTATTCTAGTCATTTCGTACATAGTAAGTAATTATATTGATTTTTCGATTAAAATAATTGATTTCTATTTCTCAATAATAATATTTGCAATTACTTCGCAATTTTACGCCAAGCATGTAACGATTCCTTATGTAGTAATTTTATAAATGAAAACCTAATATTTTTTACTTTTTTTCCGATTTACAAATGCATATCAAAGTGATATTAGGTGTGAATGTCTGTTTGCTCTGCGAGAGGGGGATGTTGTCGTAACGTAAGCTCACAAACTGTCGATATAAGCTTTACTTAGACATGCTTCCTTAGTATTTCTAATTAAGTTAATACTAAATAAGGCTCTAAGATGACTGTAATGATAACCAAATAATCAATTTAATTTAAAAATTAATTTGACTACAAGTAAGGAACCATACGTTCTATAATAATATTTACTTTATTATCTTAATTAGTAAGGTGTATTGTAAAATAATCATTAAATTCACAAACATATTATGTTTTTCTTAACATAAAATGGTTCTAATTTTGGTTTTTACAATTCACAGTTTTCGATTTAGTTATGCATATGGGGTCGAGTTTTATTATCATAAAAGCCACATTATGGACTGTTTTTTTTTTTTTTGTTAAAAAACATATTTTATAAATTTTACGACAATTTTATAATACACTTATTAAGATGGTACAATAAATTCAAGAAAGTGTAGTTTGTTGGTTCTGGTCGAATTAATTTTATATGTAAAACAGCTGAATCGTTTAACCTTAAACGTTATTTAAGATTGAACTTCACATTCCAAAATAATTCCGTTTTATTTATTTCATTTTAAAAGTTTTATACCGATCTATGGTTAACTACAGGATTTTAGACAAGTTTTAATTATTAAACTTTATGATATTTTTATATTATCTTAAATAAATGCTTAAAATAATATTGAAATGGCAACTTATTACCTACGTTTGATTTGAAACGCATCGACTGAAACGCAAATATTTTAGTACGGGTGAAATGAACAAATATGCAATGCTTCTATCTGGATATAGTCTTAAAACCTGTATTTGACCACAATATGTTCCCATAATAATATTATGTGACAATCCATTTAATGTAAATAATCTGTCATAATGAAAGACAACTAGTGACAAAACAGTGAATACGTTCGTGTACATAATTACCTTAGTGATACGATTCAATAATCTCCAAATCTACTTTTTGGGATAGAATTGTAAATATTGTAAATAAATCAGTTTTCGTTCTGGAGTAAAAGTGTAATGCCAAATGTAGGTAGTTTTTATAGTTTTAATAATATTTAATTTTTAGCTCAATATTCGTGATTATTTATTTTTTATCATATACATCAGTTGCGGATTTGAAGAGAATTTTTTTGCCTAGTAAATCATTGTTAAAAAACCCGTATTTGAAATACATTTTAATATTATTTATTGACCACATTAAGAGGCTATTACTGCATTTCAATACTTTTTAAGTATATTTTTTGTTATACATAGTATCGAAATACTACATCGTATGCAATATAACCAACACTTTTCGTATGGTGTACTAAAAATAATTTTATTATCTACTTATCAATATAAATATTAAAATTATTTTTTTCAGTACATCGTGTATTTTCAGATCAAGGTATAAAAAACCAAAATATTACTTCCATAGTATTAAACTCATAATAATTAAATATTTGATAAATAATATCTTATTGATCTCATAATATTCACAATATGCATTTTAAAATTTGTATTAAATGGTAAACCAAAATAAGATTCGAACATATAAGTCAACTAATTATTCCTTTTATTGGATCAAAATGGCCACAGCACATTGTTTTTTGCGTTAAAAATTTAGAATAATAATTGACAACTCCATTACATTATGCAAACTATTAATTTATTTGGAAAATATTATAAGGTACTTCTAAACTTCTTTTACAATAAACAATAGACCTAATTTCTTAACGGTGTGGCCATACATTAAATGAAATAATGATGTCGTTTATTCGTGTAAAATACAAATACATCCTTTTTAAATCCGAAGAGATTTACCTCTTAACAGACGCCTGTATTTTGTTGTTCTTCAATGCAAATAAGATTTTTTTTCAGTCATGGTAACAAATTTTAGTTTGTATATCCCATAGAAGTAGGAATAATATAAGGTAATCACTAGAACACTCACTACGCTTACGTTGTCGCCTTCCGCTACTACACCTTAGAGTTCCGGTACACTATTGATTTCAATAAGGAAAACTTACCGAATGCCATGTCGATAATCCTCTACGCTGACGCTCTATTTCCCTTTTTCGTGATTTGTTGTCGCTGGTACACTCCGTCGTAAACCTTCTCCCGTATTTACGGCTTACGGTGTCCTAATAGTTTAGTTGAACAGCGCTCGTTCTGGTGTAACTTTATTATTTCTAATTCTATGATGTAACCCCTAACTGAAAATTATCAAACACAACGTGCATGTAGATACACTATTACATTATGAAGTTATTATGTTAAGCAAAGATACGAAACATTTATTCACAATAAGAATTTTCATAAACATAATTATTGGAAAGGCAAATTTATAGAAATCTAAAGAAACCCAGAAATTACCCACCGAGTTAAAGCATACTTTATAATATTACAAACTTAATTGAAATCACATCAATTGTGCAATTTTATTGCGCTCCTAGGTGATTGACAATATAAGTAGCAACGGACATGTAATAGACAGAATGGTAATAGGTATCAATTGTATTACACTGTGAGGTTTATTGACAGGTGGAGACGGGCGTGTCATTTATATGTCATGTATCTACCTATTTATACAGATTTCTGTAGCAAATTTAAATCTAAAATATATAAATACAATAATAACTTCTCTGTATCAGCAAAATAGTTTTATACTAGTCATAACAATATACATATACAACGGAACAACATTTTACATTGCAGGTTAGCAATATTTGTTTTTAAATTTTGTATCATGTACAAGTATATGTCATCAGATAATAGTAAAACCGTTAGTTTATAATAACTAACAAGATTCTAAGGCTATGCTCCATACGCATTCAGTAACAGCACCAAACGCCACCGCAGTCGCCGCCGTCCAGTTTGACAGTTACTAACGCCACAAACGCCCAAAACGAAGCGAAGTGACAGCGAAATAGCCCCATGTGAACGATTTTAGCGAAACTTTTCGTTCTGGATCGCAAAAAACTGGCAAAAAGGTCATTTGTGGCTGTTATTTGATGCGAATGGAACGCACCGTAAACTGTCGAAAGATTGCAAATGGACAGTAAAGTTTTCAATGGGTAGTTTAAAATTTAACCTTGTCTTGCAGTCAAATTGTGAACGGACAATTACGACAATGCACTTATCTACTAATCCACCAAACCGCACTGGATCAGCGTAGAGAATTTAAGCTCCAAGCCCCTATCATCTTGAGAGAAGGTTTAAGCCCCTGCAGTGGGGTATAATGCGCTGATGGCATAGAATGCACTTATCTACTAACCGGTGGAATGACCGGTGTACACGGCTTCAAAGTCTTTAGAATTTCCCGATGTACCAGTTAAATGATAAATATATACCTACACAAAATGCGCTCTGATTGGTTAAGTAACTCAGAAAGCCAATGATATTTGTTATTTTATTTAGTTTTATCCATTAAGGTATTAAGTAGATTTTGTCGTTTGATATCATCAAGAACGTTAAATTTTATTGCCAATGAATAAAGCTGAACTTGAGCTTGTGAAATTAACTGAATTATAAGTATTAAAATAATGATAAAGTTTGTCAACAATAAGTAACCGTAGAGCTACAAAAGTATTAGAATGGGCATAGTGAAAATATTATATAGAAAGAATGACAAAATTGAAGAATTGTAAACTTAGAATGATAGACGATTGTAGTCTAACTGGTAGCTAATAAACAAATTAGTAATATTAAAAAAAAAACCGACTTTTCCTGCTTAACTGTTTTGTTATGTGTTAATGTTTTACTATTGAGACATTTTGAAACAGATTGTGTAAATTAAAATATATTCTCATTTGACTACCGCGAAAACCGGGCTTTTGTTCCTAAATTAGTGAACAAATGTTAATTTCGCTCACTCGGTGAAAAAAATTATTTTGAATATAGACCGCTTTGAGTTGGAATTTCTAATTTAATTAACTAACAAAATGTTCAGAAAATCCGTACACTCTTAACATTTTATTTCGCAATATTTTACATGTATTAGATATTTTAAATAGTATTTAAAGTTTTATTAAATTGTTTTTAAAACCTAAACTGTTCGAAAATATCATTTAATTGGTTACAACAACAACAAACCTTTCATTTGAAGTTTTATACAATGTCACACTCCTGGACGCACCTAAAAAATGAATGGCGAAAAAGAAACGTTTCTACTGTATCGAATGGGTACTTTGTTTTTGACGTGACATTCTAAAAAGTTTGTAATTTAACATCATTTGTATTGTGCTCAACTAAACTTTCTTCCGGAAAAGTCGCTTGAAAAATATATGAAATGTCATCGATTATTCGACGATCGGAGACTCGCTAAAGGGGCAAAGATCTGTTTGAAGACATGTAACACCTAACCCAATAAAGGTATTGTTCAATCTAGTTACAAATATTTTTTTAAGTATGTCTTGTATTTAAGATAAAAGTTAATGAGACGCAAAGAGCAAAGAATTTAGTTTTTTTGTGCTTTTGAATCCTTCACACTACGCTTAATTCAAACTCAGCATCTGCAACAAAAACGTACTTTGCTATCTTGTTGCACAAATAACTATTTTCATCAACATTGCCTGGTGAACGAAGCCTAAAAAAAAAAACAAAATGCGCTATAATAATGTCATTTTCAGACACAAACATTAAATATTTAAATTGTTTTCATTCAGTGATATATTTTTCAATTGATTGTGTGTTTAATTTGTAACGCTATTGTCTCAAACACTTGACTAACCAGTCAGAGCAAGTTTTATAGTTTAGCTGGAAATAAATAGTATCTTATAATACAGTACAAGTTTACCCACTAGGTACACATAAGCGAAATTATAAAGTCATATTGTTAGGTAACGCATTGCCTTACCACAATAGACATATGTGTATAATACGATAGTTTCATATATATATTTTTTGATTATTTTATATAAAAGAGTTTTCTAAATATAACATCCATTCCATCAGCCCCTTTTATACTTAATACATTTCACTGCCCATTAACAAACTTTCTTCAGTTTACAATATGGCTAAATTTATGATAAATTCTGCGAAATTATCAATAGTTAATATAAATTACAATTAAATTTGTTACTTACGCAATTTTTTTTGTTGTAAATCTAATATATCTACGCTGATTGTAAAAAGCTGATTAAATAACCTGCACATATGTCGCCATAATAATCTTTGAAAACTATAACAGATTGTGATTCATTCTTTAAGTGTTCTTGTAAATAATTTGTCGATGGAAAGATGTGTTAACTAAATCTTAATAAACGAGATGAAACTGTATTACTTTTTATTTCTCACTAGAACTCGTCACGTGTTCGCTTGGGATCCAATCATAGTTTTATGGTATTCAATTTATTCAAACATACCCAAAAAAATGCCGCGGTTCCCGTCCTGTTCCAAAATGTTAATTCTTAGTTCTGCAAGACCCATTCGCTGTTTCTAGGGCATATCGCTGAATAGACACGAACAAGTCGTGAAAATTCTTGGTCTCGATGATTTTTCTGACCATAGGTTGGTATACCGATTTTATAGGAGATGCACCAATTATTGTAATATACCGCAGATGTGAATTAAGTTGAACTTTTTTTTATTGACACATAAAAATGTCCACGAAGTCTGTGGCAACGTGGCGTTGCGGGGCTACGTCATGTAAGACAGTGGGCTTTACAGAATATTATCTACAACGACAATCTGATTACAAATGATTTTTCATAAAATTATACAGAGTTTGTACATCAACAAGTCTATATGTTCATCGGCAAACGATCAGAATGGCATTTAAATAATACGTATTTATTAATTTTAATTTAGTTTAATCATAAAGACAAAAGTATTTACTATCGGTCTTTAAAAGATGTCGTATATGCTGTCGTATACTTTGTTGAATTTCTTTTTGTGTTTTATAATTTTGTTGTACATACATCCCTTGTATTTTTGTTAGTTTAGTCAATGTAAAATAAGCTGTGTTACCTGACATGGCAAAAAGTGGCATCTTCCGATTTGATTAAGTCTTCGATATTTGCTGCTATCCTCACATAAAATATTAGTATTTATTAGATATACTAAAAAAGTAGAAGTTTTATCCGAACCGAGTGACTTTGTTTTATACAGATGGACAGATATTTAAGCGACAGTAATAGGATTTTGTTAAATCCATTCGAAAACTGAAATAATTATTTTTTTCATATTTTATTATATTGTCACGAGAAAAAAATCCAATTTCCACATTCCGTCACTGACATGTATTCATGGATACAAAGCGAGTTATGAATTTTAAGACCTCGAGTGTATAAAGCAATTGCGTTTTGTTGTTGAATTATTAAATGGTTTTTAGGGGTGTCATGTACTTAACAATTCAATTTTATTGCCTCAGCTTCGTGTAAAACTCAAAGGTTTATAAGTATAAGTTACATTCAGAACTGTTATTAAATAATTTCTATGACTGAATTCTCTGTGACCATCGCTATAACCTCTGATCAAAAGTTATCTTCTAGGTGTAATTTTGATGAGGTGACGACATCTTAAATATACCAAACGATTATAGAAAATTCAACGTAACGAATTATTGCCGTTGGGTTAATGGTAATTAGTCGTTGCGGATGACTAGTATATTAAGGGGATAGTCTTTCACTCTGCGGTTTCGAATTAGTATCGATATCTCCGTTTCAATCCCTTTTCCTCGACTTATTCCTGAGTTACAGAGATGATCAGAGCAAATTTCCAAAAATACTTTTAAAATACCCGTTGAAACAGATTGCAGGCCGTGACTGTTTCCACCCTGAAAATGTGTATGAATTGAAACCAAAATTTGCAGGGTCATTAAGAAAGGATGTCCCTGGGGCGGTACGTTTTGGTTTTTTTGATATTCGCATTAATATCGAATTTACAACTCACCATTTTCAAGAACCAAGCACCATCGAAAATCATGTTTTTCATGAATTTATTATGAAACAACTAAATAGATATAAAAAAAATATACCGACCTGTGACAGGATTTCTCCTACATCATATATATACATTTAAATATTGATGCAGAAATATAGCAAGGATAAGACACAGGCAGAACCCTGTTTTTTGTATGGGGTATATCCTTAGGCTTCATTCTTCAAAAACAAAATCGTTCATAAGGATGCCATGGAAGCTACAAAAGTTAATATTTTACAAAAAAAAATCAAATGAAAATTGTAGGTTTTTAAATCCTCTCACGACACAGGAAATTATTCGTGAAAAAAAAATACGCATAAAATGTGTTGCTTATTTTCGCCAAGGATTAATATCTTCAATCGGCCTAGTAGTTACTATGGTAGGTTTCATAAACGAAGAAATTTGAGTCGGATTATATTAAAAAAAAAACATTGTAATACGATCATCTAATACGGAGCCCTTTCTACCCGAGTCCGGCTTCCACTTGAGCGGTTTTGTTTGTATATCAAACCGCAATTTCATACACCACCATCCTGGACACTGTCATTGATAGACTCTCCTTTTATGACCCATTCGGTAAATCACCATGTAAAATAAATAATGGGTTGATTATTTAGGTTTAACTATTAATTGTATTTATTTATTGTTTTAACTTGTTAATATTTTATCGTTTAAAATCGTTTTATCGTGTTTCGTTTAAAAATAAGGAGTAAAAATTAGTATGGAGCTGGCACTCGATAATAAATGATTATTATTATTATTATACTTCAACCACTAAATGCAGGCACTTCACGTTCAAACCCTCGGGCGCGGCACTCGGCAAGGGATGGCGATACGAGCGGTAGCCCTCTACGCGCTCGGGTAGATCAGTTATATTCCTCAATGGATCAGTTGCCGCCAAACCGTCGAAGATGCAGGTTCATAAGAAAAAAGGCGCTGCTGCGACAGTCATAAACACCTAAATCAGTTACGACGATCTAAAAAAAAATACAACACGACATTTAGTATTGAAATACGACTTAATTAAAATGATATTGTCATTATGACGGAAATGAATAGCATATAATGCCCATGATCTTATTTTGGTAGTATATATAAAAAAAAGATTTGGGGCAATATATACGGGACAATATATACAGCCATTTCTTTTTATTATACATATAGGGTCATATGAATGAGCAGTTACAAGATAGTCATTCGCTTTCTATTACTAGGCACTTCACGCTCGCCGAACGTAGGCGAGCGTGCGGAAGGGTCGCTCGCGCTCGCCACTCGCTACTTTGATCTTTCCCCAAACTACCGACACGAAAGCGAGTGGCGACGAATCGAGGCGAATGCACACGAATCGACACGAGTGGACCCTCTACACGCTCGCGTTCGCCTCCACTCGTCTCCACTCGGCGAGCGTGAAGTGCCACGGTTAGGATCGACAGTCGGCAATAATAGTTTCCTAGTAGTAAACAAGCTTATAAAATTTAATTAATAAACTAATATTAAACATTTCGGAGGGCACGTTAAGCAGTCGGTCCCGGACGCTGTCAATAGATGGCGGTCGTTACAGTTCCCAACCCGCAGTGGAGCAGCGTGGTGGACTTAAGCTCCAAGCCTCCCTCCTCACCCTGGGGGAAGCCTAAGCCCCTGCAGTGGGGTAAAAATGGGCTGATGATGATGATGATGATGAAACATTTCAGCTTTTTTGACAGTGGTTTTCAAAATATATTCCGCTGAATTTTATTTAATAATCCAATAATATTTATTGCCTTATGTTTGATTCGTACTTTCGCGAGGAGTTTACATCCCTAGAGACACGACTCTCAATGACGGGCAGCAATACGAAGGGCTGGAGAGAAATAAAATACTTCCCGTTCACCACAGGGGCTCCATATTGGCTTCACTTCTAGCCTTTGGAGATTATTTCGACATACACAAATAGAGGCCATAAGTATCAACTTCCAACGCTTGTTATGAACACCGTCTCAAAATAATCCCTGCAATGCACGCAAGTTCTTTGTTTACTTTAGCAATAGTTGCTGAAAAGCTTTAGTACAAACTTACTACAACTCACTGAATTTAGAAGTTACAAACCAGAAGGCGTACGTTTGCTAAAATTAACGAGTCGAAGCCCACAAATATTATCAACTTCGAAGTGCCGAAGAGTAAATATCTCTGTTTTAAGTCGTTTATATTGTTTGCACTGAAATGGTGTGGAATACTAATTCGAACCTCGATGTAACTATTCGTTCGAACTATTGTAAAGTTTTTCTTCTTATTTTATTTTTATATTATTAACAAAGACTACATATTTCGGATATTTGTTGACGTTCATCTGTTTCACATGTGTTGTACATTTTTTAAGTGTTTCTACAGTTTGTATACTAAGATAGTCTAGGTAAACGACACTATATAGCGTATCGTATGTAGCGTATGATGGCGTATCCGATCCCGAACCGACATAAAAAAAAACTGAAAAGTAAATTAATTACTAGAACTAAAAACCGACGGCTGTGGCATTGTCAGTCCCATAATAATAATATAATACCAATATTTAAATATGAAATATTTCGTTTATATTTATTATTTGAAATCACGCATCACGGTAAGTTTCCATTGATAGGAAATAAAATAAAATTGTTTGCGACTAAAATATAGATACTCTACTTCTATTTCAATTTAAAGTTTACTAAATTTAAATCTACGCAACGCAATTCTCAATTGTTAACATATTTTACTTTTCTAAGGAGTCAGCAAGTAGCATTATCTGGATCAGTTACTGTTGAAGTTATATTTAAAACTTTATGTCCATCTTCTGAGTATTATCAAACAATCATAGTTATTAATTAATATCATATTAAATTAAATATCAAAGTCTGACTTAAAGGCAATAAGAGAGCAAATATACAGCAGCAGTTGAATATACACATTGTCATTATCAACAATCATGAAAGTACGAATTGACTAGAAGCTTCTGCGCTTACCGTCTAACCACTCCTACTCTAGCTAGTGTACCCGCTTGGCGAGATGGTGAGTTCCGATCCGAGTTTCAGCCTACGAGGTTACTACCACTACTGGTCGTGCCGTTTACAATAAGCGACACTGCCGCAGTTTCTGTACAGTTACAAACAATATAATATAAACCGAAATACATTAATACTAGTATAAGAGGCGACAAGAGAATGACTAAACTATCGTTCAATCAATCAGTCAATCAAATATCTTTATTTGAAGTTATGTTAATGATTAATATTATTGAAACTAACTGATAGGCGAGCGGCTTACACCCATGGATTTTTATCATCTAAGTGGTCTGATATTTTGTAACAAGCGTTTGCGTGATATTAACGTGAGAGGTACCAAACGATAGGTCTTAAAAAATGATATCAATGTTTCAAATTTTTTTTTAATTTAAGTCAACAGTTGTTGAGATATACAATCCTAAAGTACTAATTTTTGTTAGAGTCATGTGACCCCTCCCCTCTACCAGCTAAACCGTTGTTTGTGTATGATGTATATAATATATAGCGTATAATGTACTTTTATAAGTAAAAATTTTGAAAAATTCCATAGAAAATGACAGATAGCGTGTTACTTGCATTCCTTTACAGAGCTTATTCTCTTCACAATCGATACTAAAAGTCAAAGGTTCACTGCAATAAAATAAATGATAAAAATTTTCTCTATCAATCCTACCAAGTAACATTTGCTACGTAAATACTCTGCATTCAACCCAATTATTTCCAAAGGTGCTAAAACCCAAGCTCTATAGCGTGCACTGCAGGCTTTATACGATAATTCTGGCGCCATTTTAAGCTCAATTGTATGAAGCTCTCAGTTCTTGTATGTTAGCAATTTAGATATAACGCAAATACATGACATGACGTTTAACATGACGTTCAAGCAGTGCATTGTAGATTTGCCAATGCCACTCCAACAAAATGTCTATGCAGGTTAAAGCACTCATTTTAACTTACCTAAAGCTACAAGTCATTTCTATTTCTCTAGTGTAGTTGGGATCGCTAAAAGGGTTGTTATTTTGCTCTTTTTGCACATATAAGGGACTATAGGTGAAGTTGATAGAGTATTGGTATGAAGAGCTGAATTTCCTATGGTGCTGCCTATGAAAGTTGACATATGTTATTACTTTTTGGATTAGCCAGAGAGGATCGAGCCCCTTCTAAATAACTAACGAAATAAAAATGAAATATATTTATACAATCATCCTTAAATCACAGAATAATAACTATTAACGGTTAAGTTCGATTAATATCGCGCTCGTTTTTTTTTATATTGTATGGTGGCACAGAAACTTTCTGATTTTTATGGAAAAATAAATAGTGTTCTAAAATAAGTCCAAGATATTACTTTAATTACTTACTTGCTTACTTACTTACTATTATTATAAATGGAACTGGGAATAAAAGTTAGATAAAGAAGCAGCAAAACTAAAGAAGTGACAACTACTATACTACTATGTTTTTAAACTATCTATGCATTTATTTGGTCGACTGTAACCGACCAGGTGACTCTAGTTACCTAGTCTTCGTAACTTTTGTATGAAAATAAGTGTATGCTATTGTAATACATTTTTTCTGCTTTTTGAGAATAGTGATCCAAGAGTTACAAAAGGGGACATACAACACACATAAGAAGGCTAACTTATGGAAAAATATTTATATTATTTCTATTCATCAACAGAAAGATTAAAAAAAGTCGGAATATCTATTCGATTTTAAAATATCTATTCAATGGGACCTTACTAAAGGGATATGTGAAATTATTTTTTTCTTGTTGGCTTTTCATGTACGGAAAGCACCGAATAATTTATTTTTTCAATAATTATATTATACATACAGATACAATAGCCATTTTATTTCGAAGTTATTAGGTCACATTATAGACCTAATAACTTCGAAATAAAATGGCCGTGTCATACAGCCCGACGGACAGACAGACGGACATGGAAAAACTATTAGGGTGCGTTGTCGTATTACGAAACTCAAAAAAAATGTATCAGGAGAAGAGTATTAAGGACATCGACTGACCTGTTGGCCGAGTATTTAGACACCCTAACTGTGGAGCCAACGGTCGCACGTTCGATTCCCGCCCAGGACAAATATTTGTGTGCATGAATATGTTTATTTGTTCCGTGTCTGAGTGTAAAAGTATCTAAATATTATGTATGTATTATAAAAAAAGAAGAATATTTAAGTATGTATATCAGTTGTCTAGTAACCCATAACACAAGCATAATACTTGCTTACTTTGAGACTTGATGGCGCTGTGTATGGGATGTCCCAAATATTATTATTATTATTGAATGTTATGCCATGCCGTATCACGGGTAAAGCTACAACCATTTGCCACATTTAGGTACAAACATACAAAATATTTGCTATTTTAATTGCTTCCATGACTCTAATATGCTTTTGATGAGCATTTATAGGCAGTGCTCTCAGCCAGCGGCGTCTTTTGCTTCACGTAATTTTAATATTAATATCCGTTCGTTTCGTACTCGGCGGTTGGTGGCGGGTGTTAGGTAACTTTATTGTGTTATTAGTTACACACATATAATAGCTGCCTAAAATAACTCATGCCATTTAACGATAACTATGTATTCGCAGTACTAGCATTTCAGAATAATAAAAACTTTTCTAATTGGTAACGACTGAGACAAACTATCCAGCTCGGTCGATTCAACTTCTACAAAGAGGTTAATCGAAGAAAACAACTTGGTAGGGCTTGGTTTCGAAGTCAAGTTTTCTTGTTGGATTTTCCACAATGCTTTAGGATATTTTCACAAGTAAAATCGTCCATTTTTCTTCACACACGTTGAGCTACGATGACCACGTCGGAAACAGTTTAAAAAAAACTTTATAAAATTTATGAAAACTAGTTGGGGCGCATAGTGCCAGGCGTTATGATTACGTTTACGTTGGCTAGTGGATTAAAAAAAAATTGCTTGCGTATTTAATTAGTAAAGTTTTATTAATCATATTTACTTTTTCGCTCTATACCTATTAGTATTTTACTCCAATTAATAATTTTTTTCATCACTTTCATCAAAACACAAGTGATACATACTGCTGGCTTGTTTACAAAAACACAATTACAAAAAGAACGACGTGCGATAATGAATTGACATTTAAGTCGTCAACGAACATCAGAGAAGATGATTTTGCGGGGCGCTCAAACCAGCCAATCATTTTTTTTTCTTTCGTAATGAGTGAAGATTCTCTTCACATTGTTACTAAGGCGACTAGTGTTTTCGCGAAAACACTACCTTTTTTCAGTAAGATTGAAAAATATAATCACCATTGTCTAATTATCCGTGTTTTCGTAAAATCCCTAGAATTTTCGGGATAATTTGAATTATCAAATCATCCTACGACACATATAACACGTAAATCATGTTAAACAAGTTACACTAAGTAAAAAGACATACATAGGCGCGTTTTATTTCGTGGTATGTGTTTCTAAGTGACAGCCACTTACGCACCTGCTCGTGTCAGACAAATTTCAGATGTCGCCTACGCAATATACCTATTCATGCGTCTGGGATATATAATAAACACGCTTATTCGTATATAACGAGGTCGCTGCCAGGTAATTTCACGTTAAAGCATCCTACATATTAATATCCAAATAATACAATAACGTATACATATTACGAAACAACGCTTTAATTACGTACGTTATTTTTAGATGTGTAATTAAAACGCAATTAAGTGACAATACAATTAGCATACAAATGTTACAAATGGAATTTTTAAAATCTGTATGTAAATGCGACGTTAGATAAAATATTCATGTGGACGATTACGACCAATTTAAAATAATTTATTTCTGTGCCATTTTTGTAAATAAAAATTGTAAATCTTACTAAAGATTAACTAGTTAATATGCGAAATAAGCATGAGTATCAGTAACATGTGATTCTTACTTGTAAAATCAAGAAGTAAATTAAGTGGTTAGTAAAAAGTCGAATAAACTCAATCGGTCATGGTCATATTGGCTATTTACTGCATTAAAATTTTTAATCAAAATGCGTAACAGTTTAAATCAAAATCGGACGACTTGCAGCGAATTTTACAACTTGATCCAGAGGTTTCACAATTTTGTAAAGAAAAGCTGAAGATCCATCTGACGTCACAGTTACAGGCGGCCGGACAAAGAAATGTCATATTGTAGCTTTGATCCGAAGTTGTTACGTCAGTTAAAATTCTAAAAATGAGTATTCCTTGAAAAGTCACTATTTAAATAAGTAAGAGGTACTGAAATATTTCTTTTTGCACATTTTCATAAAAAAACCCTTGTAAGGTAAAGTGTTTTTTTTAATCAATACTTATCGTAAAACGAAATATATTTTGTGTAAGTCAAAATGTCACAAAAGTTTACCTTATCAAAAGTTTTTTTCTTTCTTTAAAAATTGGTTTATTTTATTTTTAGAATAAAATGTACAATTACCATAAAGGTACAAATTGACTAGAAACCCTCCTCTGCATTTACCGTCTAACCACTCATATTCAAGCAAGATAGCGAGTTTCAGTCTGAGTGACAGTGCGCTAGGTCCCCGCGTGCCTGTCTTCAACTCCACAAAATTACGTAATGTCACTTCGATACTATGAAGTGACATTTATGACTCTATTAAAACCGAACGCTGTTGTGAAAATTAATTTACTCTATTTATTTATATATTAAAGCACCACCACATCACATAATTATATTCATACAATAACCAAATGACAATAACCTATTCAGATACTATTGACAGAGCCTGTATGACTTAGATCACCTGAACTTATTTAGGGTTTTTCTAACGACTTTAGTTACTCACTTATTTGTCACTAGTAAGAACCAAAAGTAACTGATGGACGCGGTCTCTTCGCAATGCTTCGCATGTCTTCAAATGATTACATAACAAATAATGCCAGTAACGTAATAAACGTAATAAGTATTTGACGAGTACATATACAAATATCTCGGTGTTATATTAAGTTTGCAAGTAAACCTGATTAAGTAAAAATTTAATACTTTCATTTTGGAATACTGTATTAGTGTTTTTATTGGTTGCTATAAAAAAATATAAGACAAGTGATAAAAAATGAGACTTTAAACATGTCTTTCTCGGTCACCTTCAGTTTGCACCACCTACTTGAAACTTTTGTTTAGTTCGATAAGTCCTACACGCGCTCTATAAGCTGGATTACGTTCAGTCGAACACGATGCGTGTATGCAGTTTTATATTCATCATCATCATCTTCATCATCAGCCCTCCACTGCAGGATATAGGCGTCTCCCAAGGCTCGCCACCACACATGGTCCTCCACCTTCCGCATCCAATTACCCCCGGTATGGTGTTTCAGGTCATCAGTCTACCTGGCCGGGGGGCGTCCAACGCTTCGCTTCCCAATACGTGGCCTCCACTCGAAAACCCGTTTACCCCATCGGTTGTCGGTTTTACGGCAAATATGACCGGCCCATTGCCACTTCAGCTTGCTAATCACTTCGGCTATGTCGACAACTTTAGTTCTTCAACGAATTTCAGTATTCCTGATTTGTCCATCAAGAAAATATCGAGCATAGCCCGCTCCATAACGCGCTGAGCGACTTTAAATTTGTGGACCAGTCCTGCCGTGAGAGTCCATGTTTCGGCACCGTATGTCATTGTAGGCAGGACGCATTCTTCAGACATTGTGGCGACGAGAACAGACGACGGAGCTTCCCAAAAGCATCAGCAGTTTTATATTATGACTAGCGACCGCCCGCAGCTTCGCTTGCGTAGACTACGAATTTCTGTTATAGGTAGTACTATTAACGTTCGAGATGGTTTATACGTACTTTTTGCTGGAACCAATTTTGGTTACACCCATTCAAACTTTCAATCTTCACTCCCCTTCCACCCTTTAAAAAAACCGATACAATTTTTCATCTCCCGTTTCCCACCCTTAAAATGTGGAAATCTAAAAACCCTGAAACACGTCATTTTGAGTCCCTCCATTCCCATCCTTACGTTTGAAATTTCTAAAAAAGCCTTTCTTAACTTTATACTCACGTTATAAAATAAACCTATGTTCCAAATTTAAGCTTCCTAGACTTAGTAGTTTTGGCTGTAGTAGTTGATAGATCAGTGTGGACAAACGACAGACAGATAGACAGACAAACAAACACAAAAAGTTGCGTATGACACACTTGACAATCTTCTTTCACGTCTGCAAAGTTTCATTAAAATCTGTTCAGCCGTAGTGGAAATTAACTCGAATAGATAAAATTGAATTGAATAGACACATAGACGTACAGACAAACAGACGGACAAAAAGTAGCTAATGTCAAATCTCTTGACAACCTTCTTTCCCGTCTGCAAAGTTTACTTAAAATCTGTTTAGCCGTTTTGGAGATTAGCTCAAATAGACAGATACACGTACAGACAGACAGACGGACAAAAAGTAACATTTGTTAGTTTTGACGACCTTCTTTTCATACTTGTGATGTTTCATTAAAATTGGTTTAGACAGATGGACGTACAGACATACAAAGAGTTCTGTATGTCACTTTTGACTACATCCTTTCCATATGTGTAAAGTTGCTTCAAAATCGGTTAAGCTGTTTTGGCCGAAACCTATTTGCTCGAATAGACAGACAGTTCGTTTTCATATATATAGCCTATAACCCTCCGCTAGATTCAGGCTATCAAAGGCAAAAAAAAAATTTCAAATCCGACCGGTAGTTTCAGAGATTAGCGCATTCAAACAAACAAACAAACTTTTCAGCTTTATAATAAGTATTTCTATTATGTAGATTAATAGATTATAAGATAATAAGAAAATAAGATAATACTGAAAACCGTATCAAAGTCTATTGCGTGGTTTGGAAGTAAAAAGTTAACGAAAAGAGGCAAACAGCGAATTTATTTTTTCCCGCTATAGTTTTCATATTTCGATAAAAACTGCTAAGATATTAATTTAAATTGTGTGGTGTAAAGGGCAATTATAATATTCATGAAATGCTTAAGACAACTAACGTATTTAATTTGATAAGGATTAATATTACGTTTAAAAAACATCTTCGCAAATAGTACATAATGTTAGAACAAATTTGACTGTCATAAAAAAGGTTATAGTAAGTTAACCTTAAAAGATACACATATGCTGTCACGGACTTTTGGTTAGAACTTTTAAAGGGGAACAATTCCGTAGTACATGATTTTTGGTTAACATCAACCGTTTACGCAGCGCGCGCGACGGAAGCTCTCAAAAGGAATAATTTTTCCCGTTTTTGCAACATTTTTCATTGATGCTTCACTCCTATTGGTCGTAGCGTGATGTAGTATAGCCTATAGCCTTCCTCGATAAATGGACTATCCAACACAACTGTAATTTTTCAATTTGAACCAGTAGTTCCTGAGCTTTGCGCGTTCAAACAAACAAACAAACAAACAAACAAACAAACAAACAAACAAACAAACTCTTTAGCTTTATAATATTAGTATAGATGGTATATTCTAGTGTTTACATTCTAACCCTAAACATTAGAATAAGCTATCTCAATATAAATATCAGGGTGTCGAACTTAGGAGAGCCAAATCAATCATTCTCTACTCAAATTGATTACAAGTTTTTTTTCATGTGTAACTTGTACTTTTCGACGAGACAGTAATAAAGAGATATTTATAGTGAACTATGAGATTACTTGCTATTTGTGGAGCAGATGAATAAGTTAATTAAATTTTAATAAACTTAAATTGACTCTTTGCCTCAGAGAACACGTTAAGCCGTTGGTCTCGGTTGCCATCATCAGATAGCAGTCGTTAAAATCCACCAATCCGCACTATAACGGAGTGGTGGATTACGCTCCAAACACCCCGAGGAGAGGCTTAAGCCCATGCAGTGCGACATAATGGGCTGATATGGAAACTCTCTATTAGTTAGTTAAATGTTTCCAGAGTTAACTGTACCTGAACCATGATGTATTCCGTGATAGGGTATAGAAAGGCTCTTCGGAATCTCAAAATTTTTCACGGCGAAAGTGTGGCGAAACTTGGCTAATTGTTTACAGTAATATGTTTGATTTTATTTAACCATTAATATCCTCAATACGGAAGAACGTTTTGCGACAAGCCTCAGTACCGGAACGAGCGACGTCCGAGGTCTTTCCATTAAATATTTATTTTGACTTCTGCGGTCAACACTGTCTTAAACGACACACTTTGCTGTAGAATTTTGCCTATTTTTCGTTCTTTAAATTAAAGTCCCGTCTCGCTGACATGTTGATTATTTTTTTTTTGTCCGACGACGAACAAATTTTCCGTTTATAATGAACTTTCCAAACGACTTTTTGGAGACGACCAGCAATGTAAGAGAATACAATTTGGATGCGGCAGCGTAAATACCAAAAGTCATTCGTTTTTATTTCACGTCCTAGTGACCGGAGCGAGCTCTGGCTGGATCATTATTCAAACGGGAGAGAGTACATTTTTAATTATGAAACTTTTATTAAACAAAAGTTTAGGTTTGCTGTTTTCGTTTCACAATCATCAAAACTTTGTATTTTCATTCCTCCCAAAGAAATACGAGTTAATGCCTATTCAAAAACTAGTTTTGCTTGAGACTTTTAGTTATGGCATATTTCGTTATATTCTTTTTAATGTATTAAGATGCATTCATTACACCGTAAGGTAAGTAACTTACAGCGTAAAACACGCCCAGACACGTTACGGCACGGTGCGGTGAGTTACATATTATGTGAAATTAGTCAAATCAATACACAACTCTAACATTTTAACAACAATTTTGTTTGTTACTAACTTTAGACGTCAGACATTAATGGGACTTCTGTACGACAATTTTTTTTTAATTTCTTACTTTTTAAATTTTAATAAAGCTTGCGCCTAATAGTCGTGAGTTTATTGGCTATTGAAAAAATCGTTTTGAAAAAATATTTTGTGGTCTAAGAGTGAGCTAGCATAAAAACTTGCTTTGAGCTAATATCTACATAACACAAAAAACCGCATCAAAATCGATCCTGCCGTTTAAGAGAAACACATCTGCTGCAGCGTCCCCGAACGACCTACAACCATAAAACATGCCTTAGAACCTGTTGTGAAATCATGTGAAATTTTAAATATTTTCATGGACCCTAGTCTGAAATAAATGTCTATTTATTTATTTAAAATCGGTCAAGTTGTTTTTGAGAAAATTTTTGACAAGTATACCGACAAACAAAAAAATAAACAAACAAAAAACAAATACAGGACCTCACTACCTCTTGTCTTAAACATACACAGTGCTGTCGTGAGTAAAAAAGCAGATTCTAAGTAGAAATCTCTAGAAGTGTCATCAAAATTCGTTTAACCGTTTAAGTAATATACTTATTGTACAAAGATTCAGACAGGCAGAAACGCAAAATTTTAGTATTTTGTGCGCACCATCAATGGTCCTAGCCTATTCCAACTGTAGCTGAAACTTACTTTTCCACCATGCAATTTTTGAGGTAATTCGTGGTTAAAAATCTCTCTTTGGGCTGTGCTTTGGATTTTATTATTTAAATGTATATAAAATAATATAATATGTTGAGATGAAACAAAGTCCCTATTCTAGACAAACATCCAGACATGCAGACGTATAGACAGATACACGAACAGACAGAAAAAAATATTTGGTTAATTATCGCGTAAATGGTATATCCCACTTATGGACTCAAATTCAGACTCATACAAATAATACAAAATGTCCGTACCCATAATATTCAAACACGATTCCCTAGAATTTATAGTTAACCAAAATTTTTGTAATTCCGACTTTCGTACGTTACAAAGTTTATATAATCAAAACGACTTGACTCCCACATTCAAGCATACTTAGCGTTACGGTTCAAATAACTTTACGGATTTCTCGACAGTTTGCTTTACTCTTTAACCTTGATTGAATTTCAACAAAATCCTAGCGTTTTATGGATGCGGGAAGAGTGTTGTGTGTGGGCGGTTATAAAACAATTTATAGAGTTAGAGGGAGTTAGGGATTTCGGGGGAAATGTATCTTTGTAAGTATATAGATATTTTGACAAATACATTCTTTTTCTATTTTTTCATTGACGTTGTTTTCGTGTGTAATAGATAGACTGACGACGCGGCTAACGCACCGCTAACCTAATATCTCTCTCTTCGTTCGGACGAACTGGACGTCGTAGCGTGGGACTACCCTACTAAGTGGTTTGACGACTCCGTAAAAATGGAGTGGGTAGTATTGCTACACTGCCATAATTTTTTGCGTGAAAGCGTTTTTCGTGGTCCTAGGTATAATATAAAAGGGACACTTGATAACTTTTTCTGCTCAACCTACTTTTAGAGCAACTCAATCAGAGTGTATTTCGAGGCCCCTTTTCAACCCCCCTTCCTCGCTCGAATACGTAAGCGTACGAGTGCGTTAGTGTATCTGTAGTATCAAGTATAAGACGCGGTCTGTTTTCAAAATATGTACACCACTTGGCGGTATCGACCTTGAGTCACGAGGTATTTTAACGTTTATGGCGACAAAAGAAGCGTTGATCGCTAACTCAGACACGACTTCCACTGTTGGATATAGGTTTTCCCTTCAAATCAATGGCGGCCCGCCATTTTTAACGTGAAAACTTTTTTAAATAGGCTCCCATATCAGTATGGGACCTATATTCAACCTATATCTAACCTATATCCAACAGCGGAAGTCCGTCGGCTGTAAAACTGATGATAAGGGTTTTTTGTAATTAACACTATTAAACTTCTAAACTGATCTCGTCTATTTTATTATTATTTTAGAGAATTACTAAATTTAATATTTCCTTTCTGAGAATTTTGCCATTTATCTAATCTCTATTCCGTATTCCTGTATAACAAAAATATGCTCCATCTTTTGTTTATCAAATTTTTTGACGTTATAATTAATCATAAACGTTGAGCTTACGAGTTGCGTGCCCACAGAATTAACATGTAACGCGGCCGTGGCTAAACCGGGGTTGTTGGCTGTCAAGACAAACTGTTTTCTCCCTAAGGCCGCGTGAAATTTGGGGAAACTTCATTAAATTTCCCCTGATTACGCACCGGCCACGTCATTACAACGCTTCCTGTACTTGACCCGGAACAATATGATAATACTACCTTTCGCGTCCTACTGCGTTCGAAGCATTTAGTTTTTAAGCTACATAAACTTGTTTTTGAATGAATAAAATTTCGTGAAACTGCTTGGTTCTTGCTTCAGTAATTTATTTTTCAAACAAAAGGGCAGAAAGTCTTGAAACTCAGCAGGAATATAGACTTAGTAGAAAAAGTTTCTTCGTAAAAGTTGAAAAGATAAAACTTCCGAAACTATTTGCGTAAAACTTTTTATTGCCAGACTGTTACTTTCCCATTTACAGAGCTGAACATAAATATATTAATTATTTTCCACCTGCCCTTACAATGTACGGTAATAGTGTGGAAATAATTATATTAAATATTTAACTGTTACGCTGTAACATTACTAAATAAAATAAAAATAATGAAATGTCCTATATACAATAAAATTTTATTTTACTTAAAATAATGTAACCGAGCTGCCAAAGTAACCGAGGTGGTTGCTGTTGTATGTGGAAAAAGAAATACATTTACACTGGCCTGGAATATATAAAAACTTTGCCTATCTTCAATACAAAAAAGGATTTTCGACTTGTGTAATCACATTTGTTTTTTTTTTATGTTCATAAACCATAACCACCAACCACGATCACAATAAAGTGGTTAATTGCGGGTTATGAAGGTTTCTTGTTATTTACTATAAAATAAAATGACAGTGCATGTACTATTCACTTTTTTTAAATGATTTTTATGGTATTTGTGCAATACAAAGTCTAATAAATTAAAAATAAAACGGATTAACGTTCTATTTCCTAGAAATGTTTTTCCCATAATGCCTACAGCGAAATTCGAAAAAAAGTCTATCCACCCTAATATACAGGTATACAATAATTATAGTAGATACAGCATAGAAAAACAAATTCGATAGCAGCATATATAACAGAAGAGGTAGCATTTTTGTCGTTCAGTCAAACTACACAAACACTTGTTTTCTGGTGTATCAGTGGCCGGTCTGTAGGCAAACACGTCGGCCGTCCATGAAATCCCGCGCATCCGTTTTCAGACCAGCTATTTTGTTTTACATTCAATTCATAGTTCAATGTGATATATATAGCACGCTCTTATACCATACACGCCACTGTTGTCGATTTTGTTACTCTCAGATGAATAGCTCTGAATAAAGTATTTTAATTTCTCGTGTTTTACGACAGTTCATACTTTTGTCCAAAAAATGTTAACGCGTTCGGAACGTAACCGCAGATAAGTTAGGAGCTAAAATATCTAGAAGTTGAGAAAGCTCTAGCCCATAAAATTTGGATACTAAAGCTGACCTGTTCCTCGTAATTTCTTTGCTTATATTTCTTGCTGTTATATGTATTTGCACACATTTTGTAAATGTTTTGTTTACAAAAGATTCTCACTGGTAATCGTCTAAAGCTTTTCCTGTTAAATTTTCTTATCTTTGTCCTTGCCTTAGATTGCAGATATCAGACTTTTGAATTATTTTACGTTTCGTCCTTACCACTAAAATTATCTTAACGCTTGGGACACTCGAATTTTTTATCATTATTTCATCTACAAATATTTGTTTCGTTTACGCCTAACTCGGTATATATTTAGCATTTTCTTGCTTACGATTGGAATTCAAATATAGTTTATGATTGGCAAATAAAGATTATTATTAAGTTACAAGTTCCACACACAAAAAAAAGAAAAAAAAATATTATCGTACAATAAAGAATATGATAAAATAATTTATACAAAAAGACATATATTGATCCTAACGCGACCGTAAGAGATTACCTGGCTTTTTAATAAGGACAACCCGTATTATAGGTACCAGCACCCCTTTCCTGATCTCCGATTCAAATATAATCACAAAATAAAAGTTAAGTCAAAAAAAAAACATAAAAGCCGCAAAGGTATTCGGAGTAAAAATGCACCTGTGAACGAAAACCACATAGGTGTAGTAACTTTATAAGGGCATTGCAAGTCTGTCATGCAAAATAAGTCTGTATAGTACACATATAGTAAGATTAGAAATGTGCAGAGAGCAATTTTTGACATAACGTAATTTTTAGTGTCCGCAATTCGACAAAAAACCCTTGCAATTTCCTTTTATCCACGGACTTGTGGCCCCTCGTACATTTGTTCTTCTGTCCACATATTTGTAACTACTATGCGTGGTAGTGTCCTTTGTGGTGTGTACATTATTAATTAGAATTTTTTTAATATTTCTTAGGAATGGGGCCTCCTATTATGTGCATTAAGAGCGCGTTTATTAGCTATTTTAAAAAAATCATATGATTGGTGAACGCTTTTTTAAAATCAATCTCAAGAATATTAAGCTTTACAGTGTTTTTGCATGTACCTACCTACCTACCCTCCGCAAACTTTTGAAAAACTATGAAACTAATCTATACTACCACCACATATAACAAATTTACTATAACCATTATAAAAGCTATCAAGGATCATCTTGTTCACAAATAATAGCCGATCAAATTAAGGATTATGCACTGGAAAATTTCCATGCAAACGGCGTTAACGGTTGCACCCACCTCGTTTTGAAAATGCATTTAATTTTATGATGAACATATTGTGAAAATAGAACAATCTCAAAAAAAGAATATTCGCATTTAATTTCTTTTTTCGATGCATAAAAATAAATTAAAAAATCTACAGATTTCACACTACGCGTAACTATCTATCGGCATGGAAAATGAATTTAGAAATATTCAAACTTGGGAAGAAGGAAATAAATATGTAAACCAATATGGTTTTATACAGTAGTTTAAATTCTAAACACCTGTTTATTTATCGGTGAACACGGCTTAGTATAGTAGAGGTAGAGCAGGCGAGGTAAATGACTCGTCGAAGAGAAGAGCACGACTCATAGACGCCGCGAGCAAAAAAAAATTACATTTTTTCACGTTGACTGCTCTACAACCTCAACCGCTCGACCGATTTCTAAAATTTTGGACTTATTCGACAGCCAACTAAAATCCCCCGACCATTTTTTTTTCATTTTGTCGTTATCAATTTTTGTTTTCGAGATAATTGCCTTTGAAGTTTGAGATTTGAGCAAATTTTCGACAATTTTTTCGTTTTTCGAAAAAAAATTCAAAAACTACCCAACCGATTTTCAAAATTTTGATGTCAGTCGATAGCTCTTATACTTCCGCGTCATTTGAGCTCTCTTCGAACCTCCTGTCTCTAAAATTGGCACCATAAGCGCGATGTTGCACTATCCCGTAAAACTGGGTCTTAGCCCAGAACGATTAGAATAGCATTTTCCAATGCTAAAACAAAAACAGTTGCACCTAGTTTATGTTAATCTGAACAAAATACCATATATTTATTTGTGGCAACCGGTTAACGTTTAATGGGGTACAACTGTTAAAGCCGTTTGAATGAAAATATCTTTTAGATTTTAGTTTATGAAATGTTTTTGTTATTGGATGGTACGGAATTCTGTTACTTTATAACCCGAAACGAACTTAACTGGTTTTCCATATCATGCATCTAAAGGTTCCTTAGTACCTTGTTTATTGAATTATGTTGATTTAGTTTTATGATATTACATATTTATTTTACGTCATAAAACTTTTTACTTTCACAATTTTACACAAAATGCCGTAAAGAAATATATTTAAACGTTACAACCAAAAATTTACAAAAGGACATTTTCATTTGGATATGTCCCTGAGGTATCTCGTTCAATTGCGTGACGTATCATTATACTGTCGTGTTTCGGTAAATGTAAAATTAAATTTCAATTTACCTCATAAAAGGCATTTCAAAAATCGTTCGCCCAATAATTTAAAACAGAAATTCTTGTTTACTAAAGATAATATTTTTATCGTTAATAAATTCCAGTTACGGGAAAAATAGAAATCATAATGAAAATATATTACTTAAAAAATAAAAATATATAAGTATCTTAAATTAATTAATTAATATTTGTTTTTTCGATTACTCTTTTAATATCTTTTCATTACTAAAAATACGTCACATGTAGATAAAATCAACACATGTTTTGAAAAAATAAACAGTCTAATCCATAAAATTAAAACGTGACAATAAAAGCTCGAATATTAAAGACAATAAATTATTTGCTTTCAAATGGTAACAATTAGCTCTGTCCCCTAGGAGCGATTCCGCACAAAACAATGACCATTTTAGTCTCGTAGGAGTAACTGGCCAGTATAAAGAACTGTAGGAATTTCAGTCAGTGAAACTTCTAAGTTGTTAAGCAAACTTTTTGTACTTGAAGAAAAGCATCGAATAATATTCTGAATGAATAATATTTTGGGTCGAAAAATAGCCTCGAATCACACTCTTATGTCGTGATAGCCTGAGCGCAGCAAATCTGTTTCAAATCTATAAGGCCATGTGGCCGTGGTTCGAATCCGGGCGTGTACCAATGAGTTTTTTCTAACGTGAGTACATTAACTATCACTAACTCCGTGCCTCGGAGAGCACGTTAAGCAGTCGGTCCCGGTTGTTGTCAATAGTTGGCGGTCATTACAATCCACCAACTCGCATCGGCGCAACGTGGTGAATTTAAGCTCCGAGCGCCTGTAGTGGGGTATAAAAAAAATAAAAACTGACTTCAAAAACATAAACTAAAAAGTTAAAAATAAAATTTTCACTTTAAAGAAAGGAGCATTAACAGGCGGCATATAGTTAATGAAGTCGGTGCCTACTCACTCAGACACTTTAAATTGTGTTCTATTTTTGTTATTGTTATAAATATATCATTGCTGTAATTGTTATTACCTGGTAAGTACCCATTTAAAGTGTCTGAGTTGGCACCGACTTCATTAACTGTATGCCGCCTGTTAATGCTCCTTTCTTTAAAGTGAAAATTTTATTTTTAACTTTTTAGTTTATGTTTTTGAAGTCGGTTTTTATTTTTTTTTTAAATTATTTTATTTTTCAATTTTTAGTTGAACGCATCTGTAACTTATTTGTATTTAGTATAAATGGGACTTCTATACGCGCTACTCAAATGAGACAGCACCGCATCGTAAATTCAGTGTCAAATTGACGCATCAGCATGCCTAGTAGGCAGTGGTATTCCTATGTAAAACTTCAATCTTAATTATTATTTTTGTGCGAACTGAACATTTTGGCATATTCAACCGTATGAAGGAAGCTCAACAAAAAGTAACTGCTGTAAATCGTTGAGGAATTCCCTCGACTGTTTATGGTCTTCATCATCAGACCTGTAATGGCACTTATAACCCATATGAGTGCAAAGTTCTCTTCAATAGAAATGATTTAAGTCCAAACACCAGGTAATTGCTGTAAATCGTTAAGGAGTTCCCTCGATTGTGTATGGCCTCCATCATCAGATCTGTAATGGTACTTATAACCTATATGGGTGCAAAGTTCTCATTAATAGAAATGAATTAAGTCCAAACACCAGGTAATTGCTGTAAATCGTTGAGGAGTTCCCTCGATTGTGTGTGTTCTCCATCATCAGACCTGTAATGGCACTTATAATCCATATGGGTGCAAAGATCTCATCAATAGAAATGAATCAAGTCCAAACACCAGGTAATTGCTATAAATCGTTAAGGAGTTCCTTCGACTGTGTATGGTCTCCATCATCAGACCTGTAATGGTACTTATAACCTACATGGGTGCAAAGTTCTCATTAATAGAAATGAATTAAGTCCAAACACCAGGTAATTGCTGTAAATAGTTGAGGAGTTCCCTCGATTGTGCATGGTCTCCATCATCAGACCTGTAATGGCACTTATAATCCATATGGGTGCAAAGATCTCATCAATAGAAATGAATCAAGTCCAAACACCAGGTAATTGCTGTAAGTCGTTGATGAGTTCCCTCCACTGTCTTTCAGCTCCATCATCAGATCCGCTCCCGACCTTCATTAAATAGTACTAGTAGTCGTACTTTATCAAAATACTTAAAATACGACACTTTAAAATACGATTTTCGAAGGTGGCCCTCGATTTCTCTAGGATGCCATCATCAGATCCTGGTTTCCTTATCATGGTACCATTTCGGAGATATCTCCCTTTCACAAAAAAAATATCATCCAATTCGGTTCATAAACAACGAAGTTATCCCTGAACACACATAAAATTAAAAAAAAAAAAAAATCATATATACTGTCGAATTGAGTAACCTCCTTCTTTTTTGAAGTCGCTTAAAAAGGGCTGGTGGAATGGAATGGAAACACTCTATGCGAGCAAAGAATCAGTCATAACTCCGCAACAGAAAAAGTTAGACAAGATATTTGTGCGTTGTCCTATACATATTGAAGTGCTCTAAAAACTTGGTTATGCAGAAAAAAGCTGTCAAATTTTCCTCTTAAATTATATCTAGGACCACGAAAAACGTTTTTACGCAAAAAATTACGGTAGTCTAGCAATACTACTCGTACCGACTTATTTTTAAATGTTTAACCGTGTTTAATATTACGTGTACATGTCTGTAAGCGGTAACAACAAACAACATATATAATGAGATGGAGCACGTGCTTTGGCGATTAAAGACCTCCGAAAAGTTTTTTACCGACGCCTGAAATCCTCAATGAATCAGCTGCCGAGTCGATTGCGGCACTATCCGTCTTCGCTAATGTTGCCTAAATTACGTACTAATTATTTGTAATGTACGAATTCTAACGCAATTGAATATTACTTCCGATGTTTTCACATATTTCTACGGTTCAATTTACCATGCTCCGAAACACAACAAACTCAAAACTTCTAAAAAATTATCATAGCCCACAATGAGAGCCGAAAAATTCGCAAGGTTAAGGTTACTTTATCAGCGTTTTAGTAAAACTTTTTCCTTGTTCCATGTTTCTTCGTCGGTTAATTTATTTTTCTTTATGAAAGTTAAGCTGTCACTGGTAAGTCGATTTTAATGAGGTCCTTGAGATTATCGAAACAGAAGCGATGCTGTGCACTGAAGGGACCAGTAATGTAAATTGAAGAAAAATAAAAAACCGGACAAGAGCAAGTCGGAATGGTACACAGATTTTGTATACCTATAATACATTTAATTATTTTGCGAATTTTTAAACACTAAGTTATATGCGATGAATAAAAATATATAGAATTATGGGTTTTTTTACAGATTCAATTTTTGTTCCTTTTTCTCTGGAGTATTGAAACAAAGTTACTTAGTAGTTCAAAGCTTTTAGTATTAAAATTAATAATACGCCAAAAGCATGCCGATAAAAAAGAACTAAACAATAGATTTTTTTTCAATGTTTTATATGAACTACTTAATTTTCATTAACTTTTACTATAAGCTATGAAATAACGTTTTTATGTTTGTAGTTGTAGGAACTTACAAAAGACATATAAAAATATATGAATCTGCTTCTTACGTCCTTGGTTATTAAGGTATGTAGTACGTAGTAGTCTTATTAATATTGTAAATGCAGACGTACAACAGTCTGGATGTTTGTTACTCAATCAAGCGAAAATGGCGCAACGGATTTGGATTAAATTTGGCAGAGATAATATAAAGTTTATACGGTATATTAGAGCTTGGTACACCGAAAGGAATAACAGGACTGAAATAGGCAAATTAAAATATATACATTTAAAAGAAACAAAAACTTATGATAAACATTCTTAATCACTCGACGTATTCTCCAAATCACCATCTGTGGTCATAATAAAACATTCTATTTTTTTCATTCACTTACTTCGTGAAGCGTCAATATAAACTGATGAATTTTCACTGAAACTGTACGCCGCACGCGCAAACCGTCGGCTTCCTTATGACGACCGGCACGTGCGGAGGCTTTCTTTGTGAATTTTTTGTCTGAGTGCTTTGGCTACGTCTCAAAGGGCGTCGATTCAAATAATGGATATACTTATAACCTGAAAGAACACATAGGACACTTTTTAATCCTGCAATAATACATGGTTTCTAAAATATAGTATTCTTCAAATAATACCTGAACTTTATGTAACTTGTCTATATCTGTTAGACACCAGACAAGCAACAAATGAAAGACCTTTCAATTAAAATACCTAAAATTTAACTTGCATACATTAATGATGACAAATGAACTTTACGTAACTTTACAATACAGGTATAGATGTATCAATGGTACACAATATAACTTTTGAAAGAGGCACCCTTCTTCAAATTTAGTTAAATATGAAGAATTCGTTATATTTCTACCATTATTCAATTACGAAAATTTAATAAAGTGACAGATCTAACGACAAACGCAAAAAAAAAATATTTTTAGTATTACAAACGAAATGTATTATTTGACGGTTCCAACAATGTGGAACCTTAATTAACTTAATTTAAACTTTAATTTATTAAAATTTAAATTGAACCCTAGCTTCATAGCGTATGACATATTTTTTTGATATAATAATGTTTTGTTTTGTGATTTCGACACACGCATTTTGATTACCATCCAATAAGTCAATAACATCAAAATCATTTTTATCAAAAAAAGTTATTTATCCCTACTCGGGTATCTTCCGAAACATTGTAACAATGCATAGAAAATGCAGCTTTCCATATGAACTATCTCAACTTCATATTCATATTAAAACAATGTTGAATACGTACTTGTTCTAATAAAGGGTTAACTGTACACTTCCCATGCGACATACAATATATCAAAGTTCCAGTTTATCGCAACATTCTATAAAGACCGTTTCCTAATATATCTTTTAAATAAAGGTATCAAACAAGAAATAGTCGACAAACAAGGCTGTGTAGGTTGGCAGTGTTTGCTTCATATTGCTTAGCCCATCAACACGCGGGATAAGATGGCGAGTAGCTATTTTTAAGGCATCCTTTTTTTTTAGTCATAAACGTCATAAAACTCTGATTATTATTGTAAAGCCCTTTCATTTGGGGCTCTTACTTTAATAATATTTTACTGTGCCTTACTTTTCTGTATTTATTTCAACCTCTTGAGCCGTTTTTCTCAGATAGTAGAGCTGTAAAGGAAAAGGCGATGATCTTTTTGTAGTACAAGATTTATTATTTTTTTCTGCACATTCAAAGAAAAATATCAGAATGAGCATCGGGACTCATGCTTTCAAATAATATAATACAATTTGAATTCTTTTATTAAAAATTTAAATTACGTATATATTTTTAGTCGATTTTTCGACAGCCAGCATTACCGCATTTATCAATATATTGAAACTTATACAACAAATTACGTTTTTTTTATTTGTATAAGGAGAAAAAACGGAACATAATATAAAAAAACAATACACAGATAATAAACTTATATACTAGAGATACTAAAACTATGCTCCTTAAACTTTTCTCGCGAGTTAAAGTAATGCGCTTAAAAAATAAAATACCAATAAATCATTTTTCCATAAGTTAGTTACAAATAATTAATTTACAAGGTGAAAAAAACAAATATAAAAAACGACACCAACTGTCTCCGAAGTGCACTCAGTATCGCCAGCAGGTCATTCGAAATGCGATGAATCGAGGGTGATATGTGTATTGCAACTACAACAATTTTAAAATATCTTTTTTAAAGGATGATTGTGAGCCCGAGAAAATGTCAATATCTAATAATATTTTATTGTATGTGTCCCACATGCGCCTGATTGGGACACGCATACCGGCATTTGTTGACGTTGTGTGGACGTGAAACAAGCGTTTAGATCTTGTTGTTCTTATGGGCACAGAAAACTTAACCTTCTCGACAAGATAAGGGCAGTTATAACGATTGGAGCAGAGATCACGAAGAACAATTGCATCAGCCAAAACTCTGCGATTAACAAGTGATACTAGTTCGAATTTCTCTAGGAGTTCAGTATATGACCTACGATTATTCAGACTACGCAAATTTTTTTTTTGTATTCTTTCTATTCTGTCATTATAAATAGTATAGAAGGGGTTCCAAATGCAGCTCGCGTATTCCACATATGGCCGCACAAGCGATTTATACAGGGTTTTATATAACGTAATTTGTATATTACGTCAATAAAAGGGAGAGGTAAATAAGACACAAAACTATTCATCGGTGAAATCTTTGAAACTGAATTTTACTATATCTATCTCTGTAATCAGGTTTCTAATCGTAATATGATAGAACTTATCATTTGAAGTAAGAGCTGTGGTAAGAGGTTCCTTTCCTTCACACTATATGGATGGATGCAATAGAACTTATCAGCAATAGAATCCTAGCAGCTGTTGTTTGTTGTTACAGAAGGGTATTTAAAACAAAATATTTGTGGAAGAAGAGAGTGTTAAGTAAGGGTTGAAATAAAGAAAAAAGAATGGAAAGAATAATATTTTGACAGTTAAATAAAGAATAACAAACACGCCGAGAGATTCGAAAGAATGAAAAATTTACATTTGGATACAGAAAATTATATTGGTTGAAGTTAAGATCTTAAGCCACATCAATATTACAGGATAATTCTTTCTCTTTTCTTGAAAGATACTAACGTGTAATCCACGCAAGTGGTATCACAGGCAGCAGTAATATACAAATAGTAGAAAAAGTATAATATTTATACAATACGTATACACGTTTCAATTTCTCACACCGCCACACCAATCGCTGCGAACATATCACAAGCTTTACGGATCTCGAATCACACATGGCGACTGCTAAATTATGCAATCCTCATAAAATAGAATGAACGTAAGGCGTAGAAGGAATTCACTTCAGACCTTGTGACGCAGGCAATCGCCCGGCAATGCTTCCACAACACGCGAGTTACGACCTGCCTTGCCAAGACTTTTTCTATTGATCGACTAGGAAATATAGCTCACGTTGGTAAAAAATTTTATGGCCTCAGCAGTATTTGAGAGCATTCAATTTCACAAACAACTCATAAGAAAACTGTTTGGTACTGTTTTCGATTTGAATCGACAATACAGTCTTATTCACTATATAATAAACAGCTTTCTGTTTCCATTTCTTTTTTTTTGTATATTTCCATTTTCTGCTAGCTCCGAAGAAGTTGTGATTACGTTATAATTGATTATTTATTTTTTTACTCTTCTTTAGGTTTACAAAATCGAAATCAAAACGGCGTAACATATTTTTCTACATTTTTATGAAGTATGTACAGATCGCATTAAACTTTATGGCGGATCTGAATACAACGCTCTAAGCGGACTTGCGCAGGTACAGTCATATAAACCTCGCCCACTGCGTCCCGCTACACCTAAAACTGGGTACTGCGACGCGACTTGTGCCTACTTTCGGATTTACCATTAAGTTTGATTGTAACTGTACCAGAATTACGTCATGTCAAGTCTTCAACTTACAGAAACTTCGTTGTTTTCATAAATGTTGTTTTAGAAGACAATCTTTTACCCTTCCTTTAAGAAGTTTAATCTTCAACATTTTTTTTATTTCTAAATGCTTTTGTATAGGTAGGGTATCGATGAATCCATTAAAAAATCTAGAATATGTTTTAAATTTATTTCATTATAAATTAATTTATTACCCGACTACAAAGAATACTGTTTCCCGAGTTAATGCACATATGTTTGTGTGTCTAATCTCATTGTGCACGTCAATATCTTTGGCACGCTCTATAGCGATGACGACTCGATGGACTTTATATTACATACGATTTGTGGTTAGACTCGTGTTTATTGTGAAAGTGATATAGCGCATGTAATATTTGAATATGACGTCTGCTAATCAAAAAATAGAGAGAGAACAAATTGTTTTTCTGTTAATAGAACATAATGGATATTAAATCAAATCTGTAGTCCATTCCATAGGCAGATATGAAAACGATCACTGACTTTTCAAATCGACCCCCTCCGCTCCCCGCACCCGCCCGCGGGGACGCAGTTTTAGAACCACATAAATCTTTCGACGATAACATGATAATTATTTTAAATCAAGGACTAGTTTCATCTCTGCCCATGGAATAGATTTTAGTAAATAAAGTATTGCAGGCGAGAACAATCAAAAATTACAAAAAATATTTGTTGTAAAAATTACATATTTTCACTTAAAGACCACCACCAAACAGATTTTGTTAATTAGTTTGTCCCCGTCTGCAAATATCTCATATAACATTCAAATCATATTTATATTACAGTGTATTTTATAGACATTAGACTATATAGCTTGTTTTCAGGATTCCGTACCCAAAGTTTACCAACTAGAACCCCAATACTAATGTTCCGCTGTCCGTCTGTCCATCCGCCTGTCACAGGGTTGTATCGTCTGAATCTTAATAGACTGCAATTTTCACCTTCATCTTTCACATTACTGTGGGTGCCATAACAATAAATAACAAAAATAAATTAAAGTCCAAAATTAAAGGTGGTCTACATACAAGAAACGTGCTTTAATTTTATTTTTTACGGTGGTACAGAACCGTTCAACCGCCCGCCTCGCACTTGGCCGGTTATTTTCATTTCATTTCATTATATTTTACGAAGTTTTTTACGAAGAAACTCATTTAGGATCACTTTGTTGTCCGTCTGTCTGTCTATCTATCCAAACCTTTCTTCTCAGAAACGCGTATAAGTATAATATGTATAATAGTTGAAATGAATATCAAATACTTAAGTTTACGGTCCCTTGAATATATAAAACAAGCTACTTATTCAACGCAATAAAAAATAGACCAAATGGTCCATATTTGGAAACTAGCAGAAATCAAAACCCATAGGATCCTATAACTTCCAGTTGATTTAGAATTTTGAAATTTGGCAAATGGTTATGACAGCAAAAGAAAATGTGAAAATCCTGAAATTGTTATTTTGTTGTACATGCATACATGATCATATAAAAAATATTTTTGTTACGGTTGTTTACAAACTTACATTTTTTGGTAAGTGCATAACATAAATACGTATATATCAGTACCCTCGTAATCCTCAGTGCATAAAACCGACTCGCATTTAGCCCGTTTTTTATTAATTACCGTACCATCACCTCATTAATACCCTACTGAAGGGACTTTGGCCTCCCCTCGGGATGAGGGGGCTCGGAGCTTAATCCACCACGCTACTCCAATGCGGGTTGGTGGATTGTAACGACTGCCACCTATTGACGGGAACCGGGATCGACGGCTTAGCGTACTCTCCGAGGTACAGAATGACAGTTTTGTACATAAGTTAGAAAAAACTCGTCTGTATATGCCCTGAGATTCGATCGAACCACGGCCTTCTAATCTAGAGGCGGGCTCGCTACTACTCGCTTATCATGACATATTATTATTAATTACATTTACTAAAAATTAAATATTCATAACCCAAAAGTAACCTTAGATTACTAGTAGATATATTAGAAAGTCTTGTATGTCTGGAATAACATACAAAGTGTGTTTAAATTACTCCAAACAGCCTTCGAACACTTCAGTCTGATGTAGGAGATAATTCAGTCCTAATCACCAATCTAGTCTCAACATGGGGCATTTACTCTGCGGTGAATTTGGAACATGGATAATAGCAATTGCCGATTAGAATTTCGTACAGGTACTAATGTTCCGTTCAAATGCTCTCTCCAAACAGGTCATGATTAAAATATTAATCACGCTATAAAATAAAATATAAACTATTCCAAAAGGATCCTTACTTTTAGTATAAATACTACTGTTGGAAATTTCATTATATTTCGGCGAGTAATTTACAGTGAACAAATTACTTTCAAGTAAACATTATCAGTGAAATTTCAGTGTGTAATTTTAATTTTTTCTTTATAATGAATTATATTAGTTAAGAATATGATAGTGAATGTTATTTTTAGAATGAAAACATTTACTTCGATGAAGCAAACCGTAAAATATATTCTGTAATTTTTTTTGTTGGCACATTACTTCGCATATTTTACATAAATGAGTTGTAAAATAAATTGCCTTACAAGTATTTTATTTAACGAACAGAAATTTCACTGATCTAATTTTACTAATTTTAGTCTGTATCACTCCTTGTTATTTTACACGTCTGCAAAGTTTCACTAATACTGGTCATTTTGGAGATTAGTTCGAACAGACAGACAGACAGATACACGATTTTACAATATAGCTTATGACGTTCCTCAACAACTTTGCAGTCAAACACAAGAAGATTTTTTTTAAATGGGTGGTAATTCCATAGTTTTGCTAGCGTGCTCAAACAAAAAAAAATAAGAGTCTCTTCTATTGCATACCATATCATACCATCAGCCCATTACTGCCCCGCTGAAGGGGCATCCTCCCCTCGGAGCGAGGGGCTTTGGAGCTTAATCCACCATGCTGCTCTAACGCGGGTAAGTGGAAAAAACTTTTCAGCTTTATTATGTTAGTATACTATAAATGTATGAATGACACAGTAAAAATCTATACTACAATCAAGGATCCGTAGCCTCGTAGGTAGCTTTAGCGAACGCTTTAGCTTTAGCTTTTTTTCAACAGTGCGTATTCATCATTTTATTATAGTTACTTACTATCACTGACGGTGTCTACGTGTACAAACAGCAAAACTTGATTTATGACATGACTTTTGGGCCGCCATTTAGCCTCGCTTTTTATGGTTATGCTTTTTATTTTAATCTTGAAATACGACATCAAGATTTTTTGAAAAACCGTTTATCCTTGGAGTTTCTGCTCCAAGTCCAAACTTCAAAACGGACGTATTTTCATACAAAATTGCCTCCCCTTATTTTCTCCTTTAGGGGTAGAATTTCGAATACCTTCTTAATGAATGATTACGTCACAAAACAAACTGATTTCCAAATTTCGATGCAGCAACGGTTTCAGCTCGGCGGCGTTGATTATCAGTGAATGAGTGGTATTTTTATTTTATATTATAAAAATGTTCATGATATTTGATGTCGTTTAACAATAGTTTCACACTGAAGAAGTATAACTTCCTATGCAACCATTAGTACATAGACGTTTTTTGTTGCTGTGTACATGTTACTCCATATCTTCACCGATTATGAACCGATTTCATCGATTTTTTATTTTTATTAAATAAACGATACTTACGATTGCCCCCATTTAAACTTGAAGAAAATATTCTACCTCCAAGGATAGAATATGAGGGGATGTATATCTTAGGAATTTATTTGAATTTCACCCACTTCTCGATAACAGACTTTAATAAAACTTGGCACATAGGTGCAGCTCCAAAGTAATCTGGGACAACTCACACAGCGCTATCTAGTCCCAAATTAAACAATGCTTGTATTACGGGTACTAGATAACTGACGTACAAACTTAAATATTCTATATATTATATACATATATAAGAATTTTACACCCAGACACGGAACATATAGACATGTTCATGCACACAAATATTTAACCGGGAATCAAACCCGCGACCCGTGGCACCGTAGTTATAGTCTCTAACCACTAGGCCAATCGGTCTTACAATATACAAAAGTAATAATTTAATAATTTGATACTTCAAAAAAATTATTATTCAATAGAGGTATGTAACAGAGATCGGTATGTAAGCTTCAAGTTGTTTAAACATCGCTGCCTATTCGCATTGTGTTTTCATTAAGAAACAAACAGCCTTTGAGTGCAATAAGCATTAACAATTCTCTTCTTTTACAAAGGTTTTCAAATATTTAATGTCTTTTACGTGTTTGTGATTTATCGGGTGTAAACACGATTTACTCACAATATTTTACTTGCTTTTATCAAATCAAATATCTTGATTTTCGTTGTTTAGTTTGTTGGGAAACATCCCCAGAATATGGAATAAACTGAGGGACGCTCTTTTTTTGAGTGCTTATATATTAATATTATTGAAACAAACTGATAGACGAGCCGAGTTTACACCCATAGGCTTTTATCGGCTAAGTAGTCCGATACGTTATAATCAGCTTTTGCAGAAAGCTTTCTTTTTTTATATGTTTTAACTTGTTATGGTAAACCTTGCATGTTGACATTCAAGATTTTTTACATAAAACTATTTTGATATTGATGGAGGCACACGCTGTAAGTCAATTGGTGATATATTGTGAACCCATAACTAGTAATCCAAAAAATACGGTCAAAAAAGTGCTGTTACGTTCGAATCTTCGGATATGAAAAGCTAAGCATATACCGACGGGGCTGTCAGTCTCAAATGGAATTGAAGTGAGAGTCTAGTGATAACAATGAATGTAGTGTATAGACAAATATTATTCGAGTGGTCACTGAGTGTCAAAGTGACGTGTCAATGACAGAAAATAAAATTACTGTATTTATTTTAAAGTAAATTGTTATTTAGCGCCGTACGCTTTACTTATAGCGCAGATTCCGAAGATCCAACAATATTTTCTACATTCCTATACGCACGAATCTTTCCCTCTTTGAGTTGCCTGCAAATGACTCAATGTACAGGTACGGTAGTAGCGAGAGGCGGATGCTAAATACCATATATTTGTCAAAACCCATTTCACTAAAGCAAAGTTTTGTTATATCTTATATAAGAGCGAGTGAAATAGCCGATAATTATTGCTTTGTTTTTGTAGTAGTGCAAGTGTTTGCAGCTGAGCGGTTTTTTGGTCCTTGCGCCATTCCCGGCACGTCCCAGTCTGAGAATCAATGACCATCTGACGATGACAATCAACCAATCGATTCCTTTTATGTTATGGTTCTCAGTGACACTATGTAAGGGAACAAATGTAATTAAGTTAGTATACTTATAATGTCCATACTTTAATATGCCTTTTGTTATCGTTTGTCTCCAATAAACTAAATAAATTAATTAAAAAAATATTGAACCTAATATGTAAGAGCATTATTAACACAATAAAAAAGAATGTTTTTGGAAATGGATTTTGACAATCCCTGATTTTTTTTGTTCGCGCCGGGCTGGTTTATTTTTTAGAATTGTCTTTATCACCCTGGATGACTTCAGGACAAGTTCTCTAGTACAATATGTTCATGTGTATTTAAAACAACCACAATCGTTTTAAAGTTGACGGTTACGATAGGAAATGTTTTTCCGTAACTAAACGGATCACGAACGAAGAGGCGGAAAACTTTTTATTGAACGTTTTCGAATGATTTTTCGTCACGTACCAATAAGTTCTGATCCTCAGTAAGGAAACTCTCAAGACAAATCTCTGTTAGGAAACTTGACGTGGTAATGGCAGATGTATATAATGACATATCAGTACTTCACCATGGCTGCGACTATTTTGGTACACTGCTACTGCTTGGGCCTCCCTTCGGGATGAGGGTGCTTGGAGCTTAATCCACTACGCTGCTTCAGTGCGGGTTTGTGTATTTTAACAACTGTCATCTGATGACGGCAACCGAGACCGACGATTTAACCTACTCTCCGAGGCACGAAGTCAGAGATAATTTACTAGTATATATGTACTTGAGTCAAAAAACAGTCATAGGTATATTCCCTGTGATTTGAACCACAATCTTCTAAACAAAATGCAGGCTCGCCACCACACGGCTATCACGACACTTAAGCGCCCGCTTCCCCTTATGTTTGTTGTGCTTGCCAATCTCATTTAATTAGCTTGAAATTGACATATTGACATGGACACGATAGACACCGTTTTCGTGTCAACACAAAACTACTTTTAAGTGCCTCTAAATAGATTCAATCGAACAATAAAACACATTACTTGCATTTTTTTGTTTTCTTTGTTATAGACATGTTTATGTAAACAAATATTTGTCCCGGGTGGGAATCGACTCCGCGACCGCGGTCAGTCAGATATTGTTGTGCAACTTTAATACCTCGTATGGTCACCGAGGTAACAAATGAATGTCTTAATGGAGTACGTATGACCGCAGTTTAGTATGATATCTGCGTTGTTCATATATATTTAGTGGTAATATTATCTCGAACTATAGAGCGTATTGCAATTGTAATTTGTTAGCATAATATTTTTTTGGTTCGGTGCTTATGGCAAAGATACGAATTTTAAAATAAAATACCAAAGTTCCTAAGTTGCTATGTTGAAATCCTACATTTTCGTAAACGTTATGAAAATTTATAAAAGGCCTGCCTTATTAAAACATTCTTGAATAATTTAAGGTGAATCCTCATCCTTATCCAGCAAGCTTTCTTTTACTAACATTGTTATTTTGGTTGCCGAAAAATGTTTAAATATGCGCTTTTCACTAACTTTATGTAAGCGCGCTTAAATTTTTTAATCAGGAAAAAGAGTACAAGGTTTTCTCAGTGATTTCCATAATACGTTTGTCGTAAGCTGGACTTTGGCTTTACTTCATAATAAAGGCCAAAGAAAAAATAAATATCTCGAAAATTCACCGGTCGCGAAAATAATGTCCATGTGTAAAAACGCAAACACCGCCTGAAAAAAAAAACATTCTACAATAAAACGCTAACAACTTAAAACTAATATTTATAACGATTTTATATAAACTATCGAGTTTTCGCATTTTATAAACCACAAAGCGAATACTCATTTTACAAACATCATGTCGGATATTAAATTTTACTGGGTCATATTGATTTCCGATAACCTAAACCTACTAACTGGCACGAAGCGATGTCTGTGCATGAAAAATGTTGTTGGGAAATCTATTGTAATCCTCCAATTAGTCGTTCTTGAAACTCATTTTTTTCTCTGTTTGTTTGAATGGTTAAAAATAATTACACGACGAGTTTGATTAACAGAAAGAGATGGTCAAATACTCAATATTTTTTTTTAATAACTAGAAAAGTAAGCATACTAAAATTTAACCGAAAAATGTAATGTGTTCAGACGACTAATTATAAAAGTTATTATATTTTTATCCGATTGCGGAAGTTCATGATTCTCGATAGTATGTGTGTATCCTAAATATTTCTTTGGCATACTCTGTAGCTAACGCTTGTTGGATTTAACGCTTAAAGTATCAAACGCTTTAAGAGGAGTGTATCTATGTAATGACAAATTTCCATACAACGGCCTTAACGGTTGCACTCCATTAAACCTTTAGCGATTGGCTCTAAAAATTATATGGTATTCAGATTAGCAAAAACTAGGTTTACCTATACGTTTTTAATTTTCTAAATATTTTGATACATTATAAGAAAAAATTTATGTGCGCAGTTTTTTTTTCCATATTGTTTTATTTTTCCCAGCATGTTCAACATGAAACCAATAGCATTTTTAGAACATATTATAAAAGTCAAAAAAAAATCAAAAAATAGCCCTACGCATTTCAAATTTTTTTCTTTCGTTAATCAAAATAATAAAAAAATAAGAATTGCTGAACCTTGTTTTTGTAGATCTGAATACCATATAATTTTCTTGCGGCAATCGTTTAAGGTTTAATGGGATCCATCCGTTAACGCTGTTTGTATGAAAAACCTACTCATGTTAAGAGGTGTCTTTATTTGCTGATTATTCATAGCTAATTTTCGAATAATGCCCTACGCTTGCGGGGCGCCGTGATGACAGATACAATAAAATAGAGAAAGACCATTTAAAAAATGCGGAGAAGACCAGATGAACATCATGGACGTTCATACAGGTACTGCGTTATGACAAAAAATGTGAGCAAAAAATCATACTATGCAGACCAAATCTAAACCAATTGAGGTTTTGTTGTAAAGTAGAATTTTGTGTCATCCACATGTAAAATTCGTGTTGAAAAAAAAAAATAAGGATTCTGAAATTATATTTCATGTTTTATGTATCAAAGTGTTCGTTTAAAATAACTATAATGACTTATCTATGGTCGGTCTAATTTACGATTTATGTATGAAACGCTCCATATTTATTATTATATCTATATAAGTGAAGTGAAAGAAAGTATCATATATCCGTTACGAACCTGTTCCCAATAACTAACTATAATCTATTATTGCTATAATAGATACATATTATGCATTATGATAATACCCATAGTAAATACACTTAATGATGAGACAGATTAGGTATGCAGTGGCGCCGCTCCTAACGAGAAGCACCATTATCGACAGCTAGTAACTAACAGGATATATAATGGGTTCGCTGAGCTTACTTGTTGTGGTTTATATTATGACAAACAGTTATAACCTAGTTTAAGCATTGAGTGTTTAAATGAATATAAGTGCTTTATATCCTCTGCACATAGACAACTTTTCAATAGACATTAAAAAGTTAATTAATCACCATTTTCCCAAAAATAAAAATATATTTTATGTATACATTATCATTACCTCAGAATTTTATAATAATGACAGAATATTATATTGAAAGTTGAAAATATACGCACACATATTTTACTTCAGTATGCAATTATAAACTCAACCCTCAAAACACCTCATTATGCTCCACAGGCTGCTATAGGGGTTTAGGACTCTCCTTGGGATGAGAGTGCTTAGAGCCTAATACACCACGCTGCTCCGGTGCGAGTTGATGAATTTTAACGACTACCATCTAATGATGACAACCAAGACCGACGGCTTAACGTGCTCTCCGAGGTACGGAATCAGTGATAATTATATACTTAACTCAGAAAAAGCTAATTGTTATACGCCGCGCCGGTTTGTGGGATTCGAACCGACTTTCTAAACAAGAAGCGGGCTTGCGACCACTTAGCTAGCACGATACACGTTAAGAATATCAAAACATGTTAAGAGCATATAATAAACATATGGTATTTAATTACCACTCACCGAAAACGTTCAAGTGTGTAATTATAAGATAAAATGTAACTCAGTCGCTGTATGCCTAAAAGACGTAGTAAGTGCTCGCCGCTAAAACGTTAGTTCTCAACTATGCTTTAGAAATGTGTGTGAAGAGAGTAGTTGATAAGACGCGCGCCAAACCGCACCACTGCGGTTTCTAAGCCCGAATGTATCCAAAACTAGCTTTCAAAGTCGCGGCCGACCACGATTTTAAGATAACTTTAATGTACGTTCTACGTTATTCGCTAATCTCGGGCTTCTATTATTGCTGTCAGAGACGCTTGGGTATTTCTCAATTGTCACATATGGGTTTTGAATTATAACAGTAATAATAATAATAATAATACCTGGGACATCCCACTCAACACCACCTGTGTCCAAAGGTAGCAAATACTACGCCTGTATTATGGACATTATATACGAGTATACACAAATATTTGTCCTGAGCGGAAATCGATCCTGATTCTTAGCTCTGCAGTTAGTCTAACCATACAGTCAATCGGTCAGACATATATTAGTCAGTCAGATGTCATACATCGAATATACAAGCTTGAAACTAAAGTTGTATTTGTATAGCAGTTCTTCTTGACTGACCGATCGGTCGAGTATTTAGAGAGCCTACTTGAAAAACCAAAAGTCGCAGGTTCTATTCCCGAAACAAATATTTGTGTGTATGACCATGTCAATTTGTTCTGTGTCCAGATGTAAAATATCAATATATGTATGTTTCTAGGCAATGTTTTGGCGTTAGATCTAAGTTTAGCAAAATTAAAATTTTCGCTTAGGTTAAATATAGTAAAGAATAAATCTTTCATAGCACGTTGCGATTTGGTTAAAAATCGTCCCATTCCTATGTCAATTATCACAAGCTTCCATTTTTGTGCTGGTCATCCAATTCTTCTGATAGCTATTTTTCAAGTTTTGTTTTTCGACAACTTGATGCCAATACCTAAATATTATGCTGACCTCAAACCACGCTGACAATTCTGCAATAGATTGATACTGCTAAGCTTTCATCATAGCTTACATTCAATTCTTCATTTTTGACTTATGCGGTGGGCCTACTTTTTGTCAATTAGCATTTTCAGAATGAGCGAAAAACGCACAGTAGGTACGTTCCTTAGTCATGTTTCCTCTAAACATTGCATTGTTTTTAAGAGCTGTATCTGCCAAGACGGAACTGGTTCAAAATCACTCTATTTTTCTACTTGTCTATGCTTGAGTGTTATGGTTTTATTGAATTTGAATTTAGTACACAGTAACTTTCATTTACTATGCAAATTTTATTTTCATTTAATATTGCCAGTAACTACAACGACAACTCCACAAACCCCAATTAGTTATCTTGTTTTTCTAAATGTGTATGTAATTTATAAATAATAAATTCGAAGCCGTTGGGTGCTATATAAATTCATACACAATTGTCTGTTGAATTTAGTCTAATCCTGGCCCTTAATGTGTGTGTATCCCCTCTTTACCCTGTCGGGTTGCCAAAATACCATTGCTATATAGAAGCCATGTCCGGCTGGACTACCGACCTCCCACAGCGGCCACCCACTTCGTCGTCGGCTACCCATTGTCAATCACTAGCCCCATTAATGTCAAACACGCTATTAGGCCACCAGGGTGCCAGCAGGGTGGCTTGATGTTGGACGTTCCAGTCGGCCACATCGACTGACTGACGGTTGACCTTGTTCAAACTATCTTAATACGCTCCTCCAGTAAAGATTCCACTCTATGTGTTTTGTTAAGTTCCACAATTTATTTTTTTACTTTAAAATCTCATGTAACCAGTAGTTGCCAATAAATATGGTATTTTCGCTTCTAATTTATCTCTGTTATAGATGTATTATAAGATAACGGAATCGTAACACAACTCCTCCACTTATTCATTTTACATATTTACTACTTTTTGCATGAAATATTACAAATAAGTATGCATAAAGTCACCCACGTCGTGTCCATATAGAAATGCGAAAGTACTTAGTCCGGTAACTGTAATATGGCGGATCTTACGTTCTTACAGGGAGAAAATCGGATTATTATTGACCAATCACTGCGTTGTTTTGAATTAGCAACTTAACTTAACTTAAAACTTAATAATTTAAAACGGGTCGACTGACCGATCATAATACCCCTTTTCTACCCGCGATAACGTAACAGCCATCAGCTTAAAGTTTCTTAGTATAAAATATAATTGAAATGAATTACGTATTCCATTTCAAAACAAATTAATAATTTAACCCATGACTGAGAACTGTGATAGTACGCAATAACGTCGTTGCTCGTTATTAAATTTTAAGATCGTGTTCATTTGCAACTTTAATGTTCTGATTTTAATGAACTCCTGTATTCAAATCAAAATCGAATTGCGTAATCAAAATGATATTATTTCATTGAAATCTCGTTTAAAATTAACCTCACTCAATTTTTAAAGTTTTGTAATTAACGCATTGGTATGAGCAGGTTTTTTCTCCATATATTATGTTGCGACACGCTCTTTTCCATAGGAATAAATAAGATCACGTCTATACACGTAGTGTTACAGCATATTGTAACAACGTAACGTAAATGACAGTAACGTTGACACACGTTTATCATATCATTGTCATTATCTTTCATTAAACTCGGTTTATTCGTTTCGGAGATTGACCAGAATAGACAAACAGACGGACAGACAGACAGACAAAAATTAGCCTTTGTCACCCCTGGTACTGTTCTCTGTACGTCTGCAAAGTTTCATTGAAATCGGTTCAGTCGTTTCGGAGATTAGCCGGAACAGATAGACAGATAGATAGACAGACAGACAGACACTTCAATTTCATTAACATAGATTATTAAGTATACACGGAACCATTAGTGCACGAGTCAGATTTGCACTTGGCCGGTATTTTTAAATTCTGTTCAGTTTTAATTAATTTTTTAAAGACAACGTGTTGTTACGTTTAACCCTAACAAATATATTGTTAGGGTTAAACGTAACAACACGTCCGAAGAGAATATTTTCGATTTAAGATTCCCTGTAAGTTGTCGATCGTCGATAAGCTCTCGAGCACGATTCAACACAGTGAGCGTGTACGTAGGTTGATAACATAATTTTCAAAATTTTATTACAAAAAAATTTGCAGAGAAAAATAAAAATGACATTTGGGAGATAACACCACAAATTTAAATTTTTATATGTTTTCTTGTTATTTTCCTTGAATTGTAACGCGTAGACGACGATTTTGCGAACGACTTTTTTACGTTTAATTAGCATGGAACACATTTTTTTACAGGACTAATTGAATAAATTTTACGACAATTTTTTGTACACTTTGTGCCTCGTACATATAATTTTTCTGTTATTGGTATTCGCTACCTGTTCGCTAAAAAAACCCTAATAATTCTGTTGTTTCATGCTTACTCAAAAACGTATGTTTGAATTTATTTTTTAGTTATTTATACCAATTATGTTGTTATTTAAATGAAATTTCCTGGATTTACTAGATAAATAGGTAATGTATGACTAGGCATCAAAAAATATTGAATATCTTAGTGGTTATTGAGAAATTTCACCTGTAAAAATAGTGTTTTTCAGTTTTCAGATCGCGAAATCAGTAGAGAGCCCGCAACCCAAAAAATGCCATGTTTGAATAGATCTAATTACGTAAAATTATGGTCAGCATTCAATAAACACTATACCTATACATTTATAGTTAATTTATGTCATTGAGTTTGACGGGGGGGGGGGCACGCCCCCCCCCCCTGCATACGCCACTGCTTCTCTGACTCTACTACTTATACTCTTTGCAAATAATAATATACGGTCGTTGCCTAAACACCGGTTCAAATATTTTGATCACCCAACCACTCGTCACAATTAAACACTTCGAATTGCCGATTTCGTCGGGTTAGGTCGCCCGATGTGGTAATAATATCATACGATGTTATTTTCGGCGCTGTTACGGAAGTTTCCTTGTTTTCATGTTAATGCGAGTCCACTGTTACTGCTTAAGGCCCTTTCCATGGGGTTTATTACCACATCGGAGTGTACGAATGTTGCTTGAGTGCCGAAATATGACTTTATCGTTTGAGTGCAGAAACCAATAATAATGAAAGCTAAAGTGTTAATAGGTAAACAAAAAGCCTGTGATATCTCGTGTCTCTTACTTAATGAAGTGGTCACAGATGTAGAGAAAATGTTAGATATATTAGCTTGTCGAATTGTCAGAAAGCGAGCTCGTTTTTCATTCACTCGGCCAGCTACTAGTACCTTGTATCTTTGAGTTTGTTTGTACAGTCAAATATGCAATTAGAATGTTTTTGTATTTTTCACTGACATCTTGCTACAAAAACGGCTGCAACAAGTTTGAAGAATCGCTCCAAGTTTAAACATGCATAGTGGATGAACTTACGGAAAGCTATTGCCTCCATAGCCGTGGGAGAGATTGCTCGAGATGTTTGTTTCTAGAACTGTCACTCGATAACTTTCAAAGTCTGACGGTCACGTTTCTTTGTGGTTATTTAGCTAAAAATATGTTGAAACATTCTATTATCTCTTATATTTTTGTTCAAATGGAAATACAATCGACACGTCACCGAATGAAGCCCACGTCTATATTGTTATAACAGTAAATATAGAAGATTTTCTAAAGAAGTCATCAACACAGAATGCACATATTCTAAAGTTCTATAGGCAAATGACAAAAAACGGAACCCTTATAATTTAGTTCTGTGTGACTACCTGTCCACTGTCACAGTTTTAAAATCTATAAAAAAAATGTTTAGAGGTAAGTCGCCATGCAACATGCTTTTTATTTTAGTGAAAAGGTTTTTATTTTTATTTCATTTTATTGACATAATAATAGTACATAGTTTATATAAAGGTGTATTTTAAATCTAAATAGAATCGTCTGTGCATCAGATCACTCATCATTTACATTAACGAAAAGAAAAAAAAGAAACATGAGCAAAGCAAAATAATATAGTCATTGGACTAAAACGTTTACATGTACACAGAGTTAACGAAAAAAAGAAAGAGAAAGCGACAAAAGCAACATAAGGTAGGTGTTCGAGGCGGAAAATTCTGGTAAATTTAAAATTAGTAAATACGACGTAAAATATTTTGAACGAAAATCGTTTTGAATGAGATATATTGAGTAATTTTTGTATATTTCTCTTTGAAGTTATGATTTGAATTTTAACAATGGATATTCATCCCGACTACCGAACCCTTCACTGTGCATGACCCGACATGCGCTTCGCTCGCTGTTTTTTCATCTATTCGTATTTTTGTTTACACGTCGTAAAATCGATTACTGACGGAACTTTCACATTTACACTGAATGAAATCACGATTCAACATTAACGTCTTTGATCATATAATGTCTAGATAGAGAGTCGGCATCAAAAAACGTAGATAAAAATTCACCTAATTTTGTTTAGTCATAATTCACGCACACAGAGACGGTTTATACATGGTTAGTATGGCGTTACTAGGATATGATGATCTGTTGAGTCACACACACAAATATGTAAAATATGGCCTGCCATTTTAGTTGAAATTGTGTTTCGAGGGTCCATCCAGACAATATGTAAGCAAAGATTCATGTATCATAACTTTGCTGTTTTTAAAAGGATACCAACAAATAGAAAAATAACGTACAGAGTAGGTATAATCGATCATAATATATAATAATAGATCAGTTATGCAAAAAACTATTCATTTATAATATGTAAAAAATGTGCGTTAATATTTATTTCGAATAAAAGAACGAAATAATGCTAATCATGTAAACCAAAAGGGCGGATTCTTCCTCCCTTTGCTATCGCATGCGACCCGCCAAGAGAAGAATGCGTCGCTTTAAATAGCAGCAATTTGAAAGAATACCGACACATTCCAACAAAAAGTGGTTTTTATGAAAACTGACATGTATAAAAGATATGATTTTACATATCTTTTACAAATACCATACTTCCTGGAAAACATATCCAATATAAAATAAATTATGTACCTACTCTATTATAATAGCCGGTCAAATTACATCTAAATATACTAAAGTTTTGGTGTTAAATACAAATATATTTAATAATAATATAAGCTATAAGCATAAATAGTTTTCAATGGCGTCGTCGGCCATCTCTACGTCAGTCGTCGTTAGGCGTCAGAACTGTGTGAATGAAGATTACTACTGCAGTTAGCAGGTTCGTCAGACCCAGGGTAGTAACAGCGTAATTTAGATACAGGGTATATCGAAGAGCTAGAAGATGGCCAATGGCAATTTTTTGTGGCCTGAATGTAAATATAGATTGATAAATAAATATAGTAGGAGTAAATTCTTATGTCTTTTTTAAATGGCAACTAATAGTGCACAAAACGATGTAATTTTTCGAAAAAACCTGCCATTGCTATAATTACACCTCTAACGGAAGAACGCTTGACATGGTTAACTTTGCCTTCAAATCTCCGAACTACCTTGGAAGACATACTCCAAAAGAAGAGCCCGTTAGTTCAACAGGGTCTTAGTATCATTACAAAAAAAAAAGATGAGGTGCATGCCCCAGAGGTACGGACATGAAAAGCAGAGTTTTCTGCAGCTTGTACCTAAACCCCCTCTGTGGCTAGCATACACAGACAAGTCAACCTTATAGACCACGCTTTGACAAGAAGTAGCATTCGCCAAGGCTATGTAGTGACACTACATAACTACGTCACTAGTGAGCCGTCAGTTGGAAGCACGTCGGAAGCCATTAAATTGTCAATTTTGAACGACCTCTCCCCGCACCCCGCCACTTTTTGGCGATTTCGTTTTCGTACTGACGTTTATTAAAGCGTGGTCTATAGGTTGACTGGTCTGTGCTAGCATACCAGTAGCAATGTGCCAACTATGTCTCGACAAACTTGTTTAAGATTCTTTAGATTCTTTTACACTTTTATTAAGTTGATCATGCTAATAAAGCAAACTAACAATTAAAATTTTGTTTCATTTAAAAATTATAGACCAAAACATATTGGGTCCTGCGAACCCCAAGGTAGGGTAAGTACTTCTCGTAGGATGGTGAGGGATTAAGGGTTAAAACATTTAAAGTTTAGGTTCAGTATGTCATCAAGCAGTTGAGAGCGTACATGGGAATTTGTTTGCAGGTTAATAAAACACTTTGATCTATACGCGTCTCATTTCCGGTCTTAACACCAAATCCCGACCTTTTGATGTAATAGTGGATAGGATAACCTTATCATACCTATCGTTTTACATTTATATTTATCAGTATAAGTGTAGGGGTTGAATATTAATTTTATAATGTCGTATAAGTAATTAATGCCGAATTAATAATTTTCCCGTTCAAACTTTAATAGCAAAATTACAATTGTCGATTTTATTCATTAAAAATTTAAATTTTCAGTAAAATAATTTTCAAACTAGGAAGGAAGAAAAACTAGAAAGAAATGCTTTAATTTTCTAATTTCTCCTTTTTCTTCTTCGGGAGAATTCTTCTCGAAACGTTTATATTATAATACACTACCTTTTGGTTATAGATTTGCTTGTGTAATTGTAGGATTTGTAATATTTGTCGAATTATAAAAGGATCCTATTAAATATGTATCTCATACGCTTATACATGAACGTCATATAATTGATTTTGTAAGTCTTCATGGCCCCATTCCCGGCCACTTTACTTGATGAAAATAGAAACGATAACGGGACAGGACGGGACCGAATCACACCGGATCCAGGAACGAGCGCGATAGTCGCATCAGGAATAATTTTGTTTCCTCTCCTCACCCTCCATTTTAGACTAATATTTGTGTGAAGGGAACGAAAACGAAAAAGGGAAGAGCGGAAACGAGATAAGACTAAAAAGAAAAGAACACCGTGCAAGTTGCAAGCGGATCGCTAGTATACGTATAGAAATTTTAATAATAATAATATCTGGGACATCCCAGACAACGCCATCTAGTCCCAAAGTAAACAAGTATTATGCTTGTGTTATGGGGTACCAGACAACTAATATACATACTTTTAAATATTCTTTTTTTTATAATATATACATATATAGATACTTGTACACCCAGACACGAAACAAATAGACATGTTCATGCACACAAATATTTGTCCGGGGCGGGAATCGAACCCGCGACCCTCGGCTCTGCAGTTAGGCTTTCTAACCATTTGGCCAACCGGTCAGTCATTTACATTCAGACACGGACCAAACAGACGTGTTTACGCACACAAATATTTGTCCCGGGTGGAAATCGAACCCGCAACCTTTGGTTCTGCAGTTAGGATTACTAATCCGTCGCACAATCTGTCATTGGCGAATCAAATATAAATTGTGAATTATCACAATAATACCAGAAATTCAAATTCTTCTTGTAACTTAATAATTACGCTAATGTCACTTTTCACTGCAAAATATGATACATATTACACTCACTAGTATTTAGCAATCTTAGTTTGAAGCACTTCTTGTCACGGAAACATTACCCAACTTGTGACAAGAATCGGATTTCCTTTTGATATAATACAAACATTTAATTGGACACTTGTTGAGGTCGCTATAATGACATGCCCACGCCGCGCGACACGAGTTAAGCAACTAACTTTCGCACGTTAAGTTGAAATCCCACGTTTGTACAATAAACAGTAATTAAACAACAACATCTGCGATTTCGCAAACATTCAACAAAGTGTTACAATTAAGTTATCTAGTGGAAGTGTAATCCGCGAATATGATTTACATTTCAAAGGAACGGATCGTAACATTTGTTACTTCTAACAAATTATCGAATATACATCAACATTACCGACATGACCGCAATCGCAGATGTCCACTGCTGAGCTAAATCATTCCCCTCCCTAGATCTCCACAACACACGATCTTATCGAATGTAACTTATCTACATTAAATTAGGCGCAAAACTGGCCAAGTGAGAGTGGGACTCGCTTGGGGTTCCGTACCGTCGTACAAAAAAAAAACACATTTCTTGTATATTCTTGTATACACCCCCTTTAGTTCTTAACTTGATTTAATTTTTATTATTTGTGTTAAAGCGTCTATAGCAATACGTACACTGAAAATTTCAAGTGTCTACCTATGACGGTTTAGACGATACAGCCCTGTGACAGATGGACGGACTGATGGAGAAAAAAATGTATCCCAGTTATGTATACAAATTGTCATAGCGATTATTGTTACAACATAGAGTTCCGTGTGACGTGCACTGAATCGCAAGGCAAATCTTTTAACATTCTTTCGTAAATCCGTTAAAAATCCGTAAATGTCTTTCTCTTTACCAAACCTTTTGGTTGTCACTAAAACTTTCATTCTCTCTTAAATTTAAAACAATTTATTATATTATATTATTGGATCATACTTCCGTGTTACATTTCTGTATAATATTATTGACAATTTTTATATTAGAGTATTATTACTACATTTATTATGTTTTAAAGTCAGGAGCTTTTCCATTCCATTCTATTTTATCAGCCCTTTTTATACCTCACTGCAGGGCTTAGGCTTCTCCTCAAGATGAAGGGGCTAAATCCGCCACGCTGCTGCAATGCGGGTTGGTGGATTTTAACGACCGCTATCTATTGACAGCAACCGGGACCGTGTGCTTGAGGTTTATTGTAAACAGTAGTCACAATAGCAAATGCGCTAAAAAAGTTAAATTTCATTAAACATAACAGTTATGTACAATAATAACACTTCATTATCATTAATTTACAATCGTACTATGCTAGTTTGATCCTATAACCGAGAAACAACTTTGTATTTGAAATTTCGAATGTTCGGATGAGCTAATTAGAACAGATAATGTTTGTTATTCGGCGTACTTACCTACTGGAATAAAAGTAGGGATGGGGAACCATCGAAGTTCGACGTCTAAGCTGTGCACGTAACGACGCCAAAAAAAAGAAAAGTTACAGTTAATCGGACATGGTGATAAAATAAAATTATTTTGTACGAATTGCACGAAATTGTGGCATAACCGCCAATACCACAGAACAAGGCAATACGAAGCTCTCAGATGGCGTTGCGCGTCATTTAATTGTTCACGTTGTAGACAAAGCAAAACTTTTTATGTTGTGTGTCTGTTTACCTGCTAAGACGCACGCGGGAACGTATTCGACATAGACTTAACTAAACTTAAAGTTGAATTAGACGGATAACATCGATTAAAGGGGAAAAAATAGATTTATTCGAATGTTATATTTAATATAATAAACAATCTCTACACAAATTTCTCTAAACAAATTTTTCTATAACCAACACAGATTATTATTGTTGAATTGTGTCCATACGTTTCACAGCTATCTTAGAAAATGCTCATGCAACGCCACTTTGATATTTGTCTTCCCCTACGCTTACTCCGTCTAAGCCTAGACTAGTTACCTATATTTTGCCAATCATTTTATTTATTAACATATTATATATTTTAAATCCTTGTATATTCTCCTGCTCCCGCTCCAACTGCCACTGCCCTCGCTAATTAAAAAAAAAACATTGAAACACCATTTTACTTTTCTAAAAAACTAAATTGTCCATAAAATACATAAATATCAATGGTGAAAGAAAAAGAAAATATCAAAGCGATTTCTTTCGCCTCTTTCCCTGGGTTAACATAAATCCATGAAAATCAAAACTTACCGTACCTTTAGTGTCCCGTATGTCCGAGATGAAAAAACGCAAACCTCAGAGGATCACTCACGTGTCTGTCTATCCGTTTGCCACAGTTTATTTTCTACCTACTACTATACTGTATCTAAAACTTGAAATCGAATTTTCTTCATATACAGACTTTTAGCGCCAATAAAATATTATTATTAGGGATCAATTTTAAGGGGCAAATTAGAAAATAATAAAACTTGTGAAGTTCATCATGTGAAATGTCAAATGAAAGGGCTTGTTGGAAAAACAATTTTTATTTTTAATTGTTTAAAAGATATTTGACTAAATATACGAAAATCAAGTATTTATTACTCGTATTTTCAAAACTTACTGAACCTTAAATTTGAAAAAAATAATTAAATATTGAAAAAGATAAATGAAAATCCTAAGTTTTTGGATTCCCCGGAAATCGGATTTTGGGGAATAAATTAGAAAATGAAAACGAATTTGGCGAGTACATCTTGTGACATTTGAAAAAAGATCTTTTTTTTATAATTTCAAAATGCATAGTTTAAAAGATATTAAATGATATAAAGATAGATGAAGGATGATATAAGAAAATCTAACATTTTACTCTTCCTTATCACCGGAATCACTGGGAATAAAACTCTAAAAAAATACGGAATATGGGGCCTCATTCACAGTTTACGGGAAAATATTAACTAAAATCCTAACTCTTTTCGCCAGAAATATTCGTAAAAAGAAAATTCATATAAAATGTGATGCTTAATTTCACAGTAGACTAATTATGTTCAATTGGTTTAGTGGTTCCTATACTTTCTATGATATGGAACCACTTCCGCCTGTTCCACTTGCACATGACTAGTTTTTTTACAAGAATTTTTTTATAAATTTACGCACTTTTTTTCCCTGCGTACGGTTAAAGTGGCTTTTACAAAAAAAGGGTATTATATCCAATTGTTCTTATTTTGGAGTTACTAGCGACGTGACCCGCTGAGTGTCGAAAATTTGTAGCGAGCTTTGGGCTTACACTTTCTGTAAGAGAGAAGTCCTTTAGCGAAGCTGAAGTGGGCGTGCAAAATCCGGAAAAGCCGGGTTTTGCTATAGGAAAGCGCAAAAACACTGAGTTATTCCTTGATATTTATTTTCTAACTTTTCGCGGGGCACTAAGCGAGGCCGTTGGCGTCTAACCGCTTGAGAATTAGTTAACGACAATTCCGTGTTTTAGCTATCTCAGTGCGTACATTATAAACTAGCGTTACAGAATTATGTGACTTTCGTAACTAGACTGTTGTAACTCATTAAAAATTGAGTGCGGGCTCAGGTTCATTAATTTTAACGTGTGTTTAAAACTGTTTTACGCCGAGAAAAGAGCGGTAAATTCATATTAACTATATGCGAAAGCTGCGAATGCGAAAGCTGATTTGTTTGTTTGTCTTTGTTGTGATGTGTTTGTTTTTGTATCCTGATAAAAGTAGATGAATAGTAGGAGAGTTACATGTTGTTTCTTTTTTTTATATTGAGGGTTTTCGTGGTTATGGACTACAAATCCAATCAAGGTAATAAATTAATGATTTGTAAATCCAACTGTGTTACAATTAAGTACATCGAAAGAAATTTCTTGCGTAAACAGAGGAAGGAGAAGAAAGGAAAAATTGTCGATTGTGTAATGGTCTGGTACTAGTAATATGATTCCAAAAAGCTCACGAGATTTTAAGAAAAGTGTATGGATAATTTACCCCATACAGGTTCCTATCTCTATTTTTTCATTTCATGTCATTAATATTCGAATCCGAGCAACTGCTTTAAATATTTGAAAATTCGCAGCCTCTTCAAAGTTTTCCAATTAACCGAAAGTTATTATGGCCAATAAAATAGGTTTACCTGAACCACTTTAAAGTAAGTACAAAGTATTTATTTACTTATCAAGAAAAATATTTGTACAAATATATTGCTAAAATGTTTAAAAAAATTGTTTTAAAAGATATGTTGTTAGTACTAAAATAAACATGTGTTTCCCCTGATTTCCTACGTATTGATACATTTTAAAGTTATTTGGTAAACAAGTTCTATTTTTATATTTTATAGTACCTAGAATAAACTTAAAGTGACTTGAATTGTAGAAACAGCACTATTAGTTGTTTTATCCACATATTATTTTATGCATTTTCCAAAAGGTATTAATCTTCGATTAAGTATCGTTTGGATGCATAAATTTTAATGAAATCCTATTCAAGAAATAGCACAAATGATTTGCACATGTTATGCATAGAAATAAATAAGGGGAAGGGCCGGGTGGTCCGCGCCAACTCCAGAATTTTCTGGTGCCCACCCAGGATGTTGGGTTACTGAGTGTTATGTTCGAGTTTGTCAAAGAAAAAAAATCGTGTAAATTGGACTTCGCCTTCACCAACCTTGGAATATTACTCTAGACACGCCAATGATGTCATGTCCTAAACAAATACTAAAATATAAATATGTTTGTATATCGCTGAAGCTACTAAACTAATTAGGTAATCCGGAAAACATATCGAAGTTCTAATAAAGTCGCTTACCGGAAATATACGCGTCTTAGCTGGCTATCCTATAAGAAATACACCGAATTGATATATCTATTACATAAAGGATCTCGAAGAGGCCTAACTAGAAAGTCCGCAGTTACATAATGTCTCATTTTAGTAATTACAGTAACCACTTGTTTAAAATTGGATCAATAATAAGATTTCAGAACACTTTTTTAATTACACAGTATAAATTTAATTCAAATTAAAAAATGAACGTTATTTACCTAGAACATGCATATCAGATTTGTTATTTACACCCATAAAAATATGAATTGACTAGAAACCCTCTTCTGCGTTTAGCGTCTAACCACTCATACTCTAACTAGCTGGTGTAAGATATGGAGTTTTAGTCCGAGTTTCAGAACGCAAAGTCCCCGCGCGCCGCTCTTCAGCCGTTCTTCACCCCTGAGAAATCCCTGCCAACCCCGCAAAATTGCGTAACGCTGCTGCCAAATAAATTTCCTCTATGTTTACACCATATCATTTAAATGAATACTCAAAGTATTCATTTAATTATAGTATTCATAATGACTAGCCCCATAAAAGGCGCCCAAAGCAAATATGTCATACTTTGTCAATCGTAAATATAATTAGCCCATCACAGTTATCGGTGACTTTGGCATCATCTACATTTTAATTTAATTTTAATTTTTCTTTCTGACGCAGAGCTTGTTTATTACCATTCAACGTGGCAATGCGACCAGTATCTTGGGCACCTTTGCGCCGGAGCGGGGGCGACAAGGGATGAGTTATTAGATTAAATGTTAGTAATAAATAGACAATATTTTTAACACTATAGTACACGCGCCTCAGAATGGCACATGAGTGCACGCACGGGTGACAGTTGTCACCCTTTTGTCCACTACGTATTTTGCTAAATATTTGAAATTAAAAAAAAACAACTACAAATTATGAATAAATATCTTTATTTTTATCGCACAATAAGATAAGAATAAGAAAACATTTCTTCTTTTCTTATAATTAAAAACAAAAACAAATCGTCTTGAAAAATGACAAAAAAATTAACTTCGAGATCAAAACAATCTTACTCTAAAATATAAAACTTTAAGTAAGTAATTTTAACGCAATCATAATCGAGAAATATCAACTTAAACAAATATATATACAAAATTAAACAAGTCGAGCACAGTGAGGGCAGAAACTAGTTTCATGATTGAGCAAATGCGCACTTGTTACAAACTTTACGAGTAGTACGGTCTCGAGCTCTGCTACAAAAACAACACCGACCCCTGCCTACCTTTACACGCATTGATTGTCCAAAAAGATAGTCCTCAATACCTAAAAGTTGCCTAGATCTTAGTTTTATTGCCTTTGGCAAAGTATGTTGCGATATTCTACGCTCTATCAGCGGTCGTAAGTTGAAAACCAACTTCCTGCAAATATTTGCGACGAACTACTTTTGATTCGAGATTATTGATCTGATAAATAATTAATCCATTTATGCCTGCCATATTGATAAAGTTGTAAAGTGTGAGAGGCCACTAGCAACTATTTCGGGTTACGTCATACCGTACTGACAGCACATTTCATGTAAATCACTGTTAAAAAAATGGTGCAAGAACACACGCACGAGTGACTATTGTCACCCCTCAACTTCGAAAGGCTCCCTCTTAGGCGTCCGTGCGCAGCAAGAGTGGGCACGCCACTGGTGGGGAGGAGCGTCTTGTCCTTGAGGAATACACGAGCGCGCTTGCACTTGTCACAATGCATTTCCAAAATATACCTATTTTTATAGTGCTGGGTGACCATTGTCACCCACGCGTGCGTTCTAGTGTTAATTTGTAGTTTTTTTCATGTTTTTTTGTATGTATTTTTTTAATTGTATTTTAATATAAGCTTTTGTTTTTAGTTAATTTAGATTTAAATAATATTTATTAGTACATTTAGTTTATAATTGATTTGACTAATATAATCTTTGGTGGAAATAATAAAATAAAGTAAATAAAAATTTTTGTCACTCACATGTAAAGTATTATGATGTAGTGCCAGAAATTAAATAAACGTGTTAGCGTGTTGGTGCGCGGGCGACTAACGATTATGTCGGTCGACGGTCGCTGGCGGGCTACCCATCTCCGTCACAACCGCGGTCGCTGCTTTCTCTTGCGTAGTTTGAGGGTTTGCATGGTTTTACTCTATGACAATAATAATTCTTTCGGGGAAAACAGTTTGTTGTGAAAATTTGACTTATCTAATTATTTTTCAAAAAGGATTTTTTCGTATAATACCTAATGTCAAGAAAAAATTAGGAATGAATAAATAATATTTGTCACCACGCCAGCTGCCGAACATTGACCGATATCTACCGAAGTCATCCGAAGTGCCAAACGACAGACAGATCTGTGTTACGTCGGTCTTACTCTCCATTTTAAGTGATGCATGTTCTATACATGTATTTACTTCAAAAATGACAATGGTTTGACAAAATGTATTCGACGGTTGAACAGCTCATAGCATATCTACGTGAAATTCATAAAACTCCTTTGAACCCTTTGCTTACCTGTGTCAATAATATAGGCAAAGTAACATTCCAAAAACTTTCATTTTCATGAAAAGGGTATATGAAAGAATAGAGTTAGTCAATGTTCTGAATATCGTTGTAGGTAATCATTTATGTAAACAGAAAGTTATATATTTATTTATTGCAGTTGCAAATAATGGTCTTAACAAAATATTTATAATATATTAGAATTTATACAATTTTCTTCATGTTTAATCAATTTATAAGATACAAGTAAAGAAATCAGTTTAAAGTTTTCAGTTATTATTTCTAAGGATTTATTATTATTTCTAGGATTAATACAGTTTTAAATATGTACATTTTTATCTAAAACAAAATTAACGTTTTCAAGGGCTTTTGAACTCTGAACTATGAGTTATAAAGTCATACAGGTGAACCAAGTTGAAACTCTAACTTCATTGATATCCCTAGATCTTGAATATCGGCGCTTGCATACAACCTACTTCTTTATTCCTAAATGTACGACCCAGATATATACCGCGCCCAGGATCGTCCTACGTATTGTTTTTGACTGACTGAATAACTGACCGAGTGGTTATAAACCCTAACTGCGGAGCTAAAAATCACGAGTTCGTTTTCCGTCCGGAACAATTATTTGTGTGCTTGAACATGTCTATTTATTCCGTGAAAAGTACGATACATATATATGTAAATATTATACGGTGAATATTTAGGTATGTATACCAGTTGTCTAGTATCCCATTATATAAGCATAGTATTTGCTTACTTTCGTACTAGTTGACGCTGTGTGGAATTTCTCTATAATATAAGACCTATATATTACAGAATTGCCCAATACAGAAAGTGTACGCAAGGTCCAAAAATCAGGACTGGACGGCCACAATAAATAATATTAATTACAGCGTTATATATATATATATATTATAATTTTTTTAGGTCAATTGGCGGCTGTTAAGAATGATTGGTGGCCACTTTTAGTCGATATCCGTCGCTACTCTTAAATTTAAATAAAATTATGAAATTATTTTCCAATTTTGTCACCATCCATTGTGAATTTGTATGAAACTGAAAAAGCTCGGAAACTTATGTGACTTAAGAGAATTCAAAGAGCATGTTAGTAACTATCTAAACCTGCGGGTACGAAACCGACGCCACCGCCGGAGGTCTGTTGTAGTTTTTTAGTTCAGCTAGGAACAGTTTTAGAGAAATTGAACAAAACAGCTTTCAGGCAGAAACAAGAACGAGAGTCATCTATTATTGCCTTCGTTTTTATAAAAAAAAAAAACAAATTATTTCTTTTTTAATATTTTCAGCAATTAAAATTTTTGGTCGGTTTAAATAGATACTATTACACCGAAGCAGACATGTTCATGTACACAAATATAGGCTTGGCTCCGTAGTTATGGTCTCTAACCACTCGGCCAATCGGCTAATCAGATCATAATGTGTAATGAGTTAAGTTCGAACAAAAATACATAAAAATACATAAATACAAAGTATATACAAATAAATACATACATACGCCACATGCAATATTTTTATATAACACATTGTCAAAGTGTAGATGTGCTTTGTGCTTTCAGTAATATAACATCATGTATTATTTAGGATCCGTGTAATTCATATTACCAGAGCTAAATTCGACAGCAAAAGTAGGGACCGAACCTTCGTCTCGAGTAAATATTTGTAACTAGTACTGTAGGCATCCCAAGTTTAAAAGTCGTCGGATAGGTAGAGCAAAGTGAACTCAATATTTTTTTCTAATAATATAAATTAAAGGTTATTTATAAATTATAAAAAAAGTAAATAATTGTAATGCTTCAATTAGTAGTTATGTTCTTTGTCATTTTTTTATTAGGCATTGTAATTAATACATATAATACCATTTGATTTAATATTTTTACTTTCATACATACACAATAATTTATGAAAGTAATAATAAACTCAGACCTGTTTCCGAAATAGGTAGGCACTGAATATAGTATCTTTACAAACATCTATCGTTTCTATCACAATCATCATCTGTTGAGGATCATTTGTTTCGAATCCTTATTATTTTCTTTTTTTTAAATGTCTCCAATTTCACTAAGGTCATCTTTACCGACGTTCCAAAACACATAATTTTTTTGTATATGTACTACCTATATAACAAAATTTCGAGTAACATAAGTTAGCCGCTTTTGCCAATAGGTCGACGTACCGCCGGTCAGACCTTCGGGTACCTGTCTATAAATTCCAATTAAGTAATGGCCTGTTTCTGCATTGGCTAATCCAATACTAACTTACTAACCTAATTTCGAATACCTTAGAAATCAAACCAAACTAAACACTGTCTCGGTCTTCTTAATCCAACGGTCTATCGTAAAGTTAATTTAAGATATTCGTAAAATGATGATGGTTAAAAGTGGCTTAATAAATATTAGAGTACCTAATAATAAATCGATGAAACACGCAACCCCTGATTACAATAAAGTTTACTCAATACTGTAAAAAATCTGCAGGAACTATTTTTATTGCATGCGATATTTATTATCAAAATATTCGTTTTGAATTCGAAACTTGGCGATAGAGATTTTATTGCTACTGGTAAAGCAGGCATTGTATCGCGGGAATCGCGTATAAAACGTAGCGTATAAAGTAGGTTGGCACCGGTGATCTGGTTGCTTGTCTCACGTGAAACTCTTTCATCACGATATCAGAAATGTGCAAATGGCTGTCAAGATTTGGGGATCAGTACATATACAAGTTGAATTGAATGGAAGTCAAATAATCCTATCACTTTATAATTCTGTCGCCTACCAAATTAGAGAAATGGCTTTTTTTTGTATGTTTTTGATACAGTGATTGTTGACACACAACAGAAGAAGTATATTAAGACGCGTCTGCCGTTCCCCGAGCCAGCGGCCTGAAGAAGAAACTTCACTCCTCTTAACACCGCTGTTAAAGACGTATCATCATTGTAATCTGTTGTAATTCTTTAGATTATATTAGCTTAACTACAGTCTACTTATTTCATTTAAAAACGACCTAAACAGTGATGAACGATTTTTTTATGTTATTGAGCTGAAATAATGGCACTTACGTAACTCCACACAAATTACGATACAATAGATTTCTTTAACGATGCCATACTCTAATCAACATACGTCACAGTCATTATATCCAGAAAACGGAAACAAATGTTGTCAAAATCCAGATTTATTTTGGCGGATCATATATGCTATTATATGCAGAGGTCTCTCCACTTTCCCGCCGAAATGAAATAAAAATATATTGTCACTTACACTGGTCGATAATATCCGATCCTTTTGCAAAACAATTTTCCTCTATCTATACTATAAATATTACGGTCACAGGTGGCGAGGATTGTATTCGTATTTCCGGCATACAATTTACTGAACACGAGATATCGAAACCCATCCTTAATATACATAAAGTGTTGGTTCAGATACTAGTCAAAGATCCCTTAGTCAAAGATATGTTATCCTCTTCTGTATTATTGGTGGGAAGTATTTTAAAACAAAATAATATATACGCATATATTGTGCGTAGGTTGCTTAACCAAATGTGGCCTAGACGCTTTGTAATAGGAAAAAGAATAATATTTTAGATTTTATGCTCTATGAAATTTAGAAAAAAATGTGACCAATCAAAGACAAAAGATGTAAGGTAACAGAAAACTACAACTGTGTCTATAACAGTGATATTGTATGTACTAAAAGAAGTAAATATCACACTAGCACGCTGTAAATAAGGAGTTGAAATTCTTCAAATTGTAATAAATGGATTTAGTTTCATAATTGCCTTTCTTTCGAATCTATGCTGACCAAGCTTATTTCAAGCATAATTAATTACATATAGGTATCTCTTTCTGTTCGTATGTTCCGTACAGCTGTGGTTCTGTACTTTATTTCACTCTCAGTTTTATAATCTATATGTACGCTTACGATGTATGTATGTATATCATTGCGTGCGTATTAATTATTATCTTTAATCCTTATCTTTAAGGACCGTACAATACGAAGGTGTCTCTTCCTCATCCTTAACCATCAGTGGTCTACACGTATAAGGAGCAGTTATATTTTATTAATAAAATATTTTAAATTAACAGCATTTTGGTTTATTCTGTCAAAGATTCTACAATTTATAAGCGGCACGAGTTAAGAATGCTGGCCTGCCCACGCGCAACGGTTTATCTCAGGGTCTGTTATCTTGTTATCTATTGCCAGATAGAATCTAAATAATTCATTGCACGTAAGACGACCAGCATTCTTAATTAGGGCTACTTATTGTATACTATAAGGTGTTGATAAGAGATTAGGACAGGAAAATTTTCGACGACATTTTTATTGTTCTATTTAATATAAACAATAATTTCTTACAAGGTTTTTTATCATTAATAAATTTTTACAATAATTTATATAACTTTGAACCAAACATAGGGATTCAATCGTCGATCTACTGAGGTTTATTAATCTATTAAGGCTTTGGTTAAATAAATCCGATAGATCCAATTACTGGAAGCAAGTGGCAATAATCTAAGCTAATACGCAACAGCGGGCTTTTTATGACGACTCAAATGATTCCAGCCGGCGATTGTTGGGGGAGCTTTTATTCAGATTAAAAGGAAGAACCGAGTGGAAATAACACGGGAATACCTTTCTAGATAAAAAGCTCGAATCATAAATAAGACAATATGGGGTTGTAGCGGGAAGTCCTACAAATGAAATATTAAGATGGATAGAATGAGATAGGGTCGTCATTAATTCTCTCTCCTTAATATCGAAAAAAAAAACTTGTTCTCTGCCCACAAGCATTATGAATGTTACTAATAGTATATCTTACAAGAAGTAAGACATCGTTCGCTACAGGGATTAGACAATTTTAGTTTTTTTTTTCTAGACAAATTGTAATCACAAATTTACCTTCAGCTTTTTCTTACAAACTGACATTTGTTACACGAATAGTATTTCATCGCATTATACGGCGTAATGAAGTGAACACATTTCCACCCATTTTCATTGTGATCTATCAACATTTTTATTGAAAAATTCTCATACAGGTAATAGAAATCATATGCACGCTATACTTTTTTCACGTAGTACCTACGCTTTCAAATAAGATGTGTCGCGTATAGATGTCGTCGATTCATTCAATTTTATGCCCACTTAGTCTGATTGGTTGGCGGTTCCCCGGAAATTGGGAATGTACGCATTTTTTAAAGGAAACATAATATTGTGAGAATATTACAATTTGTGGAATGTGTGAAAGGTGTCTTTTTTTTTGTATAGGGAATGAACCCACATTAAATGCGTAACGTATCTATACTAACGAATCTTAGGTTATTTTGAACATTATGTTCTATAGATAATTATAGAAAAAGAAACGGAATTTCAAAATTAAACTGATAGATCCATAGAGATAGTAGAATATGGTAGGCAAGCCAGTCTATAATCCGGGCCTTAACAAAATGTGACAGAGAGTAGTTTACACCTCGAATCACATAGATTTCTGTTACCTGACTGACAGGTTGGCCGAGTGGTTAGAGACCCTAAACTGCGGAGCCAAAAGTGGCGAGTTCGATTCCCGCCCGGGACAAATATTGGAGTGCATGAACATGTTCATTTCTTCCGTGTCTGTGTGTAAAAGTATCTATGCATGTATATATTATTCAAAATATATGTATATCTATTTAAGTAGGTATGTAAGTATACCAGTCGTCTAGTACCTACCCCATAATATAAGCATAATACTTGCTTACTTTGGGACTAGATGGCGCTGTGGGGGATGTCCCAAATATTATTATTAATAATTATTATAGTAATTGTATCACTTTTTATATTGTTGTTATATATTATATTGAGCATGCGCAGTTCATATGGTCATGCACATGCCCCATAAAAGTAAAATAAGAATATACATAATAGAATTAGGTACAGTTCTCAAAACAATTACTAAAGTTATAGAAGGAATGTCAATTTTACACATGTTTAATTTGTTCTAACATGTAGAATAAAGAATTGGAAAGGAAAAGATAGCTGATACAAAATCATTGCTGTTTATGATCAGAACGTAGCCCCCAAATTCATTTCAACTTATTTAAACGATGAAGGTATCATAAATAGTGCGTAGCCAACAACGTTATCGATATATTGAAAGTTAAATATTTCTATTGATTGTAGTAATAAAATACATAGGTACGTTTATTTCTTTAAATTTGTACATTATTTTCGTTTCCAATAAGGATCATGGTACGGTATATTAGTACTTAGTATTATGGGTACAAACAACGACAACACCAACACTGATTGATTATGACCCGACACAAATATTCAAAAAATATATGATAGACTGAGGTTCGAAACCAGAACCTAAGTTAGAGTTACTAAAAACTGAGAGGTCAACATTTACGAAACAAACAAACTAGTGATGGATAAAATTATAAAGGAACAATTTAGTAAGCCAAAAAATTGAGTGAATGTAAATTACAATTTGTAGGATTCCCATCCGATTTGAAAAAACGAAACCCATAAAGGACCACTTTTCTGGTGTCTATACTTATCCGTCGATCACAGCCTATTTTCTCTGAATCTATTAGACAAAAAGAACTTGATTTTTGGTACAAATAGAAAGTTTTGTGGGCCAATTAGGAACGCATAACATTAATAAACTACTTTGATATTGGGGATCAATTTTAGATGGCAAATTGAAAAAATTTAACAAACGTAGGTATGTAAGTGCCTTCATCATGTGATATAATAATGCAAAAAACTTGTTATAAAAAATGCATAGTTTCAATGATAACAGGAAAATCTAAACGATAAAATAATTCTCATTTTGGAACGCAAATTAGAAAAAATCAAATTCATCATGTGATACATCAAATGAAAGGATACTTTATGGAAAATATAAATATACACAACTTTTTAAACCATACAGTGTAATGTGTCAAAAAAAATACCAAAGTTAGTTTAAAATTTTACTAGTTTCGCAACAGCTATATACTTAACATTTCAACTAATACAGTTTTACAAGGTTTAGTATACAACAAATTATTTTATAAATCATGTGTCATAGGTAAATCACAATTTCTTGAGCCTTCTGGGTGGCTTGTTTCTTTGATCTACTTCACTCCTCGTATTGGGACAAACAAAACCTGAATCATCCTTTAAATTGCAAATTTTAATGTCATTTAAAATCAAACGACCGTTTACTTCACTTCGTATCTCTGGATCCAACGAAAAACTACAACAAAAATTTGCTAAGCATTAATTGTGGTACTTCACTCATGAATTTTTGACGGACGGGCAGCAGAGGATTAATAATGTGGTTCCCGTTGGTACCCTACGGGTACGGAACCCTAAAAATCATAAAGTATTAGCTGGTTAAGTAATTTTTTAAGGACTACAACCGAAAAGTATTCCATTATGAGTCACGCAACAAAGACGGTTAGAGTGTTGTTAGTACGACGTGGCTGGAACATTATAGTCACACACACAAATATATAAAAGTTGGCCAGTTATTTTTATACTTATTGAATCTTATGGCTATTATCTAGATATGTAAATAGTCAAAGTTAGGAAAACACCCATCATTTTAAAAAACGCCAACTGGTGCTTGCGAAAATGATCGCGTCGGATTACCACATAAGGTTATCGGTGGCCGTTACAAAACCAGTAAACGTAATATGTACATGCGACATGCGAGCTTAGAGTTATGAAATTGACAGCGACGTCCATGTTTAAATGATATGCAGGTCTATGTATACTTTACTAGTTTGTAGGCAAAATATATGACGAAAATCGTTCGCCTGCAACCGCACTACCCCCTTCACACCAGAAACTTGAGTCCAGATCAGATACAAAGTTCAAACTGAGAATGCTGAAATATAATACATTAACAATTTAACTATTGACATTACAATATTACATAGTAATTTGAAATATAAACAATCTGTTTATATTTCAAATAGATATAAAATTATGTTTTTGTAAAACAAGACATTTTATAACATTATAATAATTCTTTAGAACGTAGAACGCAAAGAAAAAGCTTTCAATGCTTTTTTAAGTTTTTTCTTACCGTTTCAAAGAAATTATATTCCACAGCAATAGACCGGTTCTTGTTCGTTTATTCAAATAACAAAGTTTGAATCAATTCCACTCTAGAAACCCTGGCCTAAACTCTGCAATGAAAGAAATAGAGACATTTAGACATTTAAAATAGATGTAGAATTTATCATTTTTCCACGAATCAAAACTGTTTATACGCTTCTTAGGAATTAATATAAAACACGATATAATTTTACATAATGTAACTGAACAAGCAGTCGCAATACATTTACAAACTAAACAAAAAAAATATATAGAATAAGCTGGCAGATGTAAGCTAGCAGTGCCGATGTGTTAAATACCACTTTAAAAGTAGATACATAGATTCACTCCCCAACATACCACAATCTAATTTTCTAGGGCATCGCAGACAAACTTACCTGGAAAAATAATTTATCACCAAGTTATTAGGTACCCTCAGCCTCAAAATATTTATAAATTCTATATACCGCTATAAAGGCCCCTTGAACTCACGTATTTCACGAGTTAAAGCGGCGGCCTTTGTAGTTGTAGCCACTGAACTTTGAATGTAGCAGATTAGAAGACGCACACTTGCTAAACACAACGACTCAAAGCCGACGAATTTTGTCAACTATATTTACTATAACTTCTTTTGTCGATATCTGGCTTTCATTCAATTGTACGTAACTAGCTGTGACGAGTAATACACAAAGATCTAGACACAACATAAAATCCAGATAACCGATCGCGTGGGCCATACGCGCGTCCCACCAGTCACCCTTCCTCATTCTATGGCTCAAATTATCACTTTTGTTTTCCAACTATAAACGGCCAGCATTACTTCTCTATTGAACTCATTCAAAACTCTGTGGTTGTAGCCTATCTTCCATTAATTTTATGGTCTGTCGTTACCCTCTTTGGCATAACAATCAGATTAAATACACTCATTGAGAAGAGTCACATTTTTGTCTGTCAGTGTTTCATGGCTTGAGACCTATCTCAGCATAGTTAAAGGGCGGCATTCACTGCGTTCAGAGTGGCGAACTTGATGTCAGTAATAAACTGTTTTCTCTCTTAATAACTCAGTCGGTGCTTCCCCGACGTACTGTGGGATTGCAGCGTCGCTCTTGAAGATTTATTGCCGAGACTAGTGAGTTTACTCTATACAATGTTAAATAAACGCTAAAATGAATTTGTTTTGTTTACTGTGACTAACAAAAATCAGGCCTATTTAGTACATGATACAGACATAACATTTGTTTATCTATACTAATATTCTAAAGAGGAAAAATTTGATTTCTTTTTTTTTATTATACGGATAAACTCAAAAACTGAACAAATAGACATGTCCATACACACACGTATTCGTCCTGGGCGGGAATCGAACCCGTCACCTTTGGCTCCACAGATAGAGCTTCTAACCACTCTGCCACTAGATAAGTCAATAATATAATAACTCTTACTTATTTTTTCCGATAAATATTATTTGTAATTTCATATTTTGTTATTTAAAACCCATATTTTCAATAATTAAATCTTGACATCTTGTATCTTATTAGGTAGGTACTTTACGTTCTCATACTCTGACGAAGTAAGTCGGACTGTATGTGATCTATAAAGCGACATTGCTAAATTCAATAGCACGGCTTGTAAACTATAGAAACTAGTGATTCTCTCTGTCGTGATTTCACTAAGTTTTTTCAATATTTATCAAACACCGTTTATTAGAAAATCACTAAATTGAAATTAAATGTATTTTCGCATAACTTTATTTTTGATATTGATTGTGTTAAGACGCAGACATTTTATTTTAAAATAAATAATCTATAATGTGGGTCAATACTAGCCTTTGTTCTTTACTATACAGGACAAAAATACCGTAAGCATTGAAATCTACAGCTCATCTGCCTCACCTACAGTCTAAAACTTGGTCCCAACAAAATTAAAAAGGATAATCAGAAAAAATGTTATACATTCAAGTTTTGATTATAATTACTTATTACTTAACAAGCTTAACAAAACTGTTAATTGCAACAGCGATTACTTTTAAAAGCTACATTGAAAGCAACTGCTGTCAATGTAGATTTTAATTTAATTGACCTCAGATATTGACATACCACTCATCTATTACTTCTTGTCATCACAAGCAGATATAGTTTTTTAATGAGGTAGTTCATAAAGTAACTAAATACATACTTAGCTATACGGTAATATGAAGGCTTATTTATGGATATAGTCTGAAATGATAAACCCTATTTTATTTATGAAGTTATTACGATCCTGCACACACACAAAATGCGTACAATTTATAATGTATTACACCTACAGTCACCCTACAGAACATTTATAAATATTCAACTGTTGCGCTATGGAACTTATCGAAGTTATAATATTATAAAAAAAAACGCTTCAAAATTTAAAAAAAAATATATATTTTTTTTGTTTTGAAGCATTTTTTTTTTATTTGAGGCAATCCATAATTAATATAAAACACCACGTCTCTGTGTCCTTCTGTCCGTATGTGAGTATATTAATATTATAACTCGAGAACCACTTATCGGACATACAATTTTTTCAGTATAGAAATACGTTATCGGGCCAGGTTTTAGTATATATTTAATTACGATATATGACTTAGAATATTAGTGGCAAATTAAATGCGTCATGTCGGAAGAAAACCGTAGTGTGGCGCGGGGATGCTATACGTAACATGGCAATGTGATGGCATGCATCCGGAGTGAAAGCCGGGAGAGAGGGTAAGTCGTGGTCGCTCTCTGCTCGCTGCATGCACCCATCACTTATTACCTAGACTACTGACCGGCGGTACTCGGTCCAGTGAAGACATACGTATGAATTTATCGCGAGTTTACTACAAATGTGTAGTCCACGCGGGCAGAAAGCTAATACACCATAAAATATTGTTTTAAAAGTTGCTAGGGGTGCGTGCATTCGTACGACACATGGTCAATTACACTATTAATTATCATGCACCCGCGTTATTACTACGATAAGCTGCCTCATTCTCGTTAACGCAGCCTCTTAGTAAATAACTTGTTAATCATAAGCAAATACGAAGCAAGGTCTGGCAAAGCAAGCTAAAGGAAGTTCTATCGAAGTCAACGCTGGAACAGATTATCTAGCCTTATCTCATAGCCTAAGATCTCAAAGTAGATAAAGTACGGACGGCCGCAGCACCGACGACGCTCAAACTTCTAGAAGAAAGTGAGATGCATAACAGATGTTTTGGTCGCTTAAAAGGTCACTTAAAGAATGTTCCGTGTCACTACAACATGCGTGACACACAACAAATTAAAGTACTTATAGTTACATGCTCATTGCTCCTACAATCACCTTCTCTGCCGATGTCGCATCACTTCAAGTCAAATCCCTTTACCGTGTTGTTGATTAAACGGTTGTACGGTTTTCGCGTTTTTTAAAAACTTAATTCATAAACTGAGGATAATAAAACTGGTCATTCTATCATGTCATGTCTACCTGCAAATAATCACGATTTGACAAACGAAAACCATAACAGCCCATTATGCCGCACTGCAGGGACGCCTTACGCCACCCCTCGAGATGAGGGTGCTTGGAACTTAATCCATTACGCTACTCCAGTGCGTTTCGGTGATATTTAATTACTACCATCTGGTGACGGCAACCGGGACCGAAGACTTAAGGTGCTCTCAGAGGCACCGGAGTCAGTGATAATTATGTAGTTAAGTCAAAAAAAACTCATTGGTACATGCCGGTTTCTGGAATTTGAACCGCGACCTTCTAAACAAGAAGCGAACTTGCCACAACACGGCTATCTCGATAAGACAAACGAAATGAAATATCTATAATCCCGCTTTCGAAAAGCAATTCTTTCGACTAAATATATTTCGATATTAAAACGCGGTTCCATTTTCGCTCTACTGGCCGGCACCGTTCACGGCATATAATCATCGTTCCGCGATCTTCGCTAATTAATTCTAAACAAAGCTAAGCGTACCTGCTCGATCGATGCCAGTAATTAATAAGGCTCCGTCAAATTTCCACGTAGCGACGGCAATTATTTCGGATTAGCCCTTCATTTACATAATCCTTTAATCGCTAGCTGTGCGTTTGTACAAAGTGTTTTAAGACGCGTTCCTTGGGCTGAGTTTGTTTTAGAGAGCTTCGCTAAAAACCCTTCGCTTGGCTTCGGTTCGCGTTTCGGTATCATATAACACTCGATTACGAGTTTAAAATCAGTGTATACTGGAGAGCTAAAATTTGAATGTCAATAAAGCATGCATTTGGTTGTTGACCTGGGAGTGCGTGGATAACTGACGATTGTGTGATTGCGATCGTATTTGGAAAAACTAATACGGAACTAGAAAGGACAATCAAATAGAACTATTTGTTTGCGATCACCACTTTATCGCGTTGTTTTCCACGCAATTTTCCGTTACTAGATAATAGCGTCTGCGTTCGCAACTACATGCTATTCACTTTTGATGGCTCATAAAAATGCTCACATGTAAATACGTCGCAGGAATATTGTGAAGTACAAATTTACATAATGACTCATGAAAATTTAAGAGTTTGGATTACCGTAAATAGAATTTATAATTAAAATAATATTTGCTATTTTAGGGAGGTCATAGACAACTTTTTACTCTCGTAATGGGTTCACATCCTATTAAAGGCGACAAACGAGTAACGAATAAAAGGTTGTATGGAAAACATGAATGAATGAACTCGTTCGTACACAGAAACTATCAAAACGAATAGATAGATATATGACAATGAAATGACTGATAACTGGCTTTTAAATTCCTAAGCTTATATGAAAAACAAAGAATTTTCTATTTCAATGAATACAGAAAATATATCTAGAATATAGTTTCATATTATATTACAATGTGATAGATTTCACGAAATTGTATTACACAAGTGCAAGAAGAAACCAAATTATAACTAAATTATATAAAAGGTAAAACTAAAAGTATTTACAAATTAAAAAATACTATGTAAACTAGGATAAATGACTAAATTTTAAAGAGACGATGGGTTCAGGGTACCAAGAATGCTTGCCGCGTTGCCGCGCTGTATTGCGACACTGATCCTCTGAACAAAGTACTCCTTGCTCAAAGGATCCCTTGTCAATAGACACAGCGCGACACCCAAATCGTTGACAAATGATTTGGTATCCTTGGACCAGGGACCCATCGTCTCGACAGCAAAAGGGATGAAATGGTAACGATTTAAAAGTTCCATGTACTTGGCTGTTTTCCTGCGAGCTGCTGTCTCAGCAGCTGCTCCAGTTTTTTTAGATGTATTTTTTATATAACTTTGACACAATGTATCTACGCAAGTTACATCCCAAACAAGAGCTTTACCACTTTTGTATGGAACCATCGTGACACCATCGGGTCTCTTGTCGTCACCCCGAAAGATACCTTGAGGCTCAAGACAGGAAAGTATCTGTGCAGAGGATAGAGCGTCTTTTACAATGTTGTTAAGACGATAATGCCTAGAAAAGCGACCAGCATTTTTTATGCAGGAGAGCCATATTTATATTATATGTATTTTTTCCAAATAAACGTTATTATTATACGGTGACAGTCGCTTATATTTAGCTTGCTTTATATATAGTTTCTCAATTGTATCGGATCCTCCTTTTTCTTTCTAATTTGCGTCGGATTTTTAAGGTTTGTATTTATATTTTTGTAGGCCTTTGGGAAAATAATTGCGTACCTGTTTTACTTTATAATTTTTTTTTTCTAGTTGTCGCAAGGTATCTTGTTTTATTATGAGTTTCCCGATAGTGCTTAAAAAGATTGTGAACAACCGTTACGAGTCATCATCATTGATTGTTGTCATCGTGTAAAATCTCGACTTTATGGTTCAAACCACCGAGCTTTGTTTCAGTACAATAGAGGACTAATGCTGGCCGTTTGAGAGATAAATCAGAAACAGAGTAGTCATATGGGATCCGTTTTATACTTTTGAAGTACAAAACTCTAAAAAATTTTTTTATAAACGTAGAAGGTAAAACGACTGCCTTTAAAGCAATATACGCATACTAGATTATAAAGGTTCAACGATCAAAAAAAAAGCATTGGCGGCAGTTAAGTTCATGTACCGAATAGGCGGTACGGTGATAAAAAGTAACGTCACCTATTGGTGTCACCTATTTGTATTTGTTTCACAGAAGCACTTTAGCATTTATCACTTTATTATTATTGTTATACAAGGTCACATCTTAATCAGTGCGGATATGTCGCATGCAGAAAGGTCACTGAAGTTAAAGGTAGGTACACGTATTTATTGTTTCACCCTTTTCGGAACAAAAATATTAAAATAACTGCACCCGAAGCTATCTACAGAAACATAATGGTAACCATGGCCACTTTGTTAATACGAGCTAATCCCAGTCTCCCACGGCCTTGTGTGTGTGCCGGCACTATAAACTGTCCATACGTCTTTGGTTTGCCGCTAAAATTGTCCTAGGATTAGGCACTCACGGGTCGATAACCCCGGAATTTCAAAATAAAAAAATAACATTTTTTTAATTTAATTAATGAAATGTGATCTATTAATGACACTTACTACGTGATAACATTATACACACTAAATAAAAAGTAACCATGTATAAAAAGTACGTAAAGGAAAACAAATCGTATATAAATTTAAATAATAAAACAATTAACTGATCGGGAATGAGCAAATCTGCTTACCTGATGCAAGTCTATCTCTTTTCATTTCGAGAATTTCATTCGGTAATGGATGGGATAGGTTAAGTTTTTTTTACCCTGAATCTTTTTAATCTATCTTGAAATTCGGCTATAGGTTGATGACCAACCATTTCTAAAGTATGTTAGATAGGATTGCTTATGCCAACGCGAGAAGCGAAGCGGAGCGAAACGACGAACCGCCCAAATACCTTTTTGATTTTAAAATCATTAATTTTTATTTCTTAAATTAATTCATTAATTGATATTACGCTTACCGAAAAACAAACAAGAACATTTAAATTATGCAGTTTGAAATGATATTTCGGTTTCTATAGGTAATACAAGCAATTAAAACAACATTGTAAATTATATAATTTGTATATTTATTTCCTTCCACTGGTTCATTATGCCTAACTGCAAGAGCTTAAGCCTCTTCCCTGGGTGAGGGGGAATGGAGCTTAATCCACCACGCTGCTCCAGTGCGGGTTTGTGGCTTTTAACGACTTGCCATCTCTTGATGGCTACCGGGCCCGACAGCTTAACTTGCTCTCCGAGACACTGAGCCAGTGATAGTCATGTAATTAAATCGGAAAAACCTTATTGGTACACCTACGGATTCGAACCACAACCGCACGGCCTTCTAAACAAGAAATAGGTTTGCTGCGCTCGGACTATCACGACACTTTTTTATATATAAATAGATATTTATTCATTTATAAATTACATAATAAAAACACTAAAATATTTTGATTTAACACCAACAAAATAGGTCATAGTCAACGTACTTCGATACGTCTTAAGATTTTTTTACCATAAAATAAATAAATAAATCTTGGGAGATTGACGGTAACATGCCACTTTAATAAAATTATAATTTTAAAAAAAATTAGTCATTCATGAAAAATTCAAAAACAAATCTTAACTTGAAATTCCACTTGATCAGTAGGTATTATCAAGAGTTCTTTTAAATTATAACAAATATCCGACTTTCACAGTGTTCTTACGACTAATATACTAAAAACCAGATTAATCCTGATCTAGTTAATGATACAATTTTATGAGAAGCAGCTCCAATTTTTATCGACGCGACTACATATAATTTAATTGGTGTAATTATTTCCAGAAATGATTGTTTAGTTATAAAATAAATATCAGAACTAAATTCGACTTTGACAGTGGCTTGTTTCTTCATTCCCAACTACAGCATAGTAAATATTTGTAAAAAAAATTAATTTAAATAAACCTCCTCTAGTCAGAAGTAAAAAGAAATTCAGAAAATAAAAAAGATTTCTTCCTGTCATTTTCAAATATTTCACAGTGCTTTTCTCTCAAAGGGTAACACGTCATCCCTGCTTCCGTCCGAGGTACGGTTGTCAGACTCATACTTTATGCTTAACGTTTAAAATACTAGATAATTGTCTGTAAATAAAGTTGAGCCTGTAAATTTGCCATTATTTAAATGTTATTATTTGCAATCGTAATTTAATGACGTGTGAAATGTAGTAGGTGAATTATTATTTCTTACGATTAATTGTTTTTTTATCATAATAATAATAATAATAACGTCCACATCAATCAAAATAAAAAATACATTATTTATTATAATAAAAACTGGTCAAGTGCGAATCGGACTCCCACACGAAGGGTTCCGTACCACCATACGAAATAAAAAAAAAAACGCCTTTCTTGTAAATATCAAAAACAAGCAACAAATTTTTTAAAAGCATTTTGTACTGTCTCTCGGGAATTGAATTTTTTTCCCGTTAAAAAGTTGTCCAAATTTTGAAAAAAGTAATAGTCGGTAGGTGAAAGGTCTGGTGAGTATGGCGGATGAGGGAGAACTTCCAACCCCAACTCTAGCAGCTTGGAGACTGTTTGTTGTGCAGTATGGGGTTGCGCGTTGTCATGAAGTAGCACCGGGGACGACCGATTGACCAAAGCTGGTCGCAGACGTGCGAGCTTCTCCATCACTGTCTTCAATTCTTCATAGTACACATCTGTAGTAATAATCATGCCATTACGTAAAAAGCTGCGATGAATCACACAGGCATTAAACAACCAAACATTAGACCATCACCTTTTTATGGGTTATTTTTCGTTTAACACGTTACTTTGGTGCTGAACCAGGATTTAACCAACTTGCTGAGCTCTTTCGATAGTCGAAAAGAATCCATATTTCTTCACAAGTAACAATCCGGTTCAAAATTCAGTAATTTCTGTGCCTGTTGAGCAACGCAAGGTACGTCTCGATGCGTACGTTGCGCTGGCGATAGTTAAGTTCGTGGGGTACCCATCTATCAAGCTTTTTTATTTTGCCAATTTGTCGCAGATGGTCCAATATTGTTTTGATGCTAACATAAAAAGCTGCTGCTAGTTCAGCTGTAGTTTAAGTATCATCAGCTTTCAAAATCGCCTTCAATTCATCATTGTTGACCAAAGTGTCCGGACGACCACGAGGTTCATTATTCATGTCATAATTTCCAGAATGGAAACGGGCAAATCAATAACGGGTTGTGCATTCATTTGTTAAGTTCTCTCCGTAAACCTTGTTGATGTTACGTGTCGTTTGTGCCGCATTAGTTTCACGACGGAACTCATTTTCTATAGTTACACGAATTTTTAAAGTGTCCATTATGACGAAAAATTTTCAAATGTAATGAAAACACAACGCTAATCAATAAACAAAAGACTGACTTTGAAATAAGAATATCATGTTTTTTTTTAAATTTGAATTTGGAATGCACAGCCAATCAAATTTTTTTTTTGTTTGAAATGGCCAGTACTGAAGAACGGCGACATCATAGGTTAAGACGTAATATAAAATAAAACACGTTTATTGTATGGGGGCCTTTTTAGTTTAGTTTTATTATTGGTCGTTATAGGAACCCTAGTAATATATACCAAGTGTAAACAATGATCTCACAACTACCAATCACCACAAAAGTCGAAAAAAAACGTTTCTTGTATTGTGATTTCTTTGATGTACAATTTTGTTTTATTTTTACTATTTGTTGTTATAGCGACTATAGTAATAGATATTCTGTGAAAAATTCAAGTGTCTACCTATTACGGTTCGATCCTGTGACGAAATGTGATGAAAGTATTTTTTAAGTTGTACTAAAATTATTTTAGAATTTTTCACCCCCTAATCAAAAAGTTAAACAGGGTTACCATAAAAATTTTAATTAAATGGTTAAATTATAGTTTTTAGGAATTAGAGAGCGTATACCTCAATAACTATTCACTTAAATAAAAAAGTCATTTTAAGACCCCCATATCATTTTTAAAACCTAAATGTATAGGTACTTCACACATGCGCTGCAAATTTTTCAAATCGAAACAAATTGACGCACAGAAATACCATAATAGTACAGAATAACCACATAACCCGACACTTACTTCACATAGCCGAACTATAGCGGTAGTACTTTGTTTTTGGTTAAACCAATGAAGCGAACTTGGTTATCACTTTTGTTTGCTTGCGTATACCATATGCATGCTATATGATTTATCAAAAATAAAATAAGATCAGGATTGTGGTTCGGCTATTTGACGCAAGTGTTACATCTATGTAGTTATTATCTACATTTATGTGAACACCGAGAGTTGTAAGTTGTGGTCGAATGACTAAGTGGTAGTTCCTGCAAAAAACGCAATGACCAGTGAATTATTATTCTATGAAACTTAAATATTATAAGCTCCTGCAACGGCCGATGAGCCGCGCCAGACTTGGAACGTAGTGGAGTACTCCAAGCCGGATTATGAAACGCCTGATGGAACACCTTCATAGTTATTTATATACGTCATTGATAACTCTCGTACATTTCAGAGTTCCAATATACTAAAAGGGATCCATTAACTAATTGTACGTCACTCAAAAAACGGTATCGATCGCAATCCATTGATGTGCATAAATGTACAAACGTACTAGTCTCGCTTATAGTATTATGTTACTAAGTGAAAAAGCGTTCCTTGAACTTTTTTAGAATTTTAATTAGTCACTGTGAACTCTACTGGTTTCGTTATGTCCACCTACTTGTGCACCAGTTTCTCGTTTCGTTTATTTACCATCTTTTATGGTAAATTCTGTATTTTAACACAATTTAATTTTGTATTTTATAACAATTCGTCTTTCGATCGAAAAATGCACAACGTTCAAACGTGAAATTTTCGCTGAGCAGAAGGCGTTCTAGCGAAACACATTTTCGTTACGGCCAAATTTCAGTTTGTACACGTCACCGTCCGTGTCAGACAAATGATTTGATTTCATGTCCAAAATGTGTTGAATGATTTTTAACAAGTCTCGGTCTTTCATTGTCAATTTACTGCACAGCCACATGGTCCAGCGAGAACTTTTGGCCGATTTTTTAAATTAATGTTTTATTTTAATTTATTTTTCGTTATCCACGAATTGTTTAGTAAGTTTTAGTGTATCTACTTAAAGATATGTTTTTGAACTGACCAGACGATGCTTAATTGCTTAATGTATGTAATCCAGATTTGCACCCAAAATATTTGTGGTTTGTAATACACAATTACAAGTACCTATCAGGTATAGCTATATATAATATATTAAAAAAAGTCAATGAGTAGACAAGACACTATTCGTTTTCATCGAGCACGTTTCATAATAATGCGTTTAAAAGCTTCTCACAAAGTTGAACGATCTATCATAACATTCACGCAATTGTAGTCATAATGCCTACGTGGATGTTTGTAAGCTCAAAAAGCAAACTTGTATTTTAACCAAATATTACATAATAGTAACTTTTTATAATTGTTTTTTACAAATTACATAAATACTGTCTTGAGTAGAAGCTGCTGTTTCTTAGTATTCGTATTTAATTCATTTTTAACCTCTAAAATTTTTTAATAAGTAATCGTATGTGAAACTGTGACCAAGGACCATACTGTAAGAGACATTATCTTGTACAGTCTTCTAAATATCAACGTACTATTAGTTATTTTAAGAGTGAATAAACTAAAGTTGAAAAGAAGTTCCCTATTTTTAAAAAGAAAATAAGTACCGTTTCCTTTCATTTATTTCCAAATTAATTTTAATTAATGTTAGTCACAAAATACTTTTGAAATATTCTTTCAAATATTCATTGTTATTTTGAATACTTCAAACTTTTTTGCAATTGATTTTTTTTTTCTAAGGTCCGTAGTTAAAGCTATAAACTAATACATACTTAGGTTATTAATGTGTAATTCCTTTTGTCAATAAGAACACAAAGTACGACAGGCTTACTTTTATTTTTCTTATAATTAATAAATTATACTATATTAGAAGTAGTATAATAATAGAATCGAAATACTTAAAAAATGAATACTTAGTTTAGAATTTACATATAAATCCTTGAAATAGCTCTAAATTAAAATCTAATTAACTTAAACTTAAAACTGACCCTAAAAAAAAAGCCCACCTTGCAACACTTTCGCCCAAAAGTGCCCATCAATAAATTCAATATTCTTTAATGAAAATAGTTCGTTTCCTGTACGTGTTCTCAAAACTCAGTTGTCGATTTAAAATACATAAAGCCATAAAAGTACGAATTGACTAGAAGCCCTCTTCTGCGTTTACTGTCTAACCATTCATACTCTAGCTAGCTCGTGTAAGATGGCGAGTTTCAGTCCAAGTTTCAGTGCGCGAGTTTTCCCCGCGCGCCGACCTTCACCCCCGAGAAATCCCTGCGTGCCGGTCTTCAACGTCCGCAAAATTGCGTGATGTCACTTCGATACTGTGAAGTGACATTTATGACTATATTAAAACCAAACGCTGCTGTCAAATTAATTTACTCTATGAATAAAGCACTAATTAAATAACAAACTATTCAAACGACTTATGATTTAAACACAAATGTCATACAATGGCAGTGACATATTTAACCTTTCATGAAGCAACAAAAACTGAGCATATTTTTTTCCCATTCCCATTCCCGCAGCCGTACCTTTTTTTCATTTCACTTCTTAAGTTCTAATCCACTATTCAAAATCACACTAATAAATTTTTCAAACTGATTCACACGAATTTTTAGAACACCAAATATTTCGGGGAAATATTTAGACGTCTGGAATTTGTTTATTCACTTGTTTCTAACGCGGCCATTTCGCGCCGAGACAGCGGGTTCAAACACATTTAATTTGCATCAAGTTTCAAGATAAGTGGTGTAGTGTTCGCGTCGCGTTGCTCCGAATTTCGTTATTACCCGTTTAGTCGAACGCTTTATAACCGTCTTGTAGATAATTAGTAGAGTAAATGTATATAAGTTTGCCCTTATTGAAAATTTCATGTGTACCGTCAGGGTAAATATTTACTTTGATTGCTTCTGCGACGAGTACCTACTCGTGTATAGTTGTAGTTGCCAGCGTTCAGAATTTAATCATCTAGTCTGATGAATGGCTGTAAAATTATTGTTTTCTACAAAATTTGGAGTATTTTTACATTCAAGTGAAATTAGAAAACATTATAAATATTCACTATTTAAATTTTAATCATATTAGTATTTATTCCGTCAAGTCCTCCTGCAAATTCTCCCTAAGGGGAACAATTGGAAACAAGAGTATTTTTCCCCTTACGCTGAGGAGAATTAGTGGAATTTGCATAATTTGTATTACCGGTTTTTTCACCCAAAGTACCTGCCAGAAATAAAACACAATATTTTCAAGAAATAAGGCAAATCCACTCGAGATACATAGATTATTTGTACAGTAACAAGTTATACATTTTTTTTATGAACCGTATTGCCATCAGCTGCTGTGTGTTCGTGCGTGTGTCACAGATATCTAGCGAAATGAGGTGCAGACCAGAATTTTTTTAATGTTTTGTAGATACGGGTAGGTTAGAGACGCTATGTGACGGTATTTGTTCAGAGACATGTGTCCCAAAAAATGATTACACAACTAATACAACTAAAAACATTAAGCACATACGTAAAAAGTTTTTTCTCAAAGATGCTATAATATACGACCATATCTTGTTTGGGATAAATCATAATTACCGGGCCGGACCAGAAAGTGTCCCGCAATTTTTTAGCAGGCGTGCTCGAGCCGTCGAATATGTAATTGGAAAATGGAACGAACTCTTTTAAACCTGAAAATTGATAACTAAAGAGATAACTCGTCTAAGTTTTAATTTCGTAGTGGCACGACAAAAAGGATGCGCCATTAAATCTATTTTAAAAAGTAAAAAAAATGGACATTGGAACACGGCGAGTTGGGGGCAAAATTACCTGAACTATTTTTATTATTATAATACAGTTGTCAATACAACTTTTTAACTTGTTCTTAAATTGTTTATCACCGAAATCGAAGGACAGATGACAGAGACATGAAAACGTATGAAAATTTTATCATATTAATTTACATGCATCTTTGAGAAAAGTACTATACAAGTCTTGGCCACAACTGTGCATAACCGGACTCTGTAATGGGTGCCTCGGCTGTGCCTCAGCTCGCATACTCATAATCTTCCGATTATGCTGCACTTGCGGCCCGCGGCAGTTATCTACTATATCTGAGGTTTATATCATTTTAGGGAACGGTTAAATTGTTTATCCTTTTCACTTACATCTTTGGTATGAATTGATGTCGCATTTCAGAGTTTAGGTTAGGAGATATGTCTTAAGTATGTAAAATACTGCATACTTATAGAGGACAACGTATCCACCTAGATGCCAATTCTAACCTACTCTTCTGTGGTATATACAATCTCGAAGTAGGTATTAGAATCATATTGACGTACACGCTCTATAGGCACAAATTTAGGAAGGTATTTTTGACGCGCGTTTTATAGCTTAAAATTTCTAAAAATCGCTGAGGAGTCTTTGCTAGTCTATGTGGAACTTTCGAATTGTATGGATAATTCAATTTGGTTCAAGGTTTCAGTTGGAGCGCTTTTCGAGCATCGCCGTTGATATCCCTTTTATAGGTAAAAAAGAGCTTTAGAAAATAAACGGCACAGATATAGTACTTCTACTTTCATTAAAACATATCTACTAAGCTTAATAAACAAAAACACATGTTATTTCACATCACGTCAGTTGCTCGCTAAAAGATAACGTTTACTTTGTCAATCAATATTCCAATCCTCTTACCTTTGTCGGACTACCTGGGAGATTGCGCCATCGCTCTCAATACACCTAAATCTCTAACACTAGAACAATCTAGATAACAGAGAAAAACTGCTTCCCTTTTTTTATGCTCTGCCAACTCGATGCACAAAGGCACAAAGCTAGGTTGTAATTGGAAGTATTCTATGTTCTATTCCGCGTTTTGTGGTTATTATGAAGTTAAAAAAGTGCAAAGTGTTTTGATATTTTTCGGAATGAAATTAAAATAAATATTCGAAAACTTTTATATTTATATGAAAATATTTCTTTTTATACCTAGTTTTATAAAGAAGGCCACTAATCCACGTCGAAGTAAAATTTTTAACAGTCAAAATTGTTACAGCGTGGGAAAGATGCGTGGGAAGATTTTAATCTGATCGAATTGTGTTTAGGAACTGAATTAAATAACTTTTCAGTTCTAAAATGATGAAGGACAACTTATAGACGAAAGAACGCTATTAACTCCAGCAAATATACAAATTACACGGCCTAGAAGAAAAATATAGTGTCCTAATTATATATTTTTCTTTTCAGAGTTCTGTGCCAAAGAATAATAATGATTATTAATATACATGGGACGTCCCACACAGCGCCATCTAGTGCTAAAATAAGCAAGTCTTATGCTTGTATTATGGGTTACTAGACAACTGAATAATATTGGTTCCGGACGGGAATCGAACCCATGATGTTTGGCTCCGCAGTTAAGGTCTCTAACCACTCGGCCATTCGGCCAGTCTACTGAATGGTTACTCCGTCTATCCGTCTGTCTGTCCTGCCTTTGAAGGGCTGTACCGTGTATTGTGTGAACGTAATAATTAGCTGGTTGAAATTTTCTCAGAATGTGTTATTGTTGCGGATAAACCAGTAAATAATAAAAAAATAAAATCTCGAACCCCATACAAGAAAGGCGTTTTTTTTTTTTATTTTTTATGTTTGCCATATTGTACACACCATAAAACATACAAGCGTTAAACTTCCTAAGATTATAGTGCAAACTTAAACTCCTTACAAAAATGTAAAGTAAAAACCGTTCAAGTGCGAGTCGAACTTGTATTGATGATAGAAAACACAAATACATACATATAAATTCATACATACATATAAATATATTCTTCAGGGCACCGGTTTTTTGTCATTGAAAATGACTATCAAACCCATTTCACGGGAAACGCATTTTTGGCCATAACTCCGAGGGTATCAAATTTAGCCAAGACTTTAAGGTTATAAAAGATTAAGAATTTAGTTGCGCATCGTATGACACCAAAATTTTGGAAATCGGTCTAGTAGTTATTGAAAAAAATTGGAAAATGGAAAAAAATCTGGATTTTTTCGGATCTTTTTTTTTACTAAATCCAAAATATTTCGAGAATGGAGACCGATATGGAAAATAAAAAAAAAACAGTATCTTAGCCATTAACGTAGCTACGATTTAAGACCAAGTTTTTGGAAATCGGTTGGTTGGTTGGTTGGTTGAAAATCGCTTAAGGGAAATCATTTCCGAAAGATGAGATTTTTTGGTCGATCGCTGGTGCTTGCGGATATAAGTTACTATATTTCAGAGGGTATTCGTCGGATCGCTTTGAAATGTTATAGGAAAGGTTAGAAAGCGTTGCTAGCTACAGTTTAAAACCAAAATTTTGAAAATCGGTTGGAAATCGAACAAGAAATTTGACATCACATGTTAGAATTTTATGGACGATCGGGAAGTTGTCAACATTACGTCATCGCCTTTCGGTCTGTATTCGTTCGAATGCTTCATTATCGAGTTCAAAACGTTTAAGGATATCAGAGGCTGCAGTTTAAAACCTAAATGTTTCAAATATGTTGAACAAACGAAAATATTTTTTTTCGTTGATTTATTTCTGAGTTTAGAGTTTTTTTTTTTAATTTATTTGATAAAAAACAAAGTTAAACAATTTTTACAATAACAGTATATATCAAAAACTTAAAAAGTTTTCCCTTATACTGAGATGCGTCTGCGGGTAGATCGAAATCTCATCAATCTCGCGCCGCCACCGTGCGCGGTTATGAGGAGATTGGAATGCGGATAGGAATATATCTTTGTGTGTAAGGAATGTGTAAATACAGTGTGATCTTAAATTGTGATTTGATTTAATTTGAGGTATCAAAGCAAAAGGTAAACAGAAAGCAAGTGCAAAGTTGAAAAGAATAGTGCCACGTTTTCGTGGCAAAACCACGATTACGTGGCAACGCCACTATTTCGTGGCAAAACCACGATTACGTGGCAAAACCACGATTACGTGGCAACGCCACGATTTCGTGGCAATAAAATAAAATAATCTGTGAAAATCGGATTTGGGAAGGTTCATTTTTAATGAAACCGATGGTTGCGGGGACTGCAAGATCTGTGGATTTCTTTTAATGTGTAATAAACTTATTGAATATTGCACGTTCTTCCCTTCTAATTACATAATATGGTGTTGAAATTACGATTTAAAAAAAAAACAACAAATGCAGATAACCTCATTAAACCAACTTTGTCGTTATCTCGCTCACTTGGTTTTAATAGTTATTTGTAGGACCTGAATATAAAACAATATTTTCTTCTGTTATTTGTTTTCTTTTTTCTGAAAAGAAATTTAATTTGGCGCCTATCATTAAAAACTGTTATTACATATCATGAAGTTTCTCTTCCGAGTTTCTATCAACTTAAAAATTTCAAATTATCTGTCCAGCGTCAAATTGTAACGTAAATATACGGAAAAAAAATATGTGTAACATATTAAAAATTTTCTGGTTTCTCTGAGTATAGAAATAGTACCAATTAATTAGTACATACATGACTTGAGAATTGAGTAAGTTTAAAGCATTTTGAAATGCTCGAATACCTCAATGATTTAAAATGTCGGCCAAATACGAATCGGACTTCGGGTTCCGCGAGGGTTTCCGCAAAGTACAAAATAAAGGACACGTTTCTTGTATGAGAACCCCCTTTAATTTTTTACTTTATTTCATTTTATTATTTGTTCTTAAAGCAGTCATAGTAGTGCATACTTAGTAATTTATAAGTGTAAGCAATGATCTCGCGACCACCAGTCACCAAAAACGTCGAAACAAACTGGTTTATTGTATGGGGATCCCCTTTCAATTTTAACTTTATTTTATTTTTATCATTTGTTTATAGCAGCCATAATAACACACTCTATGAAAATTTCAAATGTCTTCTTATCACATTTTGGACGATACAGCCCTGCGACAGACAGACGAACGGACAGAGGAGCTTTATTAATAGGGTTCCCGTATGTACCATTTGGGTACGTAACCTTGAAAATTAAACATGTTCTTCGATTCCTTTAAATTTTCTTCAGCGCATATCCGCATCAGAACAGGAGATTGCGGTAAGTGTATGTCATGTAAGAATGGACACGAATCGTAATCGCTAACGAGATACGTTCCTCATTAAACAGCATCTCTACTTCCTTTAAGGGCCTTCATTGCGTGACGCTGAACTGGTTCACGAGTGTGGCTTAAACGCACGCAATTACATCTAACGCAATCTTTTAGAATCTTTTAAAATACAAAGAGAGACATACTTACGGCAAACTTGTTAGTTGTTTTTGAATATCACTTAATACTAACGGTATATTGCTTTCCGAAATATAATAATTTGCACGTAATATCAAACAAAATACGTTATGTTAAAGTGAACAAATGCTATACGTATGTCCTTATATACTGTTTGATTATGAGTAGAATAGTGTGAAATACATTATCGACAGGAACAACCAAAACGAGTGTAAAACAGCAATATGTTACTATCAGAAAACGCAAAATTCAAAATATAGCTATTGACATATTATGAGTGAAAACCACGAAGATAACGACATTTCCTGCTAAGACCACAAGTTATTTTTTCTCATAACTACCAAACCAGCACGAAGACGCAGCAGATTTTTGCATATGTTCGAATATATATATATCAATCATTAACTGGTTAATTTTACAGCGCATAGATAAACATAGCTTACTACTAAAACTCTATCAGAATTAAAAATAACTCAAACATTTACCGCCTTGGATTATCTAACATGTGCTATTAAAATAAAAATATTTAATTATTTGTGTTTTCATATCTTCTTTAAACAACTTTTTTCAGAAAGGTAATACAATACATAGGGTCAATACCAAAATATCATGTGGCAAGACTTAAAAAATGACATAATGTTAAGCTTGAAACGGCAATATGATGAGCAAAAGACCCAATTTTCCCATATCACGTGCTGGGCAGGCGGGTTGGCGATCGCAGTATGAACTGTTTCACAGGAACATGCCGCTGCCCGTCTTCCGCTAACCAGGGTTAGTCGCCTCTTACGACACGCTTCCAGGTGGCGATGGGAAATTGTATCCTTAAGTCGTCCCCACACAGCATTAATTGCGTTTTCACAAAATCTCATCGAAATTCACCATTTTTGGATTTTTTTTATTTTCACAAATTGTGAAATGCAATTAGTTTCATGTTGAACATGTTGAGATTGTTTCATGGTGAAAAATAAAACTCTCGCATTTAAGTTTTTTTTTTTCTTGTAATGTATTAAAATTCCTTCTCGGGACAAATATTTGTGTGCACGAACAAGTCTATTTGTTCCGAGGCTGGGTGTAAAATATATATATTTGTACGTGTATATATTATAAGGAATATTTGTATGTGTATCAATTGTCTAGTAACCGTAATGAAAGCATAATACTTGCTTACTTTGGGTCTAAATGGCGCTGTGTGGGGTGTCCCAGGTATTATTATTGTTATTATTTCTTGTTCTTTTTCTTGTTCAAGAATTAGATATCCAATTGCGATTTTTTCAAACAAAGTATTTGTTATAAAATCTCGAAACAGATTATATATATACTTAAGTCGTAATTTATGAAAATATATGATAATTTTTCGATGATTTACATTTTAAAATTTTCGTTTTACAGTTTCGCTCTTTATATTATTTATTATAGAGAGCATTTATGAAAGTTCATGTGCTCTCCTGAGAAAGGAATTAATCAAAATAAGTGTGGCCGATTTTCATTACACATAAATCTTTAAAAGAAAATCTATTGGGCCAGAACTAAAATAAAGACTAACAGGAAGAGCTGTTATATAGATGGCCATTATGTATAAATATTATAAAACAAAAGCAATCTAAAAACTGGACGTGCTGCGAAAACTGCAATACAAAAATTTATAAAAATAAATAAAAAGAAGTGAAAATAATATTGGATTGTCTATGTTATAATTATATACATATTTATGTGATGAAAAATTTATTGAAATATTGCATTCATATTTACAATTTGAAAATAATATCAATAATTTTGTATTCACAATGAAATTAGAAAACACACGCTGGATAAATAAATATGGATGAATTGATTAACATTATAAAACCTGGAGGCTTTATCCAACGAAAAAGTGAAAGAACAGGATTATGCTAAAAGTGTAGGTTCGCATTCGCTTAGGCTGGGTACACACGTAAGGATCAACTGTTTAAGGGTTTTGAATTGTAAAAACATGATAAAGCTGAATTTCATTGAAATGTCTATACATCAGAAAATGTAACTGAAAAGAAATCGGCATTCGTAAGTCTTATTAAAATTTTAAGATTTCGCTGATATCTTGAGATAACCCTATATAGAAGAAAAATATGGAATTCTACTCATGACATAGGCTAAAGCTTTTATATAAATGTGTAACATTTTCAGAGCCACATTATATAAGCTAACAAAATACTCGAAGATTAGCCCCTTTAGGAATTTTTTACTGGAACATGTTATATTTCGTTACGAAATGGTAATTGACTCACAAATTGGACACACTGAAATATAACTACATAAATTTAAATTTTTTTATGCAATATAATTTAATAAAACTAAATAATTCAAATATTTCATTTTACTTCCTTCTTTGTTTTATATTTAAGAATATGTTACTCAACCGAAACAGATATCAAACAATTTGATTTTAAGAAAAAAAATTAAAAAATATATCACACATTATATTTCGTCTTCGAAAAAACGTCTACCAGATACAGAGAAGCTATAAAATAATCGGCCATGTGCGGGTCAGACCAGGCCAGTGAAGGTTTCCTTAGACGAGATGAACGTTCATATGATAAAAGTTCAAATAGTAAGTTGCAAAGCAAATATTTAAAAATCTACCCAGAATATCTTATTCAAAACAGTTTTAATTGAAAGTGTTTTTATAAGTTATGCTTAAACGTTTTCAGAATTCTCCACTCCATAGTTGAAAAAGGAAAGCAGGAGAGGTGAGGAGCGAATATCTCAAAAATTATTGACTAAAATGAAAAGGGTTTTTGAAACCTCTAAATCACTTTTTAAGATCTAGGTATAGGTACTCTCATTGACTTGGTACTCCACACGTTTATGTGTGCTGAAATTTTTTCGCAACCCTCAGTAGTATATGATATGTATGACAACCTCACCAAAAAAACTTATAAATAGAGGCGCGAAAGGTGACCTGTATTATGTTTTATCTTGGTGCTACCAAAAACATTGCAATAATAAAAAAATAACATTTTATTATTCAATATAAGTATGGTGTTTGCACACATTTATTGAAAGTCACAAAGATTTGAGTTTGTACCTTTACGTAATCTTTAAAGGACACACTCTTGTACCACCTTTTACTCTGGCACTCCCCTCCACAAAGCAATTTAATTGAAAGTATGAGTGAAATATAATTAGATCACTCTAGCACCAAGTATCGATTGGATGAGTAGTTAGAGACCCTAACTGCGGATCCGAGGGTCGGGGGTTCGATTCCCGTCCGAGACAAATATTTGTGTGCATGGACATGTTTATTTGTTCCGTGTCGGGTGTAAAAGTATCTATATATGTATTATATAAAAAAAAGAATATTTAAGTATGTATATCAGTTGTCTGGCACTCATTATACAAGCTTTGCTTAGTGTGGAACTAGATGGCGCTGTGTGGCATGTCCGTAATATTATTATTATTACATGGACGGAATCATTTGTTTTTAAACGTGTCCATTTTCGATTAGTGTGCGTTGCAGATAATACCAATAATAATGTAATAATTAGTGTGTCCTCATTAATTCTACATTATGCTTAAACTTTTGATCGTTTCGGAGTATAAGACGCTCTATTTAGATTATTATGCTAATTAAGTATCGATAAAACTAAACTAGTGTGAGTATATAAAATGATACAACTTTTATATTATATTTAACCATATTTTTCGTATTTCAGTATGTCGACTACTACGTGTACATGTGTCGTTTTGAAGCTTCAAATTCACTAGATTTATTTAGATACGACCTCAACTGGAATAAAACCACTACGTATCAATACGATCAGCTCTCGACGTTTCCCATACATTCTATAGGCAGCAAATTTAGCAGCGCCACCTATGGTGTGAGGACGGTGTGGGGTGATGCGATTATAGTTTGAAAAACTTAATTTATTTAAATACAGTTTGGTTTCCTTTGTAAACACATATATTAGGATCAATTTCGTTGTTTTTATTTTTATTTTATAAATTACACGAATGATGGATTTAGGTAGAAAATAGAATAAGGAAGTAATGTGCATTAACTATCTTTATTTTTTAAATTTTACAGCATTGTTATAACCAAACGGAAAACTTATTTCAACAACTCAAGCCGCTAGAGTATGTGTTGCCGACTGTTCGGCCGGGCTGCAAATATTAACGCGTACCCTTTATATGGTATTATTTTGATAAAACTATGGACCACTCTCAGTATTATGAACACAGTTTACCTAAATAGATTTTGATGAAGTTTCTCATAATTATTACTGCGTGTTATAACTCAATAAACGCACCAGATATACTTCACCTATTATAATGCCAACTAACTACTGAATGTTCGCTTTTGTACCTAAAATTGTAGGTGGTCTGTTGAATTATGAAAAAAAAATTTGTAATTAAATAATCTCACAATCTCATAATTCGAAACTTTGCTCATCATTTATTTTATTTCTATTTGACTTTGTATCCCAGAGAACCTTCGACTAGGATAAATATAGTATTCTATCTCACTATTCTTTTCATTCTTCAATTACTTCTCTACAAAAATCATATCGTTTCCTTGCTTCATTACGACACGAAGGAAGGACAAAAAATTGAACACTTTTGCTTTTGTATTATAAGAAAGGGTTTTTTTTTCTTAGTCGTACACTCCTGGCCTATTGGGGCATGGTTATACGTCGTCTGATAGATAACTTTTCCTGAGTGTCATGGAAAAAATAGTAGCTATGGTTTCCCGTTGCCTTCCGCTTCAATACTTTTAGAGGTTATTTGTACCTGAAGGCTGCTGTACACAAGGTAAATAGATGACCGCCACTTACGCGATCGCCAAAGCCTCGTTGGTAATCAAGCAGGGACTGCCGCGGAAGACAATCGTGTCTTATAGAGATGTTGATTATCTTCTCCCCTTATTCCCCTTAAATTGTTCCATAATTTTTTATGTAATCACCAAAATATTAAAAAAAAAATTATGTAAACACATCTTTAGTTTCAAAAAATTTTAAGCGCTTAAGTGGTGAAGAGATGGTATGAGGATCCAAATGAAATTTATTTTCTTCCCTGGGTATTACACTTTCTTTTTTTTTTTTGTTGAAAAACTTTGTCGTCCAAGTTGACGCCGTTAAGAATGTCTCTTGTCGAACTTTGAAGGAGGATCAGATATTGAGAAATATCACTCACCGCATTCAATACAGTACTGAAAAATGTTCAAGTTTGTTTGTTGTTTGCTGACAATGTAAGAGTTGCTGAATCGATTTCGAAAAAAATTCTTTGAAATATAAATCAGATTACTTGGAGCCTTTAAGTTCAAAAAGTCCACAGTTATAATTGTTTTTCGTATACCTGTGGTATCTTTTCAAAAACTGTATTTTTAACATAATAGGATTTTGTCAGGAACTTATGAATGAAGAAAGACGAAACATTTATTTGGTGCGCATCACAATTATAAATGAAAAAAAAAAACGACAGAAACAATACAAAAAAAATTATATAATGATATACCGGACACCTTGCACATAAGTTAAATATTTCTGTGTGTAAAGGTGGCATACGTCTTCGATACTATAGAGGACATTACCGCTGTGCCGTTTAAGAAAAAAAACGGGCAAGTGCGAGTCATACATTACGAAGGGTTCTGTTCCGCCGTACAAAATAAAAAAATATTTTTTTTATATGGGACCCCTTTTACTTTTTAACTTCATTTCACTTTTATTATTTGTTGCTATAGTGATTATAGTAATACACACTTTGTGAAAATTTTAAGTGTCTACTTATTACGGTTCAGACGATACAGCCCTGTAACGGACAGACGGACGAACGGTTGGATAGCGGAGTCTTAGTAAAGGGGTTCTCGTTCCCTAAAAATCATTGCCCATCAGGCCTCCGCCCGTACCGATGCGTCCCCACGATCGGTGCAAGTGGACCAGACTAGATTGTTACCGCAAGTGACCTCGATAGTATGTACAAAAAGTAGGTACACCGAATTTAAAATAAGCTTGAAATGATATGTTGATGATGTGAGGTAAAAATATGCAATAACATGACGCCGTTAAACCGAGATAAAAACTTGCCTTTGGAATATTTCGGTTTATAGTACAAGATACTTACCGAACATGGAATCAAATTTTTCCGCGTCGCGAGCCTAAAATTTTCACTTATTTTCGTCTTTTCCCTGTCTCGATTGCTGTGATTTTTTGTTTTCTCGTTACCTCTGTTGTTCTTATGTATTAGCTGATGGCGGTTTGTGGATTTGAAATGGTTATCGAGATTTATTTTGACATTTTTTTCGCGGCATACCTAGTTCAAATTTTTTAATTCGACCAACTGCTGACACAAAACTTACAATCCGTAAATTTTAATTTTTACAAAGTAGACAGTTACTTTATGCGCTTTTCAATGATATCCAACTTGTGTCTATAGCACTTATATTTTTCCTGATAATTACGTTTTAATAAAATTCTGGAACATAATTTCGCCGAAAAATAGCTCATATTTATATACTCTCTACTGATTACACACTCCAAATTAACGCTGTTATACAATTGCAAAACTTTTTAGCCTTTCGAACGCAACAGCTAAGCGTGTAATTTTTACTGAGAAATAAGAGTTTTCGGTAATCACGTTTTCGTTACAGTCGACTTTCAGTTAGTGGAAGCATTGAGTGGACGCCACTAGGTAACGTCAATTTCATACTGAAGCCGAGATATTTATTAATTTTGTCATTGAAAATGACTCTCAAATCCATTTCACGGGAGACGCATTTTTGATCATAACTCCAAGGGTATGAAGTCTAGCCAAGATTTTAAGGTCTCAAAAGATCAAGAATTCAGTTGCGCATCATATAACATCAAAATTTTAGAAATCGGTTTGATAGTTTTTGAAAAAAAATGAAAAATGTAAAAAAAATCGGGATTCTTTCGGATTTTTCTTTTACTAAATCCAAAATATTTCGAGTACGGGGACCGATATCAAAAATAAAAAAAATAGTATCTTGGCCATTAACGTAGCTACGGTTTGAGACCAAGTTTTTGGAAATCGGTTGGTAATTGTACGAGAAATTATTTCCGAAAGATGAGATTTTTTGGTCGATCGCTGGTGTTTGCGGATATAAGTTACTTTATTTCACAGGGTATTCGTCGGATCGCTTCGAAGTGTTAGATTCGGAGGGCGTTGGTAGCTACAGTTTGAGACCAAATTTTTGGAAATCGGTTGGAAATCGAAAAAGAAATTTGACATCACATGTTAGATTTTATGGACGATCGGGAACTTGTTAACATTACGGTCATCGCCTTTCGGCCTGTATTCGTTCGAATGTTTCTTTATCGAGTTCAAAACGTTTAAGGATATCAGAAGCTGCAGTTTAAAACCTAAATATGTTAAGCAAACGAAAATATTTTTTTTCGTTGATTTATTTCCGAGTTTAAAGAGTTGAAAAGAATAGTGCCACATGTTCGTGCCAAAACCACGATTACGTGGCAATAAAATAAAATAATCTGTGAAAATCGGATTTGGGTAGGTTCATTTTCTATGAAACCGATGGTTGAGGGGACTGCAAGATCTGTGGATTTTTTTCTTCTGATTTTGAGGCAATCATAAATAAGTTCATATTGTTGAAAGTACCAGCTCTAAAACAAGATTTATTAATTAAGAACTGAAAGGGGTCTGTGCCAGCCTTAATATTTGGAATAAACGTTGTCACTCGGTAAATAGACCAGTGTCGATACCGTCCAAAATGATAAAAAACGAAAAAAAATTAAAGTAGGATGAAACCTATTGGAAAAGGAAGGGAATACCACTAAAATTAAAGGAAAAATAAATTACGGGCGATCTGAGGTTAGGAAGGGGTAGGGGGTGGGTTTTTAAGGGTAAAAATCGGTAAATCTCAATTTCCGGCAAAACTACAAGTCCTATCGAAAAAAGTTAAATAACAAAGTTGTAGATAATAAAAAGATCTACAACTTTTGTATTTACACTTTTTCTCCATAATCTCAAAATTCATGTGAAAAATCCAAAAAACCACTTTTTTGATTTTTTATTTTTATCTTTTACAAAAAAAAACTTTTTTTTATGATATTTAGTGAAAAGTTACCTCGTTATGTCCCGGACACACTGGAATTTTGAAGATTTAAAATATTAATTTTTTCACCCTATTTTGACTCGGATATCGAAAAAGCACCCTAATTTTCAATCGAAAATTCTCACGTCAAAATATCTGATTTTTCAAAAAAGTCGGTGAGCTTTTTGTTCGTTTAAATCTCTATTTTTAGATGGTGTAAAAAAAATATACATTACTATGGAAAATTTTTTCAGAAAATGCAAAAAAACGAAAAATACTAAAATTCGAAATTTTTTTTTAATCTTTATGTACAATTTTGAGGTATTCATTAAAATTTTTACTTTAATTACTCGAAAAACGTTAGGTTCCATGTTAGATTAATAAACAAAAAATTGCAAGTTGAAATGTACTACTATAATTAACAACTAAATAAGTTAATAAGGTTAATATTTAATATGACATCTACAAAATTTTGAGAAATTTGTCGAATTTTCTTTAAATTATATGCGTAGATGCCTATTTATTGCTATTTTAAAATTATACCTATATACCTGAGTGACCTTCGGAAAATTGTAGCCCATCGAAAGGTATTTCATAGAGAAGTGGGTAAGGGGCTTGGAGGGTCTGGGCCTTACTACCTGTTATTTCGTAGCAGCTGCAAAAACCGTTAGCCAGTATTCAAGAAACAGTACAGTGAATAACATCGTTCATATAAATACACGTGCAGGCTAAGTTACTTTACAAGAATTGTGATAATTTACTTTAAAAAAAAAGTTCTGGAATCTACATAGCAAGGTAAATACTACCTGAATTTTAATCAGAATCATCATTCATATTGGCAAACCTCCCACCCACAGAAGGTGCAGCAGAACATTGTTATAGGGCATATTATCAGCTTCAAACGTGGCTGGTTAATGAATTGACTGCAACAGATTGGGGCTGGAAGCAACATCAACATGGAATTATGCCCAAATTTACAGAAATGGAATTAATTCCGGAAAATTTGCTGAAAACTATTTGCTGCAGCTGTGAAACTGGATGTAATAGTTTTAAATGTGGCTGCCGAAAACATGGTTTAAAATGCACAAATTTATGCTCAAATTGTCATGGTTCTGAACAATGCGCCAATGTGGAGAAAATCTACGAGGAAGTTAATGATTCAGATGAAATTGGGGATGAAGAACCAATGCAGACCGAAAATAATGTTGGAGACGAAGACGGTGATGGTCTTGAAGATGTCGAAGATCTACTAGAATCAGAAAGGCCTGTCGAATCTAACGATCAAGAAATACCATCAAAAAGACAGAAACTGATGAATAAGTGATTCGAATGGAATACAATGTTTTGATAAATACAAAGATTAATGCTTTTAAAAATAATATAATGTATAATGTAATCATTAAAAAAAAATATCTACTCAATAGTACGATTTGCGTGTATATTTCTATCTAATGAGATTTTCTAATACATAAATGTAATGAAAATTTAATAAATCAACTTTTATTACTGAAAAAAATAGCAGTAGTCACATTTTTTTTAAAAATCCCCTTTAAATCGTATTTTTAACATTTACAATAACTATGTTTTTTTGCGATATTTATGTTTAATTGGTTTGTAATTTTTTTGTTTATTAATCTGACATGGAACCTAACGTTTTTCGAGTAATTAAAGTAAAAATTTTAATGAATACCTCAAAATTGTACATAAAGATTAAAAAAAAAATTTCTAATTTTAGTATTTTTCGTTTTTTTGCATTTTCTGAAAAATTTTCCATAGTAATGTATATTTTTTTTACACCATCTGAAAATAGAGATTTCAACGAACAAAAAGCTCACCGACTTTTTTGAAAAATCAGATATTTTGACGTGAGAATTTTCGATTGAAAATTAGGGTGCTTTTTCGATATCCGAGTCAAAATAGGGTGAAAAAATTAATATTTTAAATCTTCAAAATTCCAGTGTGTCCGGGACATAACGAGGTAACTTTTCACTAAATATCATAAAAAAAAGTTTTTTTTTGTAAAAGATAAAAATAAAAAATCAAAAAAGTGGTTTTTTGGATTTTTCACATGAATTTTGAGATTATGGAGAAAAAGTGTAAATACAAAAGTTGTAGATCTTTTTATTATCTACAACTTTGTTATTTAACTTTTTTCGATAGGACTTGTAGTTTTGCCGGAAATTGAGATTTACCGATTTTTACCCTTAAAAACCCACCCCCTACCCCTTCCCAACCTCAGATCGCCCGTAATTTATTTTTCCTTTAATTTTAGTGGTATTCCCTTCCTTTTCCAATAGGTTTCATCCTACTTTAATTTTTTTTCGTTTCCAAAGGTATCGACTCTGGTCTAAAACGGTACAATTATTGTTAAAACATTCTATACAACCCGTCTACGTCGCTCAAACCACGGCGATGAGCGCTGAATGCACCCGATTTTTAAATGGCAAAACCTTTATTTCTCCTTTTCCAGTTCTTAATTATTTAAAGTAAATTAATTAATTAAATAAATTACAGTTTTCAAGTCGGTTTTTTTACATTACTTTTTTATTTCTTCATATTTTTTCAGTTATAATTGAAACCCAATTACTTAATAATTTTTCCGTCCAAGTAACCTTCACTTGATTATTTCTTTGTCTTTTACGTGTAGTTTTAGGTGAAATTATTATAGATAAGTTCGTACTTTATCGTCTATTTAAATGATTTTTTTTTGTATTTTTCGTTTACTCAATTATTTTTTTTTAATTCTTTATTACATGTACTATTTTTAGAAAAAAATCATAAGTGACAATAAAATTATAAGTACTTATCCCCAGTGACGTTACATATAGTTTGAGATAGACTGGTTACTTCAATACAAGTAAACGAACTCTAGAACGTAGTTCTCACGAAATTCCGTTAGATCAGTACTTATAAGTAGGCATATTAAGTTTAATGCATAGAGATAAAAATAAATTTGATTCTATAAGATATATTTTTAAAATAAATATTAGCTATTTATGAATACTTACAAATGAAACGTTATTTTTTAGTCTTTTTCTATTAGTAGTATTATTTCCATATCGATGAGGTGACATATCGATTTTAGGGACGTAGGACTGAGCATGGACTGAGAGCAAGTAAATCTCATAGCAAATCAATCCATCATTATCTCCTAGGGTATGTACATGAAGTAACAAACCATTTTTATTATGTTGCAATCTAACGACTACACGATTACTTTTTCAATTGCTAAGCCACTTTTTGAAATTTTCATCGAAATTATTTAGCTAGCGCTAGAGCGTAACTGCATGTAAACATTGAAACAACATGTATAACGTTTTGCTAGTGACTGATACACTCTTAACTCTCTATCTCAAAAACTCTTTAACCGATTTTAATGAAACGTGCACTCTTTCTTAAATTGGACTATACTTAGTACAACTAAAAAACAATTTTAGCAATCCAACTTAAAGTTTTTGAGTCCCTTTTTTTGAAGTCGGTTGAAGAAAACGTACTGATAACAAGTTAAAATTAAAAAAGAAACTAACTACAGTATTTCTCCGACAGTATTCGAGATTTTATATGAATTTAATACATGCTAACATTTCCAAAGACCTCACGTTACAAAAGCGCCGCCTAGTTATAAAACGTGAAAATTTCACTTCTTATTGTAAAGAAACAATTGCTTTTGATTGCACTCCAGCGCCAAGCATAATAGTACATCATGATGCAAGTACTGTAAGCTGCATATTATAGGCGAGGTGTAATCCGATGACTATAATAGCCAGCTCACTGAATACGAGCATCATACGTCGTTTTTCAAAATATTTGCGATTGAAATTAGGTAGATACTTCAAATGTAATAGTGGCGGAAATGGGTTTGGCGGGAACGGGTTGCTTTTCGCGGTCATAAATGTCGTTTGTGATTTGCATGAAGTAAATAGGTCTATTACTGTAAAATTTGTACTGTAAGTTTGGATGTCATAAAAACCGTATTAATAGCAAATGTATTGAAAATAATATAACTTGCGTTTTGAGTTTCAAGCTACCTTACACCTCAAATGAAATCGTCACTCGCAGGCACTATGAACTTAATTGCGTAATTTATATATTGGAGATTCACTTTTCATTCACTTTTTAGAGAAACATTGCTCGGCGAACGAGCGCGGCCTTTTTGTATACCCCTTGACAGAGCAGTAGTTTGGTAGCTAAGGGGTTTAGGGAGGCAAATAATTTAGATTATAACATAAATTCGGTTCCAACTTTCACAACATTCGCGAATCTAGTTATATGATTTTGTTTTCCAATCATTTTCCCAGGAGGGGTATACTCGCAATCCGTATTAAAATTGTTATGACAGTCAAGTTCCCTTGATCAGTTCTACAATATGTACCTATTCTCTCATATCTGTTTGACACTTTCCCTTGTCAAACGCGTCTTATTATACACTAAGGTTCTGACGTTCTAGCGCTGTCCAAAACTTGCATTAAATTAAAATGATTGTCGCACGTTTTTGACCAGACCTTCTACAGCAAAACTAGTGATGGTGACGTCTAAGTAAATGATGTCGAGGATATGTACATAACAATATTAACAAGAAACGTAGACCGACTTACTATTGTTAGTAGAGTGAGAATAGTCAGTGCCACTTATTCCGGCCGCAAGAAGTCGTAAGCAAAAGCCGCTCTTGACCTTGCGTCAAACGAAATTCATTCGACGTGCGTTAAGGAAAATGGTTTTTTACATGGAGCTATTAATGTTTACGCATTGTACCGTACTGAACATCAATTTGCATTGTATTCAACTAAATTTTACAGGAGACGCAAAAAACTAAATAACATACCTTCATTTGTTTTTTTATAGTTTCTGTTTTTTTTTTAGTTGGTATCTTGGCTGATTTGTATAAGATCTAAGGGATCATCCATTAATTACGTCACACCAATTTCATAATTTTTTGACCCCTCCCTCCCCCCTTGTCACACTTCATCACAATTAACTACACCATCCCCCCTTAGTGTGACGTCACATTTAGATTTTTAGTTTAGGAAGGTAAAAATTACAACATCACTTTGAAACTAACTTTTTATTAGGATTGCTTAAAATGATTTATAAAATTAATAAAGAGAAAATCAACAATAATAAAAAAAATATTAAAAACTTATTATCCAAAATCCTCCATCCAAGGATTTTGGATCCATTCTTTCATGTTCTGGATGACTGGCATATCAGAGACGTTTGTCACACTTTCGACAGTTTCTGGTACATTATTCGAGTCCATGTCTCCTTCGTCGTACCACAATGCGACATCGTTAATTTTAAAGAGCAATTCCCTGCCACGTCTAGCCGCAATTCTTTCCAGCCAGATCTTCGGAACAGGGATAACTTCTTGTTTTTATGTAGCTTCTTCGTGTGTATGTTCGCTGCTTTTAATGATGCAAGATACAATCCACAAACGTCAAGACCGTTTGAACAGGTACGCTTGAACACTGGGGCAATATGTATCGTACGGAACCTGCTTGAAAATGATGACGCTCGTAGATCCAAAGACAACGGCAATATCAGTGGGGCGAATTTAGCATCGGTGTCATTGGTTCCTACGTAAAAACCCTTGTCTTAATAACCGCCTCAAGCTTGACCGTCTCACACCGCAACATGCTGCAACGTCGCATTTCACTATCTGTATAAATACATTCGCTATTTCGAAAACAATAAATCGTCAAACTCGGCCAGAAAAACAGTATCAAATTTATAAGGAACGAAAGTATTGAAACAAATCCAAGTATGTAGAAAATAATTTACAATTAACAATTGAAATAATTTTTTTTAAAACTTAGATTTTGTAAAAAAAATTGTATGTGAGAATTGTGAGGTTACAAACATGGAACTCCTCCCTCCCCCCTGTCACGATATGTCACATTTTGTGGACCCCCTCCCCCCCTTGAGGTGTGATGTAATTAATGGATCATCCCTAACGAGAATATCTAACGATCTGCGAGAATAGGACTTTGAAAAAAAAAACAAATTTCCTTTTAGATAGATTTGATTGAAACCGGAATAATTAGATCGTTTTAGTCGCAACCGTATTCATAAAATTACAGTTTTTCATTGCTTTTGGTATTATTAAAACAAGAAATTCAAAATTAAATTTAAAAAAAATAATTGTTTTAAAAAAACTAAAACATTTTTACAAGCTATGTTTAGTATGAGATTTAAATCATTTTGAAAACAATTTGCTTTTATTTCGAAACATCGACAATTTCCTACTAATGATAGATCGTTTTCAATGAAATCGATCATTTCTGTCTCATTTTTCTGAGGTTTTTAGAGCATTTTCATAGGAAATAATATTGTCAATCAATAGAAAGCTTCAAGGTGCACTAATTCAGTTATAGAAAAAAAAAATGAAACCGTTATAAACAACACCGTTATGATGGTTTATAGATTACACTTATCATCTAAAATTCATCTATATTGTACTAATAGTCTCCAAGTATAATAGTCTGGGAAAAATCATAAGGGTTCCGTATTTTGCCGTTTGGCTCCGAAACCCTAAAAACTAACCTCGTAAGCCATAAAAGTACGAATTGACTAGAAGCCCTTTTCTGCATTTACCGTCTAACCACTCATACTATAGCTAGCTGGTGTAAAATGGCGTGTTTTAGTCCGAGTTTCGGGTTCATATTCCCCGGCGAGTTCAAGGTCCCCGCGCGACGAGCTGCACCCTCTTGGAACCCCCGCGCCCCCGTCTCCAACCCTGCAAAATTGTATTATGTCGATTCGATACTGTGAACTGACATTTTTATGACTCTATTAAAACCAAACACAGCTGTCAAATTAATTTACTCTTTTTCTTAAAGGGTTATCGTTTTATCTCTCCGAATTTATTTTAAGCTTGCTCCAGTAAGAAGTAGTCCGATAACATTAGTAGATCCATAGCTTCTTGGCTTTTCGGTTACTTCGGATAATTAGCGGTGTTAACGGATGAAGCTATAAACGCAATTTACTGACGGCAAAAGAAGAATTAATGCGTTCTGTCGCCTCATTGCCCACGAGTTGAGAGTATTCAAATGAATACTTAATATTAACACGTAGGTATTTACCTTTATATAGCCATATAGTCCCAAAGTAAGCAAGTATTATGCTTGTATTAAGGGGTACTAAACAACTATATACTTACTAATCATTTTTTTTAAATATATACATATAGATACTTTTTACACTCAGGCACAGAACAAATAGACATGTTCATGCACACAAATATTTGTGTGCATCGAACCCGTTGTGCGGAATCGAACCCGTGACACTCGGCTCCGCAGTTAGGGTCTCTAACCACTTGGCCAAACGTCATTTGCGGGTAAAACCTGGTAAAACCGGTGGATCGAAGAGGAAAACAATTATGCATAGATCCACCGGTGGAGCCTCGTCGGCGGACACTAGTGGAAAGAGATATAAAGCATTTACTTTTGGTAGTAATCACAATTACAAGGTATATATGTGTGTACGTGAGGTAGAGGGTATGTGTATGTGAATGATGGAAAGTTTGATTAGCAATAATCTAACAAATTTATCATGCTAATAAGTATCACATAACAGCTTGGTACTGTATTCAATTTTATAATTCTGGCATTGTAAATATTGTAGCTTTCAGAATGTATTATTTACAGAAGTTTACCTCTGTTAGTTTAAAAGTAAACGACGTTTATTTAAAAAAAAAAAAAAACGTTTTGCATTTTGTGAGTTTTGCTTAATATCTATATTTTTTGTACGGAAAGGCAACATTTCTGTCCTGGAAATGAATTTGTCATCCTTAAATTACACGAAAATGACATCTCACTTGCCCTAATACCCATAGTTTCGAAGGAATAGGCCTTAGAGAGAAGCGCGCCAGAAGCAAACTTCCACCCCCCTTACCCCAGCCATGCCCGCTATGGCTCCGATGTCTACCGATGGAAACCCACTCATATGCACCCAAGAAACAGTTTTGCTAGTGTGAGCCTTCTATGACCAAGTATCCATACAATATTTCGCAGTAAATTCTCCACTAAAACGACAAATGGAAAGGTTTAAAAAATTCAAGATTCCTAAATTACAAATATTTGTAACTCGTTATTTGATTTTCAGGTTTTTTTGATTTTTTAATATTTGTTCACGGATATATATAAAATGATAAAACGATTGAAACAATTATTGTTCTTTGTTCTTGAAACAATTCTTTTTTATTTGCTGAATAATTATCTAATTTTGAAAACAGTTTTTCTTCTTTTTGTACAATTTTCTAACTTGTTTTTCTATTGATTCCACCGACAGTTTAATATTTTTTTATTATCACAACATATTACAAGATAAAGTCCCCCGCCGCGTCTGTCTGTCTGTCTGCATGCAATAAACTCAAAAACTAACGATCGAATTTTAATACATTTGTCACTAATGTATGGAGTGATTCAAGAGGAAGGTGTATAATTTGTGTATAATTCATCAAAATAGTATAATTAATTAATGTTTTATGTAAATTTGTAAATATATTACGACGATTGTTGAAAATGTCGGAAAAAATTGAGCCGACTGGGTGTTTTCATCGCAAACGTTGCATAACCCCTATGAGATATAACAAAACAATGTATGGTAAAAGTGTTTTTTATATGCTTAAAGAAAAGTCCGCAATGGCATATGTCTATCTTTTATGGAGAGCTTACTATACCTATTTTAACGTTTAAAAAAATTGTCACGTATACTGTGGTAATTGGAAAGCTACTTACACAGATACGATATCAATCCTTATCAAATTAAATGCGTTGGTTACTTTAATAATTTCGTAAATATTATGATTGCCTTTTACACTACAATTTAAATTAAATATCTTAGGAGTTATCGCAAAATTAAAACTTGTTTGATATTTGTAAAAATAAAGAGATTTGATTATTTTATCGTGGACTGTATTTTATTCTATTTGAATTATATATAAGTACAACTATGGCGTACGTTAATTTAAAAAAAAAATAAAAAATAAGCAGAAGATGTTGGACAATGTTAAATCACGTTAAATGAGAACAGCAATTGGGCAGATATCTTTTTGGCAGATATTGACAGTAATGACAGGATGACCGGATATAAACTTTTTTTTTCAGCTATCAAAGTCAACTTGTTCTACAAACACTAATACTTATGTTAGATCAATATACATATCGAACAAAACTATTCCTCGCCAAAAAAATTCAAGAGGTCGCCCACCGACGCAACACGCGTGATGTGATTAGGCAGAACTATTTGTTCTTAGGGTTCAGTACACAAAGGTACCAATGGGAACCCTATTACTAAGCCTCTGCTGTCGGTCCGTCGGTCTGTCATAGGGCTATATCGTCTGAACCGTTATAAGTAGACACTTGAAATTTTTATATTGTAGAATATGCATTCGCTTTCTTTGAATATTTTCTTTAATTTTTCAAATATTTCCAAATTTGGAAATAAAAAGTATTAAAAATGCTCTAAATGGGATGAGTATACCTTACCTTTAAATTACATTAAATCTAGTCTATATCTTCGACGCAACAAGTTGATACTACACTACGACATAAAAAAACGAAGGCATACTTATATGTCTTGCAACTCGTGCGAAGCTGTGGGTCGCAAGTTTTAAATATTTTAATCAAGTTACAATGTACTATGACATAAGTCAATTTATCAAAACTTTTCCAGCTTTTGAAGCCTATAGTTATTTTAAGTTTAAGATGGAGCAAACTTTGAATACTTTGTTATACGTAAGTATCAGTTTGCAGAGAAGTATCAATTCATTTAATTCCAATCTAAAAATGAAGGTGTTCTTCGTTTAATTAAAATACTGCCATTTAATTACTTCGTTAAATAATTAATTACGGAGATCGTAAAATTGTAACGCGGTGAACGTTGTAACGGGTCGAGCGTTAACATGAATTGCTTTATACAAGTTTAATTACTTAATTTTATACAATGTGCTATTAAACATGTTGATGTTCCCAAGAAATGTTTAAGTGGAAACAGTTTTCGTATACTGTGTTGTATATTAGTCGCGAAATATAAAAGTGTCTATGCAAGGATTGGTGTACAATATATTATGTTTTTCATAAGATGATTGTGAACTGATAAGTTTCCATACAAACGGTGTTAATGGTATACACCATTAAACCTTAACTAATTGGCCCAAAAAAAAATTATATGGTATTTAGATCAATAAAAACTATGTGTACCTATACGTTTTAATTTTTGATATGATTGAATACATCATAAAAAAACGTCCATGCGCAGGTTTAAAATTTTTATTACATGTGAAAAATTTAAACAAATTAAAAAAAACAGCACATTTAAGATATTTTTTTCTTGTGATGTATCTAAATATATCAAAATTTAAAAACGTTTAAACTCAGTGTTTGTTCATCTGAATGCAATGTCTGAATACCATATAATTTTTGACGCCAATCTGTTAAGGTTGGAAAGCCAGTAGATACACGTTCTTCTTAAAATATGAAAAATATAACATTACATTTTAATATTAACTAGTGTTGCCTATTTCGACCGTATTCTTTTTCAAACTATCAATTATAATTAGGCAAGAGTAAGTCAATTAAAATTAGAACAAATGACAGACTAATTAGGCTACATTCATAAATTGCGCTTTTAGCGCTGTCACAAAGTATTTGGACGTGCCGGAAGATGGACCTTAGAGAAATAGCACGTAAAGAAAACGTCGCTATTGTTATTATAGTTATCATTTTTTAATTTGTATTTCAGTAAGCTTTCATTTGACTGACACCCCACACAATGTCTTTGGGACTGTATCTTTTTTGTTATATTTTCAGTTTAACCCCTAAAATAAACAGTGCATCAAAATACAATTTTCAAAACTACTTTTCTGTAATATTTGTAGCAAAAATTACAAATTCGTGCCGCAGATTGTTTCAAAGAAATCGCGTGAGACAGAAAAACAAGCAAACACAAAGATGATTTCATAAATAACTATCCCATTTTCCCGACTGTTGTTGGTACAAAACACAAATTTTAAAAATCGGTTGACCCTGCAGGCCATCCCTGAAACTTCCCGCTATTTTCGAGATCAAAGCGCTCGAAAATATTCCTGTTAGAAAGCTATTGAGCTTAAAAGCTATTGCTCAAGCTCAAAATATCGATGTTCATGGTTTTTTGAGCTCTTCGAGCTCACAATATTTATTTTCTGAGCTCTTCAAACTCAAAAATTGAATTTCTATTAATTTAGAGTTCTTCGAGCTTAAAAACCAGGGACATATTCAAAGAAAACGTTATTTTGGATTTTTTTTTAACTGCGATATCTTTTGAATGCTTCGTTTGATTTCAATGCAATTTACAGCATTCTATGCAATTTTCTAAGCATAAATTTTTTGTATAAAGTCAAAAATCGATTGGTCGTAAACTCTCAAATTTATGTTTAAAAAACACTTTTTCGGAAATTTATAAACTGTGCTATTTTTTGAGCGTGTGGTTCAATATTAATTTTTTTTTGACGGTATTCAACGCAATTTTTATGCACAAAAAACGTATAGAAAATTTCAAGTAGATCGCTTGGAAAATCTCAAAGTTATCTAAAAAAAAAAAGAATTATATTTTATTTTTTGAACATTTTTGAAACGGCTTGACCAATTGACTTCAAAATATGATCAGATCTAAATCTCAATAAACCCTTTTGATCGCTGTATTGTGGGTCTTAATCGGTTGATCCATTCTCAAGATATCGTTCGACAAAAAAAAGTTACATACACACACATACGGACGTCCAGCCGGAAATAGTCAAAATGGCTTCCCACGACCTAAAAACGTAGAGATCTGTGGAAAACTCGATTTTCTAAAATCGAACCCAAACCTCTAATAACTTCTCTCGGATAGCGCGAAATTTAAAAAAAAGAAATTAACTACTTTTCCTCCAACTTATCATGACCCAACAATCCTAAGTTGACGGCTCATATTTGCAGGGAGCAAGCGGGGTTATTATCAGCCAATCGAGGCGTCTTAAATTGTCAGATCGATAATTTAAAACATGCTGATTGGCAGATAACAACTCCCTTGCTGCCCATAACAACGTAGGACCCTCTTGGTTTGGGGTTTATGGTATTGTTACGTGTTAGGGGCTCGAAGAATTTGGAGAGAAAGACCTGCTGACTCTTTTGAAGATTTTATTCACTAACACTAGGTCCAACACAAAGCACTAAGTCCAAACACTAAGCACTAAGTCCAAACACTAAGCACTAAGTCCAAACACTAAGCACTCACGATGTATTAGGTCGTAGCCAAGTCGTAGGTTTCACTTGTATCACTAGTTTCCACTTCGAAGTCGCTTAAAGTAGCCCAAAAATTGAACTGACTTGCTCGCCTTCCTGCGGGTATTTATATGGGTCGGAACGAGTCTCGAGAACTTTCTATAAATTACTCCACTCGCACGAACGCAATCGACTGGACAGGATAATACCAGAACATTCGCTTTTTTCTAACGCCATCTAGTATTGAGTAGGGGTTTCGTGTGTCCTTATTGTAAACCCTTCTACAAAGTGGTTTTACTAGTTGACGCTAGATGGCGGTCATTACTCTGTCCGTTCGTAACAGTATTATGGATTATAGGTAGGTTGTGTGGTGTTTCTCGAAGTTTTAAAAACGTTTTCCTGTAACTGTAATAGTTAACGTGCCTAATTGCCTTTACTGCTCTATCTGGAATTCCGACTATATAAATTTATTTATACTAATATTATAAAGAGGAAAGATTTAATTTTCTGTTTGTTTGTTACAGATCAACTCAAAAAATATTTCACTGATTTTAAAAATTCTTTCACTAAAGAAGGCTACATTATTAGCGAGTAACATGGGTTAAATTAGCTTTACGCCCGCGGCTTCGTTTGCTTAGATTACACAGTAGTACCGGGACTGTTATAATTTTTACACAGATATATTTTGTAAGCTGAAGAGTGCCATAGGCTACTTTTTATGGAAAAAGGGGTTCCGATACCATTGTATAATCCACGCTAGCGGAGCCGCCAGTGGAAAAATATACGTAAAAAATTCAGAACTTATATTTATGCTGTATACATTTAACGATGCTGTACGATAATCATAAAAAAGAAACTTTACCCTTATCTACAGCAATGCAAAGAAATAAGAGATTCTTAAAAGAAATAGAGTAAATCATGGACTTTTTCACTTTGAGAAAATGTAGATTTCTTTTATAATTTAAAGTCAATTATAAAGTCTCGTAAAATCCGCGCCAGCTGACCCAAGTTGGGCAAAAGCGACTTTTCTAAGTACCTTATATTTCAGCGGGCTCAGCCCAGTAAATAATATTAAAAACGATTTGTATTCAATAAAGCGTGTTTTAATAACCCAATGTTGAAATGACTACGAATGTAATAAATATTAAGTCCGAACAAGTTTCACAAAGCCCTCTTTAGAATATTCATGGGGGAACATTAATCCATTTATTTATTCAGGCGGCAACTCCTTAAACGACTTTTCAGTTTTCGACGAAAATATGCGTCGAACATAATAGATCATTTTTTATCATCACCGGCATAAAAAGAATGTTTATTCTTTTAAACATTCCAAAATAATGTCGTTTGAAATTATTACCACTTGAAGAATGTTTAATTTTGTATGGAGACCATCAAAATTAATAGATTTTACGCTCTACGCAACCATCAAAAGCATTGAAAAATTAACTAAAAAATTCAAATAATAGCATGACAGAACTATAAGAGAAGTAAAGCAAGTTGGTTAATACTATTGATAAAATTTAATTTATTTTTTAAACATTTATCAAAATTATCAAATATTTGAAGTAAACGTTGAAAGTTGCATCTGCCATTTTATAACTGTCGTTTAAAAAAAAACGATTGATTGAACGAGAAAACGAAATTTGAGTCAACGGAATCACTTAAAATATTACTATGGTTCGCGCTGATAATAAATAGAGCTCAATACCACGGAATATAATAATATTTTCTTTCATTTGTTTTTATTCATTTTCAACAAAAAACACCAAGAACTTTCGTTGAAAAATCAACACAACAAAATGGACAGACTTGTACTTTAAATGGTTTGTAGAGCTCTGTAAGAGTTCTACAAACTATCTAAGCTAACAAAGTCGATTAATAGCTCTTAAAACAGTCCACATCCTTTGATAGCATTTTATAACCCATTACTCGAGTCATCACATAAGCATGCAGTTATATTGTATCATATAAAAATTTTCCTGAATTGTGAATTAATTGCTTTCACGCGAATTTTATAAAACCAGAACTGAGTGTCGAGTAGGTAATAGCCGTATAAAAGCGTAAAATTTACCGAATTGATTGTTCTATAGCTGTTACGGAACTACTACAGAAAAAAGATGTTATGTGAAAATGATTTGGTTATTTTAGCTCATCAATTTTCAAAGGCAGAGTAAAATTGAGACATCTTAATGCAAACTTTGCAAATATTTGCTAATTATTTTTCGGTTTTGCATGTAAGTATTTTTAGAAATAAAGTACTAGGGCAGACAAACAGGTTGTAAAAACGCTTATTAAAGTCACTGTCTAATTGAAAAATCCAATAATATTAATATCTGGGACATCTCACAACACGCTATCTAGTTTTAAAGTAAGCAAGTATTATGCTTATATTACGGAGTATTAGAGAACTAGTACACATATTAAAATTATTTTTTTTAAATATATATCTGCATATATACATACTTTTTAATACCCAGACACGGAACAAATAGACATATTCATACGCACACAAAAATTTGTCCCAGTGGCAATCGAATCCGCGACCAATTAATCTCCATTAACCAATTATATGACAATAGATATTCGTTTTTTAAATTCTTATTGTGGCCAATAAAATTGGTTAGATACGTTAAAATAAGCGGGCAATGTCTTTGAGTAGCATTCTTGCAACTAGCCGAAGGAGATACCGAATCAACGTCTGTTTCATGAATTTTTAAACAGAAAAGTAATATTTCGACAATAAATATCACTTATAAATACACTTTGGATAGAGGGGACATCGCGTGTATGTCACTTCTTATACAGTCAGAAAACTGAAGTTTAAATCAACGGTCTAACGTAAATCTATAGTGCTTGTGACGTCAGCGGACCTGCGTATGCGTCGCTTATGAAAAATAATTGCCAATCCCCGCTCCAAGATTATTAGATGCAGTATTCACGATATACTTACTTACACGTATTAGAAGTCCTAAACGGATGGGGCTTATTTTTTCCGGTATAGCGAACGTTTGAACTAAAAGTTCAGATGAGCATATCTATATGCTAAATTAATGTAAGTACAGAAGTGCTAAAACTTCACAGTTCTTCCATATCTTTTGAAAAATTCGTTACTTGAAACATACGAGTAATAATAGCATTTCAATCATTTAAACGAAAGCTTTGTTGAGTAAGTAGTTTAATATAACTGAAAAGTTTTTGGGTCGGTCGTAATTATTTAATGTTTTACCCGTCAGCGCAAATAGAGGGTTATGTTGAAAGTTTCACGTGATTCCGCAAAAGAATTTCTGAATATAAAAGGAACGGAGAACCGCTGAACTCTGACTTTTAACTCGCATTTTCGTGTTTTTACTGAGAACCCGTTTATGTATGTCGTTGACATATTTTTACATGGATGTGGCATCAACTCGTTTTTTAAATTCTTATTGTGGCCAATAAAATTGGTTAGATACGTTGAAATACGCATAAGGCATAGTGAAATAGGAATAGACGACCGCTTAGCCTAGTGGGTAGCGACCCTACCTACGAAGCTGGAGGCCCAGGTTCGAATCCCAGGTCGGGTCAGTATTTATATGATGAATATTAAGACTGATACCGGGTCTTGGTTGTTAAATGTATGTGGTGTCTTCGCTTGGTACCCAAAACACAGGCTAATGCTTAGTTTGGGGCCTAGACGTTGTTGTGATGTATACGTTACATAACTCTTGGGAATTATGGTCGAATTGTCACATAATTGTATTATTCTCGTTCATAACCTTTGTTTGTGCCCATACCTATCTATGCCGTCAACCGATCTGTACGTAGTGATGTTATATGTATGGTTTTTCTATCTGCTGGTAGGCCTATAAATCATTTGTAAAATACCTACATGTGCGAAATTAGTACTGGAACAGTTCATGCACAAAGTTTTAAAAATATTTTTTTACAAAAAATACTTTTGTTGTCTTTTTACTGTGAACGTATTATTAATAGGTCCAGGGTAGACCATCAACATTGCAGTACAATCAAACATAAACGTTGATTAGATGGGTGTTTTCCGGAAAACGCTAGAACCTTCGTAATATTAAATAGATTTGTCGAATCAAATCGATTTGTGTCAGTTAGCGCTGAATTTCTTAGAAGTTTAGTGAAAGGTTTTAGAGAAGAAATAAACGAATTGTCAGTAACTGCGCGACATACAAATCCTAAAGTGTGGACATCGAGATGAGTGGATTCGTTTCGCTGTAAACAGTTGGATAGTGAAATAAAAGTAATAAGAATGTACCGTGCGTTAACTCAGCATCAATGATGTATAATACTCATATATCTCAAAGGAGTATAGAACTTAAATCGCCGACTTCTACTTATAGAGACGAGACTTTTTACTGCATTTTACTTCTCCACACATTAATTTTCGCGAAGTTATGAACAGTGTAGCTTTTAAATTACGAAGATTTTCTTTCAAACTAAAAAAGGGTTTTCTTAAAGCAATGAAGGAAAACAGAGAGGCTTTTGTTTAAAATTAACCGACACGAATAATATTGTGTTTCGTGCGAGCTTTTGTAAGACACGCAACGCCGAGATAGGTATAACCGTTTGTTAGAGCATTGGCTGTGTGATGAGGGTTTTTACGATAAGTGTACTACGTGTATGTTTTTCGTTTTCACAACGAAAGCTTTTACAATTCAAACGATATAGTATTTAATATAACAAATTTGTAATGTTAAAAACGGCCTTTTACCTAACTGTTTATTAACAAAAAATATGGAATAACAGAAATATGTGGACAAGTTCGGAAAGGGGCAATGTTTTTTTTTTTTAAATTATGCATAGACGTTAGGGGCAATGTTTTTTTTTTTAATTATGCATAGACGTTGCCGGTGCAAGTTTAGTAAACTTCAATTTTAAGCATTTCTTAGACTTACATCTAACACATATTAAAGTTTTGAAGTGTCACCACAATTTATTCTCTTTATACTTTAACTGAGTGTTCAGCTAAACATAGTCCAAACTCATAGAGCGTGTAGAACTTACTGAACTAAACAAAATGATTCAAGTGAAACTATGCGCAAACTATGGGCTACCGAGAAAACATGTTGAACATTATTAAAGTTGAACTACGTTCAGCCAAACAACCTGTTCGGCTCAACGTAGTATATAACGCGTGTTCGACTGCACGTAGTTCAAACATAGAGCGTGTTGAGCTCACCAAACTAAATAAAAACTTAAAAAATTAAATATTTATTTATCAGGTCATTTAAAATAAAACTGAAACCTAACTGTAAAACCAATTAACTAAAAATAATAAAAGTTGTTACCTGAAAAGAGAAAAACGAAATAAATTCTTATTTATTTTTTATTCTTATTTACTATACATAAAATACAAACAGCCCGTGAGACCAATACAGTAAATTATGTGGATCGCTCTAAACACCTCACAATGCCTGACCTTACCCGCGACAACGGAGATGCGAAGAGATCAAGATGGGCGTCAGCTCGGCACATATCGTTAATACTGCGCACCGCGCGACTGATAGGCGCCTGCCGCTGCAGGTTGGTCCGCGAACCAGGCGCAGCAAGCACGTCGTCGTAGCGCCCAGCGCGCTTAATTCTTTTCGGGACGACCAGCGACACACAGCTCAGCAACGACGGCACCGAGAGCTTTCCTTTTACTATAGCCAGAATGTACATGGCTAGTGCAACGCGTCTCCTCGATTCTAAAGTATTGAATCCGAGCATCCCTATCAAATATAGAGTTGGATAGAGATACGGATAGTACCCATAGCATCTCTTAAAAACATATCTAATAAATATCTTTTGGACCCTTTCCACCATAATATTCCACCATATTTCCACCATATCATATTAAATTGGTTCAGGTCAAGAAGCGATGTGATGTATTCAAAGCGATCCCTAACATCTTGTGTTGCAGAATACAGGTTAAAATCTCCAAATATAATAATTTTAACTTATATGCATTATAAATATACCCTATATAATCAAAAAACACGTAATAACGTTCATTACTACAACTCGGAGGCAAGTATACAACACAACAAATAAACGGTTTATTTTTATAAGTAACGATAGAAAAGACGAACTCATCAGAATTCCCTGCATTTCATCAGGAACCCAAATAAGGCGCAGCGCTTTATGCTTTCGAGCCGCGAACAGGACGCCTCCGCCGCGGCGTCCATCGGCTCGGTCACGCCGCACGACGCAGTAATCGGGCGGCAGGAACTCCGAATCAGTAACGCAGGCGTCTAGCCACGTTTCAGTTAGCACGATGATGTCAGCGTCCGAAGCGCGGATGGCTAGTTCGACATCCGTAGTGCGTCCCTTAATCCCTCCAGTGTTTTGATATAGGAACTCCAGTTTGACAGACCTCAGTTGCTTAGATCTACAACCGGGCAGAAGTGGGGGCACGCAAATACACCCATTTGTTTAGGTTAGTGCGTGCCGGCCAAGTTTTTACGCCTAGGAAAAAATCTAAGCTTTCCTCCGAGACGCCTATCCTGAACGACGCGTACTTTTCACTCTTAGTATTAAGTTTCACGAATCATAGGCCGCGGTACGCCCGACGATGCTAGTGACGGCCGCTTAGCCGTCTCGCTATTAGTCGGGGTTATTGAGAAAATCGAAGTAACGCTTCCACTTGCAGCAACAGGTCCGGCACTTGTCTCACCATTTTGTCGTATTATAATAGATTTCAAGGTCTTGACTTCCTTATGCAATTCCTTGATCAATTCGGTAAGGAAGCCAATCTTCTTCTCCATTGGCTTCACGGCAGCTTGTACAGCCTTAGAAATTATTTTACCGTTACATTAGCCATAATTTGATACAAAAACTAAATTTGTTTAGATAAATTCTATATAATTTGTTATGACTAACGTTGAATGCACCATGCAATGTGTGGGGGCTGTATATTAAAACACCACTAGTCGCTGATTATTTTCTTATATTTCTTTAACACACGTACATAGCTTTTACTCTGATGGTTGTTTTCTTACTGCATACCTTACCGGGCCTGCGCTTCGTCTTATATACAATTTGGGCAGGTCCCGGTAAGGCGGTCCCCCCGCAGATTTTGAGGGACCGTTTATGCGTATTTTGTTCTATGCAGGCCAACTTTCTCTTGACCTACATAGAACATCTTTTGACATTTTATTCCATAAATATATTCTTTTTGTTACATGTTAAAATGCCTATCGGCTATATAAACATTTATAATAACATTAACACACACTTAATTTTTACAGCTCAATAACATCGAATTTTTCATCGCTGCGAAGCGCCCGCCGGTATGTGCCCGTCCGCTGTCACGCGATCCCGCTCTGAGGGCCGCGGGCAGGCGCGTCCGTCGATAGCGCTCGTAGCGCGCTGTCCATCGGTGCTTTCCCATCTCACGCGCGTATCTTCAATCCGTCACCATATCACGTCGAAGGTGACACGCACGGGATCAAAAACGACCGTTAGCCAAAATTTTGCTTCAATTTCGGTCCGGGGACGGTGTGGTACGCGCGGGGTCCCCCCGCACACCGCCACCCGCTAACGGTCGCTCTTGTGAGATGGGCGGGGCTACCGATGGCTCTAATTTTCCATATTGGGCGCCTCGCGTCTGATGATGCGTGATTCGAGTTATTGAGCTGCAATAAACATCATTATACCTAAATCCGAGAAGTATCCCGTCGATATCGAGCCCGTGTGGCGCACAATTCGATATCGGTCGCACGGCGACGCCCCGCCCCCTACAATGTGAGCGTCTTGCGGACGCTAGTCGCCGTCGACTTCGAGATACACTCCCGGACCCAGGTATATTCAATTTTCACATACAAAATTATTAAATACACATGCACAATGATTTAATACTAACACAAAATGACTATAAACAAACAACATTAAAAACTTAAATATTATTTTATTACTGCGGTGTGGCTGTCCGCAACAGTCTCCCCCCGGCGCAGTATTTACGTAGCCTCACTGGCCGTCGGGAGGACAGCCAACCGCGACACTGGGCGTCGAAACACGCCTCCACTCGTTTTTACGTCCGCACTACGTATTACACTGTCGGGACCCGGGTATGTCCGCTGCACTATACCCCGCGGCCACGTGTTACGTGGTAGAGAGTGATCGACCACAATGACCACATCTCCCTCTTTCAGCGGCGTTTTATTTTTCGTCGTCATCCCTCGCGGCGCCAGAGTGGGTAGGTATTCTCTGACCCAGCGGCGCCAGAACTCGTCCGCCAGCGCTTGGCTCGCGCGCCAGGTGCGGCGGTCGGCCAGGTCACAGCTCCCGGTCGTCGGCAGTCCCGCTGACGACCCGAGTAGCAGGTGGTTTGGTGTGATCGCCTCCGGACATGACGGGTCCACGGAGACGTGCGTGAGCGGCCGCGCGTTCACTGTATGCTCCGCCTCGAGCAAAAGCGTCTGCAGCACTTCTTCTTTCGGCGCCTTGTCCGTCAAGACGACGCGCAGCGCCTCCTTTATAGAACGCACGAGCCGTTCCCACGCTCCGCCTTGATGTGGCGCGCCAGGTGGGATAAAATCCCAGCTGATACGGTTTGTGAGTGCAAAGTCGCGCAGCTCGGGCTCCCACTCCTTGGCGGCCGCTCGCAGCTCTTTGTCAGCGCCGCGCAGGTTGGTGCCATTGTCTGACACGATGCGCCGGGGCCAACCACGTCGCGCAGCCATGCGCCTGATGGCCATTATGGTCGAGCTGGTGGTCAAACTGGCGGCCAGCTCAATGTGCACTGCTCGGGTCGTCAGGCACGTGAACAGCACGCCCCACCGCTTTTCGTGGCGGCGTCCCACCGTGATCATTATGGGACCAAAGTAGTCGACGCCGCAGTTCGAAAATGGCCGCTGATACGGCTCCAGCCGCGCCGCAGGCAGGTCGCCTTTCGTAGGCATTCTGGCGGCCGCTTTTCTTATTTTGCATAGCGTGCATTTCCGGGCCAGGGCACGCACCGACGGCCGGAGCCGTATGATCCAAAATTTTTGTCGCAGATCATTGACAACTCTTTCCTGGTTTACGTGCCCCGCTCTTTGATGATCCCGCTGTATAATCAGTCGGGTGAGTGGATGCTGCCCGTCCAATATTACCGGTTTTTTCTGATCGGTGGTGACTGGGGCGGCACCGATTCTGGTTCTCATTTTAATTAGATCTCCATCGAGCACGGGATCCAGCTTGTACAGGCGGCTTGATGTCAACACTGGTTTAGCTGAACGCAGCCGCTGGAGGTCCTCGGTGAAGCTTTCTTCTTGGGCCAGCCTCAGCCATAGGCGTTCCGACCGCTCCAGGTGGTGCAGCTCTAAGCGGGTCGCCTTTTTTCGTACTAACTCGACGAAGAGTAGTACTCGTGCCGTGCTACGTATGAGCCGCTCGTACTGTGAGAACCTCGTGATATCAGGTAGGCTCTCTTTTAGGTCATACGTTGGTCCGGCTGTGACGTGGCAGATGACCTCCGTTTCACGGTCCTCCGTCGATTCATTTTCTTCTGGCCATTTTGTTGTGTCGTATTTCAAGAAGGCCGGACCGTGAAACCATCGGTCGGTTTCTTTTATTTCGTTATCATACTGCGGCCGCGTGGCATCGTCCGCGACGTTCTCCGCAGTGGGAACCCAGCGCCATTGTCTCGCTGCGCTAAGTTCTTCTATCTCGCCCAGCCGGTGCGCTACGAACGGTGTGTAGCGGCGGGCGTTGTTTCTGATCCAATGCAGGACCGTTCTCGAGTCGGTCCAGAAGGTGGTCCCTTGCACTTGCCACCTGTGTTCTCGATGCAGGTGGTCGGCCAGCCGGGCGCCGATTACGGCCGCCTGAAGCTCCAATCGCGGGATGCTTTGTTGCTTTCGCGGCGCCACCTTCGACTTTCCACTGGCGAGCGACACGACTGTCTCGCTTCCACTTGTGAAGCGCCAGTACGCTACCGTAGCGTACGCCCTCTCGCTGGCGTCACAGAACACGTGCAGCTCGATTCGTGTCGGTGCGCCGAGCGGGTAGTGACACCGCGGCAGGTGTAGGTGCGTGACATAGTCCAAGCCACGCAGCCACGAACTAAAGTCGGCCGCCTCTTTGTCTGGTAGCGTGTCGTCCCAGTCCAGTTGTAGGTTCCATAAATCCTGCAATATTATTTTTGCAGTGATCGTGTATTGTGATAAAAGCCCGAGCGGGTCATAAATGGACATCACTGCGCTCAGGGCTTCTCGTTTCGTTGGATGCCGCCTTCTGTCTCTGACGGCGGCCGGCACGCGGTTCATAGCCGTATTGAAGCCCAGCGTGTCGGCACTGGCACACCAGTATAGGCCAAGAATTTTATCATTGGAGTTCGGGCCCAACTGTGTGGTACTGTTGGTGCGCATTTCTGGCGGTATCACGTCGGCCACCTTTTGGCTATTCGTGTTCCAATTTCGCAACACGAAGCTCGCCTGCGCATGTACGTGCGTCACTTCTAGCACGGTTTTCACTGCTTCACTTTCGTCACCGAAGCTATCCACGTAGTCGTCCATGTAGTGACTACGTGTTATCGCTTCGTGCGCTCTCGGGTATTCGGTGGCGTGCCGCTCGGCGTTCCTGTTCCTGACGCTGTGTGCCAAGAACGGTGAGCTGGATGCCCCGAATATCATTGACGTCATTTTATATTTTAGAGGCGGTTTATTTCGTTCTTCGCCTCGCCATAAAAATTGCTGCGCCGGCTGGTCCTCTGTTCTTATTTTTATTTGCAAGAACATTTCCGCTATGTCGCTGGTAACCGCGTAAGGTTGCTCTCTAAAGCGGTATAATATGCCCGGCAAAGACTGCAGCAGATCGGGTCCTTCTAATAGCTTGTCGTTCAAACACGTGCCTTGAAACGAGGCGGCCGCGTCGAAGACAAGTCTAATTTTGTTCGGCTTGTTTATGTTCTGAACAGCGAAATGCGGCAGGTACCACGACATCGGTTTATTTTCTTCTGTGCCGTCACACTGTACTGCGTATCCTTTTGTTAATAAGTTGTCAATCTGTGACTTGTACGCGGCCGCAAATTCGGGGTCCCGGTCCATTTTTTTTTCTATCGACCGTAACCGCTGGAGCGCTCCGTGGTAGTTGGCTGGCATGATGATGTCATCCTCGCGCCACGGCAGTCCCACCTCGTATCTTTGATTCTGATGTCGCGCCGTCTCATTGAACATTTGCAGGGCCCTTTCATTGTTAGGGTCTGTTTTTGTTCGCAATGAGACCCCGAGCGCGTCAATCGCGAAGTGGTGGTCGACCAGCGCTTCCAGGTCGCGGTCTCTGGCGCGGCGTTCCGGTGCACTGATGTACAGTACCGCATCTGCTCGCTGCGATAGCACTCTCGGCACATTGCCAAATATTACCCATCCCAAAGGTGTCTTTGATGCGGCTGGTTCGCTAACCCGCCCGCGTCGCAGTTCCTGCGACACGCTGAGGTGCCAGTTATCGGCACCAATGAGCACGGTAGGTCGCGCCGTACCGTAACACTCGTTTTCGAGTTCACTCAAATGTTTATATTTGGTTAAATTTTTCGACACTGTTTGTTGGTGTAGATTTAATTTTGGCACTGTATACGCACTCAATTTATAATTTTTATTCGTTTTTATGCCGCGCACATTCACTGTTATTTTGATGCTGTCCGCGGCATCTTGCGTAGCGTTTATGCCCTGTACGCGCAGAGGGGTAGGCTGACCCTCCGCGCCTACGTGTCGCGCGATGTCTTCACTAATTAACGACACCGTGGCTCCTTCGTCGAACAGAGCAAACGTATTTATCTCGCCCTCGGGGCCCGAGATAATCACTGGACACACTTTTAGTAAAGTCGCACGGTCCGCCGATTTAATTGTTGTCACGGCGACTTCAGTCGCGTCACTCGACGCGGCGCGTAAATTTGCCGGCACTTCTTTCGCAGGCGTTTGCGAGTCGTTATGTAAAAGCCTGTGGTGCGGGCGTACGCATTGCCCTATACCACAGCACTTTACACGGCAATGTAGACGCGAGTGTTTTTTATCTAGGCACTTAAAACACGCATGCGCTTCTTTTGCCCATTTCCATCTTTCGTCTACACTCATTGTTTTAATTTTTCCGCAGTCAGCTGCATTATGTGCTTTTCCGCAGCACAAACAAGCTACGGATGCGGCGTCCGCAGTATAAACCGTCGTCGCCTTTCTTCTGTCCGGGCGGCGCGCGGCTACCGTTAATGTTTTTAACGGCTCTTTTTTCTTTATGGCTTCGCTGCCCGCTGCTGGCCATGATGATGAGTGTGTGTATTTTAAGGCGCGATCTGATTCTCTCATTAAGAATCGCCCTAATAATACCACTTCCGGTTCTGGTGCTCTTTCGTTGTCGCACGCATAGTCGCACCACTTTGACCTCAGGTGCGGCGTGAGTTTATCTAGTACTTCACGTGTGAGCAACGGGTTATATAGGTATCCTTTGTTGTCCAATGTAGACAACACGCTCACTATATTTTTTATTTTGACCGCGAATTTATTTAGATCGCTCGCGGTCGGTCCAGGTCTAGGCATTTTTCTGAGTTCGTCTAATGCCTTGTCCACGACTATTTCTGGACGACCGAAACACTGCTCGAGTGTTATCATCACTTCTTCGTGATCTGTGGTGCTATATAGCAGGTCGGCCACCGCGTCCCGCGCTTCT